>CM036550.1:17161340-17478840 GCA_020745685.1 Tautogolabrus adspersus
TTAATTTCCTCTGTGTTTCTTTTCGTCTGTTCTCCCAACGGGAACTCAGCAAATCAGACTGCTAAAATTGAATTTCTGTTTCTGCTTCTTCATTATTAATAGAGATATGGTTTTCACAAAGACAAAGAATCACAAGAAATGAGCAGTATATATGTATGTGTGTGTGTGTGTGTGTGTGTGTGTGTGTGTGTGTGTGTGTGTGTGTGTCCATGGTCCACTCCTAAAGTCATTTATATGACTGTTTTTGATTTATTTTTGAAAACTCATGTCACGAGAGAATGTACAATACTCATGCACAAATGGTTGATGAAAACCAAAATTGGAGCAGATCTACAAAAGCTGCCTATATAAAGTCTCAATGAAGAGATGAATTAAGATGCTTGGGGACACTGATCCTTGTTTTGCTTTCTGATAAACGACAGATAATGCTTCTAAAGTTGGAAAAGTTCTTTTAAAGTCAAACGTCTAAAAACTAGTCCTACTGTAGCTTACAGACAGCTTGGTTTCTCCAAGAGTTTCCTCATGTTGCACATTAAATGCAGCTGTAAAATGTTATAAGCATGGTGACATTATGGGAACACATGATTTGTAGCAGGCACTGTTTGGCATGTGCTTCAGTCTGAATTAGAAAGCTGCAGTGGTTTTATAAATGCCAAAATAAAACCCAAAGACAGAAGGTTTAGAAAAAAGGAAAAGAACACACTCGTATATTTTTTTTATTCAAATTGTTCAAGTTTGTAGTTGGTAATTTACTGTTATTGACTGCAGATTTTTTTTTCTTCAGAAGTAATGTACATATGATAGAAAAGTAATATGTCATACTGTTTTAGGATTTTTTTTTTATATTGCAATGCCTGGATACAAGAAATCAAAAGAAAGTTAGTTAAGGGAGAATCTACAAGGGGAATCTTTCAGCATAAATGTGTTAAAATTGTATTATTTAAGTATTTGAAACAGGTTTGTCAGTGTTACTATTATCAATGTGTCGTGCTCTTTAAACCTTAAAAACTTCCTGCAAAAAATCATCTTTGATGATAGAACAGTTGTAATATTGAGTTGTTTTCGGTAAGGCTTCTTGAAAGACTGTTACAACTATGTTTGCAAATTCACTTGTTCCTCCAAGCGTCAACCGTTATTGATTTAAAAAAAGAAGAAGATTCAAATTAGGCATTTCAGGTCGCTACAATGTGAAATCCTGCAGAGAATGTCTAATTAAGATACCACTTTATAAAAACATCTTGTAGAATAAAATGTAGACCTGATTAAATTCCTCTCATTGCTGTTCATGTAATGAGACACACCTAGATGGATTCTCTTCTAACTTGACACAAATATCCATGTAGATCCAAAGATAAACTCATGATGTTTAAGTGTTCATAGGTCTGAGATCATGGTCATGTTTTTTTGGAATATATTCTGCATGTAAATGCTGGATCTGTCGGAAAGTGACGAGTTGTCCGAGTTGTATCTTCAACTCTAGTGTCTTAGAGGGCCTGAGTTCTTGAGTTACGCTTTTGACTGTAAAATACGACCATCCTTTGTTGCTAACCACTGGCTTCAGCGATGGCTCCAAAAAGTTGCTTCGTAGAGAATGACCACATTAGTGAATGGTGGGATAGTTAGATTGGTTCAAACGACCTCCTCCCACTTAAGTTATCGTGAGTAATTCTGATCTTATGATATATTTAGAGCCAATGTCTAATTAGACTTGCTGAGAATTAACCATTAATCTACCTGCCTGAGACAATAGTATGACCCAAGGGTGACATGATGAACGCTTAGCAAAACATCATCGTGTAGTATTATGTATGACCTGCAAAACGCTTTAAATGTTTCAAATTATACGAGTATTTTCATTTATTTTTTTTTAATCTGAACATGATTTAGTCTGCACTGCAGCACAGTGTTTTGCATACTTTCATCCTTATGCGGGTGTGTTTCTCTGCTGCCCTTGCCTCAGGCAGCATACGTGCATGTGTGTGTGTGTGTGTGAGTGTGTGTGAGTGTTTGCGTGCGAGTGATGGATGTGTTAGGTGAGCAGGTTAATCTCTTGCTAATGTAGATGAATTGTCCACAGCCCATGTTACACAAAAAGTGCAAACATCCACCCACACACACTGGATGAATGATCCTAATCGCTACAAGCATTAGACACACACCCACACACACTTGCTGTAGATAAATTGTCACTTTAGCACACAAAGGGTGCAAGGCAACACAGGGTGAAGGGTACTGGACGGCTGTGGAGGGAACATATTAGCATTTGCATGTGATGGTATAGAAAAAAATACTTTAATTATAGCCAGTTGCTGCCGAGGTTACCACTTTTATTTCATTCTTTATCTGTGTATACTGACTCTTTTCCTGGGTGGGTGAATCTAGCTGTCAGTCTTTCTTTGTTATTCTATTTGATGTAGAAAAAGCAAAGTGACACACACACACAAGCAGGAACTTATTGGCACTATTTTCTGTTTTCAAAGTGCACCCACTCTGGGGTCTGGAGACTGTCAGAGGTGTGAGAGTGTGTTTATGTGTGTCTGTGGGTCATGGGCCACAGGAGTAAGACTTAATTTGGATGCAGAGCTGAGACCTCCAACTCCGACAGGTTTGACGGACAGACCGACAGGCAACAGTTGGACTTTGGTGCTGCTCGGCTCGGCTGCACAAAGCTGCTACTGAGCGGGCGTCCTGCCACCTGTTGATGCTCCCCAAGAAAAGTTCATCAGCGTTCCCGCTTGCTCTGTTGTCAATGCCAGGAGCTGCTGGCCTGCGGCCAATCACTGCAGGCAAACCCACAACCCCAAATGTCACTCATCTTTGTGCTTCAGAGCAGTTAGTCATCTTTATAGGCGGGATGAAATCCACACTGTATCACAGTAAAGAGCATGAAACTGAGAGGAATGAGTTGGAGAAATGGTAGAGTATGTGGAACGATGCCTTCAAATTTAAGCTGCAATTCTGATAGCTGATTTAATTGATTAGTAATACATTTATGTTGTTTGGGTGGGTGGAGCTTTTTGTTAAGTGATAATGCAACCATTCAATAACCACATACATTTATTTCTCGTTTATGTGTATAGGGACAAGTATGGAGCAAGTCAACTGATGCCACACATTACAGCCCAAGCTAATTTGCAATGCCCGTCCCTAGATGGGCCTTTAAAATACATATTCCTGATTTTAGGGATGCAGGGGTTCTTGCATACTTTTGATACCACATGTTTTAAAGCGACCTCATTATTTTCAATGATCAAAAGAATCAAAAAGTGCAGTACATCGAGTGTCCACTGGAGGTTGGCTGAAACACAACTACACTTTTTGCCAAGAGGACCTATCGCTTCATTCCGTCGTCACAGGTCCACAACGGTACCCACACACTTTTATTCTTGTGTTATTCCAAAATTGACGATACCATTACACCCCTATTTATTACTGTAAATTCATCCAAGAAAAAAAATCACATTTAGGAATATGAAAGTGAAATCAGAATATAACCCTCCGATGTGTAATCATGATGCAATGTTACTATAAGATGTTGCCATAAAAGAAAACTGATACATTAAGATCTACAGATGTGTGATGTTTTTATTCATAATTCATGGTGAGAAGAGGGACACCCTAATCAAGCACAGGGTTACCATTTAATGTTCTTTAGCTTTCTTTTTTTTCAAATAAACTTTATTTAAATATTTAGTTCAATGCCAAATGTGACTCTTAGGCTGTTTTCGAAACCGCATACTATACTACTGTAGTAGTACGTACTGATTTGGCCAAAATGCAGTATGCAGTAAGTAGTATGCGAACAACTGCGAGATTCGCAGTATGCCAAAAATACCAGGAAGTCATACTGATTCGGGAAAAATTGACAGTATGCATCGGACCAGTCTACCTCGTGTACTGTTTCCCACAATGCAAAGTGCTTGAGCCGTTGTTTACTTCCGCTGGGCAGATGGGCCGTTGTTTACTTACGCATTCCAGGACCGGAAACCAGTTCAACCGGGCCAAGCATACTGCAAAATAACTGACGACTGGCAGCCATACTACATACTACTGTTGAACGCAGTACGCAGTACGCAGTATATACTGCATACTGGTTTCGATAGTAATATGTAGTAAGCGATTTCAAAAACAGCCTTAATGTCTTTGTGTGCAAGTACATAATCTCATTTCACACATCCCACAGTGCACGTAATGACAGCTGGGCCAAACACAGGCTGCCCTCATTGTTTCCAGCTTTAACATTGGATTAAGTGCTTCAACTTTGAGGACAAATCTGAGTCAAATCTTCTTCTTACTTTTATGACTATAATGATAATTTGTGTTTCCTTCAAAACCTCAACATTTTGTTTATCTATACCCCCCACCAAATAACAGATGACTTTCTGTAATTTCTTATTTAAAAAGCAAATGATTCTCTGTGAGAGTCAGAAAGGTAAAATTAATCCACTGTCAAAGACCAAAGAAGCGCATCAAAACGCAAACGCTGAGGTGAATGTGTTTTTGAATGAATGGTAATGAGCTTATGAAATATCATTCAAATATGTTGCTTGAAATTCAAAGTGTCCAGAAAGATTTCAGGATCTATGGTTGACAAAAATAAGAAAACTGTCAGATGTTTATCACACTGTTATTGTATAGAAGAACAAAAACCCAGAAGAAGAAAAACAATAAAAAGGAGGAATGTTTGAAGGGTCAAAGTTACAGAGCTTGTATATCTCCTCCCTCTACATTTGACCTCTTTTTCTCATTTTATTTGGTTTTCTTTCTTCTGTGCCTTCATTACATTACATTTTTCTCTTCTCATCTCATCCCACCATCTTTTTTTAGGTCTCAATGTGGGAGGTCCTCAAGCCATCTCTGAGATTTTTACTGAGTCCATTCCCTGACTTGTGTGCCTATGCTGCAGTGTGCATTAGATTGCATGAGTCAATCAAGAATCACCTATTATAAAATAAGTTATTATTGCTAAACCTAATCGATGGCTCAGAAGTTGATTTTAGAAAACAGAGAAGGAAGGAAAAAACCAATGCATCTGTTGGTACGTGCAGTATTCTCAAAAGGACAAATCCTTCATACATCTACTCTCTGGGCATCTGGAAGCAGCAGAGGTATACCGGTCCAAAGTTGAACCATTGCATAGATATTTCTTCCCTTTTCTTTGGGATTCATGCCAGCAGCCTGCAGAAAATTCAACATATTCTGAACAATGCTTGGTTTCTAATTGGACAAGCGGAGACACCATCTTTTTTAGTCACATCCTCCCCCGTTCCTTCAGCACAGGGTTTAAAATTCTTCTCTGACTCATCAGTGTATTTCTTTAGCAATGAACTGTTGTATGTTGACTTTTTGACCCCTTTGCACCTCCAGCAGGAAGTCCTGCACTAAAACATATCATACATAAACAGCTGAGTCGCCCTGCAGCCCTGAAACAAACCTGCACCAAACACTGGATTCTTTTACCTCAAAACAGGCCAAATAAACTGCACAGGTACCACATAGGAGAAAAGAGGAATCATTGCATAGTGTTGCTTTAAAAAGAATGAAATCACTGCATCACATTGTTCCATTTGATTCGGTGATTTAATATTGGGTTAAAATTTAAAAAAAAAATACAAAAATAGTGGAGAAAAGACAAAGAGACCAAAATGTCCTTACAGTATGCTAGGACAGAGGAATTTAAAAGAAAAAGAAAAGAGAAGGCGCTTGAAGTAAAACACTGAACAACACAAGGAATGAAGAAGTCACTATTTCAAGACTGATGAATGAGAATGAAAATGTTAACAGACTTTAGGAGAGAGGAGGCAAAACAAAGCCTTGATCATTTGCAGCGTTGATTTGTGTGGAACTGTTAACCGTGTGTCATCTCATCACCAGTAGATATGCTCAGTTTATTTTGAGTAATAACAGCTTAATAGACCGGTTTCAAGGAGGCATGAGAGAATCATTTCCAGGTCAATGTTTTGTGCCACTTTATTGTTTGTCTTATTTTTTTATGTTGCGTTTATTTACTCAAGGGGATAAAAGATAGGGGCCTTAAAAAAAAGTTTGGACCTCGTTATTTTCAGTGGAACTGTTCAGAGATGTCAGATAGTTAGCTCCACAGTACTTACCTTTTGGTAGTTTAGGTGTTTAGTTTAGGGACACACGTAACCCTGCATCATTCTGGTGGGTTGTCATTTGTTGGTTGTCAGGTGTTGCGTCATATCTATGCAAGCATGTATCCTCCTTATTCTCTCCTCTACACTGCTTTTGTTGGTCTCTCATCCTCCTTCCCTATAGAGCTCTGTTTGGGCTAATTATTCATAAAAAGTTTATAGAGCTGGATTTTATTATCTCTTCAAAGTTTTCTGCAACTTTTTTTTACCTTCTTTTCTTTCTAAGACTTCCCGCTCGCTGCATTTGTCTATCTGTCACCTGATTTTATTTCAATATCAAATCCTGTGTTTTATTCCAAAGACCCTCTTGACACGTACTTTTCCAGCCAAACATTTGAAATGGTTTGCTGCCCATATGGGGACACTCTCTAACATATATTCCCCAGCCTTTAACCTTAATCATAACCACCCCTTATCTTTCCAAATCCCTCATTGTAACTCTAACCCCCCGTCTCAAAAGAGGGGCAGCATTTTACCCTGGGAAGATGGAGAAAAAGATGCACACAACTATTTTCACAGACACACACAAGCACGCACGCACGCACGCACACAAGCACGCACGCACACAAGCACGCACGCACGCACGCACGCACGCACGCACGCACGCACGCACGCACGCACGCACACACACACACACACACACACACACACACACAAACAGCCTGAGGCCATAAAGTTGTAAATTCTGGTACAAGGAATGAAGGTGACAGAGCAATAGAAAAGTTTACCTGCTATCAGCTCAAAACTTGAATGACCTACACACAAACCAACATGTTCTCAACCCCAACTCGTCAAGCTGGGGGCCTCCTCACACAGCAAGGTGTGGAGCCCCAAGCTTGAAGGAATGAAGGTCCAGCATCAGTTTGGGACAGGTGTGTTTAGTTTTAGGAAACTGTTGCAATCTAGTCAGGTAATTCAACAAAAATGCATGGTTAGGTTTAAGACAGATCACAGTTGAGGTTTACTACTGCAGTATACACTTTAGTTCTACAACTTGTGTACGCTAAGTTATTAATAAAACCTAAAGGAAAGATTACTCTTTAAAAAAGTAAACAGAACTCTCTGTTTCACACATAAATCAAACCCAAGTCTTTTTCGATGAAAGTCTTGTTGTCTGATTCATCTATTGCAAGCAAACAGGGTCCAGACATGAAGCTAGAGAGATCTATCTGAAACTTCATGTTTGAAAGCATTGGGTCACTGACCGAGCTGCCTTATTTAATGACCTGGGAGTGAGAATGGCATGCACAAACACAATCATGCTACAATTACCCCCTGAAGCCCTAATTGTTCCACCAATGGGAGTATTGCTCACTGAAAAAACAACAATCTTTGCTGTAATTTTGTGCCTGCAGCAGATTCAGTCAGTAATATCTTTTTTGATGCATGAAGGACAGGAACACTTGCTTGCTTACATAAAGCAGGCATTTCACTCCATAAAGAAAGAAAGAGAAGTCCGTCTCTTGGCACTGCTTACTGCTAAACTTCGGCCATCTCGGATGACGATGATGGACACTTTGATCCCTGAGTGAAGACTGCATAAAGAGGAATTTTGATTGCGCATCTGTTTTCTTACCACACGTATGTACAGAACAACACGCAGGAATAAATCAAATGTCTTTTTGTTGTTTGACTTGCAAAAAAACAAAACAATTTTGTCAGTGATGCTGGGCAGGGTATAGATGTGGTCAATTGTGTAACATTACGGGGAGAGATTTACTCTAGATGTGCTCATTAAGGATGCTGATCGGTCTGTTGTTAATTTTGCTGCCTGATAACTTGCCTTGACTGCTGCTTGCACATGTACCTCAGTAATTACACAGGTTCACTTGTCTGCACTCGTACAACACAGGGATAGAAAACCCTTAATGCCAGAAATTGAGAAATAAACAGCCTACGTTGAGTAACATGAGTGTAGAGTGTAAATGCAAATCAATTTAACTGTTCAACAGCAGCTTATTTAAGCTTTTACAACAGCTGGCCCGCTCTGTTTTCAGCACATAAATCCTCATGGCCAGTCCTAGACATGATACTGGAAAGTCAAGTAGCTTTTTGATCGTTTCAAATTGCTGCTTGCTGCTATTAAATTGGAATAGAGATTGGGGTAATTTCAAATGACAATACTGGTAGAAATATTTGCCTGTTTTTGCTAACCATTTAGCCGTTTCTTTTAATAATTACATGGCCATGTGTGTGTTTTCTTTTTTGTTGTGTTCTGTTTTAACCAGGAAACGCTGAATATTGTGGATCATTTTACATTTTACAATCGTTAGTTCAAACAAATCAATCTGACTGGACGAGAGGCATTTCTTGAGTGCTGATATAGAGTACAGAATCAATGGGACTCTGCACTCTGTGCATCATTCCATCGCAACCTGAATACAGTTAATTACCATTAAACCAGACAGTGTTAGTCTTTATTCATCTAACTGGTACCTCTGAATTACACAACAGACTCGTATTTCACTGGTTGCATGACATTAAGACCATATCAATAAAACGACATAATGAAAAGTAACATATGCATTATATAAAAGCAATAACATATCACACTCCAGGTTATGATGTTATACTGAATACTATTACCAAATGACTGCAGTGCTGATATATATTATTAGAACATTAGAACATGGATCCCTCTCATATCTGTTTTGGACTCAGAATAATTCAACATAAGTTATATTACTCTCCATCCATCTCCATCTGGGGTTAAAACTGTACATACAATACTAACTTCAGCTTGAACTGTCAGCATGTTGGCCAGTAATATCACTGTGTAAACCTGAAAAAGAGTCAAATATACAAAAAAGAGCATGAACTGATTAATGATTGTCTAAAGAGGAAATACTTTCAGGGTCATTAACTGGTTTAAAAACTCTCTCCTATAGAATATATTTACAAGAAATGCTGCTAATGAGGGTAAACACAGTTTGACTATTGTCATAAATCATACTTTTGTGAGGGAAACGGCACATAGTGATTCATTTATATGCACATTTTTCAACACTACTGTATCATTGTTTGTTTATTTAAAGAAAACATGGAAGCGGATCTCTCTCTCTCTCATCCCCCTCTTGGGAAAGTGATAAGTACTCTAGGAGAGGTATTCCTATATAGCCTATGAATTTGTTTTCTGATTGTTATGAGCATAATCCGACATGTATGTTATGATTGTTCTTTCCTAATGTTTGTTTCCTTCATGCTTACAGATAATAAGACCAGGCTCTCACTACCTTCCCCTTGATTATGGATTTATAGTTAACCTTTAAGGACGTGTTGGTATGTAGATTAAGATTTATATCGGGTGAAATGTAATGTTTGATGATTTCTTAGTTGTATCCAAGGACTTCTGGCATGGAGACATGACCATATAAGGAAACTCAGCACTCTGCTGCTGCTGATTGGATTGAGTGCAGCTGCAGCCTGTTTAAAAACACCTGTGCATTGTCTAGTATCACAAACCTGATGAAGCTGTGAGGGTGAAACTCACTGTTTGAGTAATTAGATAAAAAAGAAGAAGTAATTCAGCCCTCTTGTTGCGGTGAATCTTCTTATTTGATGTCAAGATAAATAAATAAATATATATATATAAGTTCTTTATATTATAAAGGAATAAAGAAACAGGGAGATAGAAGAAGTAGCTCGGAGTTCAAAAGTAATCTTCTATATTGAACTTTTTAAACCAATTTGCTGTTTCTGTTGAAATGCTATCCTTGCATTTTAGTCTGCTGAGCATTCCTCCTTGTCTCTCTCACTCTGCGCTCCTCCTCCCCTGTCTCATTTGCTGCCCTAACTGTTCTATCATATTTAATTGTATTACTATTCAAGGTGTAAACTCTTCTCAAATTACATTCGGCTTCAATGCAGAACAAGAAAGAATGAACAAAGACTCAATGATGAATACTCATGAGCTCGATGATGAAGGAATATGACAGAGAAAATGAGAAAGAGGGAGATAGCATGTGTGTATGTGTTTTCAATTTGAAACTATCAACTCCACATTTTCCCGAGATTGAGACAACGTTTGACTTTGATACTTGGACTGCTTTGAAGGAAATTGAAATGTTTTTCTCTGTCACGTCATGTCAGCTCAGACGTGTGGCTGAACGCTTGCCTCGGAGAGAACAAATTCATTTGATTTAGTTTATTTATCTGTGCAGCTGAGTTGGCAGTGGAGCGAAATTTGTCCCACGCAAAGCAAGCAAAGCATAATACAAGTTGTTCAATTAACCTTTCCATGCTCGGTGTCTCTTTTCCTTTTCCGAGTTTTCTCCAACCTCTTATACTGTCATTGTCAAACTGGGGATAGAACAGATGAAAGCACTTTTTCAATGATAAAGTGAACAACAACAGAAGGAGAAAATCAGTTAGGAGTTTGGCAGAAGAGAAAGGACTAATTTTTTTTTTGAAAATGTAAAAATTATTACCAACAGGGAGGAGAGCTGGCCAGAAACAAGGAAAATCATGAAAATGGTCCTGCCATTGTTGTACCACTATGGAAATGAAATGTTTATATATATATACTATGAAATTGTGACAAAGACAATGACAGACTAAGCCTGAAAAAAGATAGCATTTCGTTAGAAACCATGAACACTCAGGTTTCATGTCGCCTCGACAAAACCACTTTGTCTCCCATAGTCATGAATAACTCATGACTTTTTGAATAATTAAAAACAGAGAGAAATCCATTTCGTTTGATCAATTGAGAACAATCACATTAACAATTACCATTTAGCTTGAACTGCTCTGTCAGTCAGTGTATTGTCGCTCTACATTTCTCTCTTTGCTGTCGTTTTCTGTCTCCATCGAATGTCGGCTCAATCCTATTAAGTTTAATTAAGTTTCATTCATTGAATGCCCAACATCTTTTCGATTAAATAATAAAAAATGAAATGGATTTGAATGTCCTTAGATACACTCACAGAAGAATAAAACCATTGTTGTCAAAAATGATGTTGAAACAAGTTAAATATATTGTGACTGCTTCACAAAAATCTTACAGGCCAATTAGATGCATTGAGTGACGGGTTCTGAGAGGGTTTTTTTCTTCAAATACAGGCTCTTTGTACCTCAGGCTACAAATAATCAATTTCTATGATGTTTATTTAAACTCCAAGCCATACACCAGTTCTTCAGTGATGGTTCCTAAGTTGATAGCAAAGATCTCATATCCCACTTTTTAGAGCATTTTAGCATGGGCTGCACCATCTCATATGTCATATGTAAACTTTTTTATTCTTAGAGGTTCAGACAGGATCACAGATTTTGTCAAGGATCCTCTTTGAGAACAGAAATAAAAAAAGAAGAGGATATATATGATATCATTTTTCCTCTCCTCAGCTAGCCATGACTCAAATTATGCATTTTAATAGCACTAGAAATCAAAATGAATCTTCATGAATCTTAATAATGAGGGGGGGGACAACAAAGTCAAAGATGAAATCATACTTGACCCAAAGTGCATCAGCCAACCAGGAAAATGCCCAGTATGCCAGTTATCAGTCCAGAGCAGACTGTTTCTATATGTGAGTCTGTGAAAGATGTAGTTTAAAAGACTAAATTCTCTTACTTCTTGTACAGCAGATCCTAGTGGTGCCTACACACACATCATAAACACTTCATAAACAGGCTTTTGTATAAGTCTGCGGACGTGCAGCCCCAACGGTGGAGAGTGACTCGAACAGATAATGGATCAACTGTGACTCGTACTCTACTCAAAAGTGTAAACGATGATGCAGGCCCTCTGTGTTTTCTTCCAAAGCCCTCTTCAAAAAAAAAGCTGTCACACACTCATGGCAAAGGCATTGTTGTCAGTGTCTGCTAGTTCAGGTGACAGAAAACGACCAAACTCATGCTATGTGAGGACATTGTCTCACACCTGTCAGATGTTTTAAGGTCTTAGTCATGTCATCAATTGTTGGTTTGTTGTCTCCTGAAGATATCTGAACAAATTAAACACTAATAAATGAGAAGTCAGCTTGTGTTTTTATTATGAGAAAGCCTAAGGGACTTTATCTTATTAAATATTCACACCCATACTAATTGCACGTCTGGCAATTAGCTGTAAAAATATTCTCTCATAATGATATTTGTCATTAAGTGTTGTGTTCTGCCCTTTTCTAAATATTTAATCGAGAAAATTACATTTTTAAGATGTTTTAAAGGCGGTTTAGTCGTCCAAAATTCAGAGCAGGAGAAACAAACTCATTTCTGCTTTGATGTCTTATGTCTTAATGTCACTAGTTGACTGTGTTTTCCTCACTCGTACTTGACAGTGATTAGACATTGTCCTTGTCATTTTTTTTAACAGCAGACACTTTGCATGTCAGCGGAGGGAAACTGAAAAGACAAAACAAATTATGCTTATTCTCAATGAGGTGCTTTTAGGGTCCTATAGAACTGTGCATACTGGCTAATCCTGCAATTACCTCAGGATCTGTGTGCGCCGCATTCTGTCAGTGCCACGCACTCAGCACGCTCTGCATTCCGTCCTCGGATCACGCCAGCAGCTCCACTCCGCTCTGCTCTGTTCAAAACACGCACAGAGTTTACTCCTATCAGAGCCTGCTGCAAGCACGCGTCAAACTGTACAGACTAGATCAACCCAGACAGGAAGTCAGACAAGGGGAAGCACAGAGCATCCGGTCAATTTCAATTAAAAAATGATATACAGACTCCTGATCGTATATCCCATCAATTTATCAACATAACGTCAAACAGGTAACAAATGAACAACAAAAAAGGACCCAGTGGTGTAGGTCGCACGCCCTCTGATGGAGCAAAACCGTGGTGCTGACGGAACGCAGGGCGCATGGACCCTGAGGAAACTGGTATCCCCGACAATTGTCACACTGTCTTGGCCAACTTTTTTCTGATATTGTATTGCAAGCCAAAAAATCACCCTGAAACTTGTGTCCTATTAATCTACCTTTTTCTGTATTTCTCTATGGTAGGTTCTCATTTGTCAACACTATCAACTGAAGTAACCTTGTTATCCACAATTGAGCTCATTGTGAAACTAACAGGTGTTAACCAGAAAATGTACCAGTATCCCCGTCAAATCTGTGTCAAAACTGAGTTCTGCCACAGTGACCTGAAATTCTGCTTCCATCCCTCCACCACTGGAGCAGCTTAAGGATTTCTCCGGCAGCTTGAAGACTTATGTCCAGATATCACATGAAAAAGATAGCTTTGTTCTCCTATTTTCAAGCCTCGAGCAAAACACTTGTTCATGCTCACACCTTTGAAAGAGCTATAGGTCATAAGATCATTTGATAAATAATAACATAATGTGATGCAGCAGTTTTCTGGTCTGGAATTTCTACAGTTCATTTTCAATTTCTCCAGGTTCTTATCAATGGGCACAGACCAGAAGTCCTCTGGATGCTACAACCTATCAGAGCAACAAAAACATGTGTAATGTAAGCCGTTTTGGTAGCTAGTTCCAAATTCACATTAATAAGAATTCTAGTGAATATTAGCCAATATCTACCAATGTGAACTGCAGTCCAGTTCATTAAATACTGACACAATGGCTGATATAAAAAGTCCCTAACCCAAAAACTTTATGTTTATGAAAATTAAACTTAAAGCCACACATTAGCTAATTGTTAATGATTGGGGAGTTGCATGGTGGTGCTGTGGTTAGCACTGGTTCGAATCCTCGGCCAGACTTGAGCCTTTCTGTGTGCTGTTTGTGTTTTTCTCCACATTTGTGTACAGATTCTCTTTAGTTACCCTAGCTTTCTCCCAAAATCAAAAGACATTCATGTAAAGTAAATTTGTGACTCTAAGTTTCATGTAAGTGCGAGTGTGAATGGTTGATTGTCTCTGTATGTCAGCCCTGGACTTGACTGTTGGCCTGTACAGGTTGTGACCCATCTTTCGCCCAATAACTGCTTCATGGTTTTGATTGGCCTGACCAGGCCAGGTCAGCTTCAAATATGTCTGTATACAAGAGGGGATAACACATGTGCCAGAGCAAATAACACATGTACACTAATGATGATATCAGTCAGGTTCCCAGGCTCCTAGTTAGCTTTCAAGGTAATTCAAAATCCTGTCCATCTTTCCATGCTGAGTTGTCAAAGTCAGGGCAGCTTCCTGGAGCTCCACAGAAGGATATGGTTAGTTTGATCACATTGGATTTGTCAACTTGATTAACTATCTACATTTTGAGAAAGGACAAGGATCCTTAAAAGAACAAGCCACAGGCCCTGAGTCAACTAAATTAGCTAAGATAGTTGATGTAACCAATAGGACAGGGCATGACTTATTAATCTTTTGGCTGAAAATGTTCCTGACTCTATCAGGAATAATAACGTTTCAATTTGGACTATTAAATGAAATTGTCCATATAAAAGGAAGGAACAGGATGTGAATAAGTTTGCTTTTTTTGTTGTTATCAGGACATTGAAAAAGTTGTGTCTTCATACTTGCCTTGAAATATAGAACAGCAGGCAACCGTCTTTCTTAAAACCCCTCTGTCCTTCATCTGTATTTCTTTGATAAATACAAAAAAGATTTGTCTAGCATCTTGATATTTTTTTCCTGATGGCATGATAAAGTAATGATTACTTTTGTTATGCTCTTTACAATTTAAGAGAAACATTAGTTTATGTCGAGACCTCTTAATTGAGCTGTGACGTTGCATCTCAGTGTAGTTCGTCCTGAAATGTTATATAGCATGTTGTTATCAACAGTTGCAGACCAGAATGCAGTACCTCTGGATGACTCAAACAATCAGGACAACAAGTAGTGTGGCTTCGCTAGGATGGGCTAGGTAGCTAGTTACAACTTCCCATGTTATGGCTTCTAGTTCTTCTAGTCATTGAGTAGCCAACGCCTACCATTGGTATGAAACATAACTACAGTCTATTTTATTTAAAACTTACAATTTCAGATTGAAAAAAGTTCCAAGTTTGCCAACGCCATCTTGTATGGTAGTGCCTCAAAAATGCTTAAATCCAACCCATAATGGAGAGGAAGGGTTGTCATTGGCTTGATGAGACCAGGTCAGTTGGAAATCTGATGTATACGAGGGAGACCAGACACATCTGCAGAGGCAAAAAAAAAACATATCTGTTTGGTTTCCATGACTTCTAGTTATCCTTTCAGTGTAATTTAAAATCCTGTCCATCTTTTCATGGCGAGAAGAAGTCAAAGTCAGGGCAGGTCACCAGAAGCTAAAAGGCCAACTTATACATATACTGTATATGACATATATCATTAAAAACACAAGCCACGGGCCTTCCATCATCCCAAAAAAATGGATGTAACTAACAGGACAGAAAGTTGCAACTCTGTTCTAATGCATCCTTCAGCCTCAAAGTGCTTAGATACAATAATACATGTATACAAAGTGAAGTTTCTAGTAGGTGCATGTTCTGGG
Organism: Tautogolabrus adspersus; assembly: GCA_020745685.1. Classification (NCBI taxonomy): domain Eukaryota; kingdom Metazoa; phylum Chordata; class Actinopteri; order Labriformes; family Labridae; genus Tautogolabrus; species Tautogolabrus adspersus. The sequence continues at coordinate 17,176,890 of CM036550.1, forward strand.
TCTCTAAAGCATTGAAATCTTAAAGGATGGAGTAAATACTATAGCAAAATCACAACAATCACCATCAGCAGCATTGATCTTGACTGATAACCAAAATACTTCAACTCAGTTTAGAGCATTCCTGTATCAGATTAAGAGTTGTGACTGGCTCAGGATGATCAGTTAGTCCAAACAGGAAGGTGAGCCCACCAAGTAAAAAAGCTTTTAGTATTGTCCAGACTAGTGGTTATCCTCGTAATATAATTCAAAATCCTGTCCATCTTCCCATGGTGTGCAGTCAAATTCAGGTCACCTGGAGCTGAAAGGCAAACTTTTCTTGTGAGATGTTGACATATCAGCAGGCTAGATCACTTTGGATCTCTCAGCTTTAATACCCCTCTACTAATTGCAAAACACCAGAAATTGAAAGAAAAAGAAAGAAAGAAAAAAGCCATGGGCCTTAAGTCAACCCCACCAACCAACAACATAGATGTAACTAACAGGGCAGCAGGTTGCAAGTCTGTACTAATGCATCCTTTAGGTTTAAATATGTCTATGCCATGACAGAAATATTTTTGAATTTAAGATGACAACACTTTATTCAAAATGTATAAAAATAGATTGAACAGAATGTGCAACAGTATGCATCTTTATTGTCACATTCAAAAGTTGCTGAATTTCAATTCTTAACAAAGGAATAAAATCACCCTAGTGTCTTCAAACAAGTTATGCACCAGAATGACGTCCTCTGACATGTGTCTTGTGAGCATAAAACAGCCTTTCTCTCATTCTTCTATTAAAACATTTTCATTTAACTCACCATTACGCCTAGTGCTACTTGGAGCTTAAAGAACAAACACAGCTGAACCAGGAACATGTGCCTGTATCCCCATGAAATCAAACTGGATGCTGCCACTGTGACAACAAATTCAGCTTCCTTTATATAACCACTGAAATGTTTGAAATAGCTCTAGGCTTACAGGTTAGGTAGCCAGTTCCAATTTACAATCCATAAAGCTTCTAGTTCAACGTAAAACACAAATGTTGTTTTACCACTTACAGTACCAACATTCACTCATCTTCCAGAACCACCCTGGTTGGTTGGTAACAAATATGCCTCAACTGCCACATTAGATAAAGAGTTGTGATTGGCCTGTCGAAAGGAAGCGCAGCTGAAAATTTGTAATCTGCCAGTGAAATTAATAATAAGCTCACAGTTCCGTCTAGTTCTCAGAAGGGATGTGCTTGATTAGTCAAAAAAAATGTTTATGTCGTCGCCCTAGTCGGAACAAATAATTACTAACAAAGCCACCCACATCTGGCACTGTAGCTCCAGTTACTTGGCCTGCTCTCCATGATATATTGCCCAGATACCTGCATAGTGAAATGATGGCACAGATGAATTGGTAACAGCTCCACCAGAGTAATGGGTAACCACATATAGTACAGGCATGTGGACGTTATTCTAAAAATAGGCAATTAAATAGGCTAAATGCAATAAGGTTTGGACATGTGTTGAATAAAGTGTGCTCAGTTTTGGCTGTTTTTTTCAGTGTTTTTTTCCCTTGAAACCAGTAGATCAATAGAAAGAGTAATTAGTTGCTTAGTTCTTAGGCTTCTACATTAGTTGTCCTTCCTATAAGATAGAACTTTCTGTCTGTCTCTCCATGGACATAAGTCAAAAGTCATAGCAGCTCACTTTCAGCTTCGAGGAAAACTTTCCTGTGCTGTCTGCTTGACAGATCACAATGGATTTGTTAACCCGGATTATCTTCTACATAGCGCAAATGCCAGAAATTATAAAAAAAAAAAAAAGGCTTTCAGTCAACCACATCAAACAAGACAGTGAATGTAACTAACAGGACAGCCAGATCTACTCTCACTACTCTGCTCTGATGCATCCTTTGGGCTGAAACTGTTAGGGGCTCTAACAGGAATGATGCCTCAAAATAGAACAAAATGTGAGCATACTCAGTGTACAAAGAGGAAGGAACAGAATGTGCATCATCAGTATGTATTTTTGTTGTTGTCCACTTACAGTATGCTCAGTGTCCCTCATGGCTACTACAAGACAGTAACTGACACAAGTGATGAACACTGATGAGGCTAATTTATAAAGAAGATGATCCCTGTGGTAAAATGACAATCAGCACCATCACTCACTTGTCAGCTGCACCTCGTAATTACCCACTGGTGTATACTGTATGCAATGTATGAGAAATGTACATTACTCTCCTGCGAGTGAATATGATATTAGGGAGGACGGCCCCTTTATATGCTGTAAATGGCTCTGGGTGTTTTAACTGTCCCCAGCCTCAGCCTCAGAGCAACTGTTACTATCCCTTCAGACAAAAACTCTGTCACCAGCAACAGACCTACGACCGCTAACAATCTGCTTTATACACTGTATAGCCATTACACACACACACACACACACACACACACACACACACACACACACACACACACACACACACACACAGATAGAGAGAGAGAGAGAGAGAGAGAGAGAAAGGAAGAGAAAGGGAGAGAAACACAGGGTTGAGAAGCTGCAGTTAAGTTGCTATGCTGGGAAAATATGTGTATAAATATCTCGGTACCTTGGACAGGCTGATGCTGCTAGACACAAATTATAGTTATGGCTCTTTGTGTGTGTGTGTGTGTGCGTGCGCACGTGGGTGTGTGTGAGGTACAGACAACACCGGTATTTGTAGTTATAAGACAAGACAAACCGAGGACGCAGAGCAAGCCCCCCCCCTCCCACACACACACACACACACACACACACACACACACACACACACACACACAGCAGAATATTTTACACTTGACGATGAGCTATCAATTGTTGCCACATAGTGCTGATCAATACTGTCTCTATTGGACACATACATCATTGACAATGAGCTGGACTGTCTGTGAGTTTGTCTCTGTGAGTGTGTGTGGCTGTGTGCTTTTGTCGAAGTCATAGAGGCGTAGATAAATGACATAGGCTGTGTGTGCGTGTGTGCGTGTGTGTGTGTGTGTGTGTTTGTGAGAGAAATTTTGTTTGACCAGTGCAGTGAATTTGTTCAGTTCATTTCTGTGTGTGTGTGTGTGTGTGTGTGTTTGTGTGTGTGTGTGTGTGTGTTTGTGAGAGACATTTTGTTTGACCAGTGCAGTGAATTTGTTCAGTTCATTTCTGTGTGTGTGTGTGTGTGTGTGTGTGTGTGTGTGTGTGTGTGTGTGATATTTTGAATTACAGACCTTCATAATAGTTCTCACTTGAACATATTTTGAGTGATTAATCAGCTGATTCATTTGCTTATAAGGGCTCACAATTGACCAGTAAAAACTGAGGAGCAGGACCTAGTTTGTTTCTGGCATTTTTTCCCCTCAAAAATAGGCCCACAAGTCTTGTATAAAAAAAAATTAAGAAATTCTCTCCAAAAGCTGCTAATCATCTATATCAACTTTTTGTCCAACTGTGTTTAATTAAAGTGATACATTAGTAAAAAAAAAAAAGAAAAGAGGACTGGATAATAAACATGTGATTAAAAAAATGGGGCTGAAATCCCAATTTGAAAAACAAATGAAGTTCAGACTTTCTCTAGATCTACTCTGTAATTGAGGGTTTATTAGAGATCTAATGATCTTCACTATTACCGTATGTGTTTATCTTCATTTTCTCTCACTTAGATATTTGAATATGTGCTCAACTCTTTTAAATATTTTCAGGTATCTATGTCTTTTAACATTTCAGATGTTTTGAAAGAAATGACCAGTGACATTAGATTGTATCATCATTTATGTCCGTTTGCTGCTCAGTATTTAAAAGATAAATCATATCATTTGTTTGTGACCACTTTTACCTCTGATATTTGTATGTGTGGTTTTTAATGTGATGTGCATTGTGAACCATAAATTATGCCATATAATCTAAAAGATAATGACTTCAGGTCTGCTCAACAAAAACCTGTTCATTTGACAGGGTTATTTGCATCACAGTTTGGGCAGTCATCCCACATTAAAACCCCATGTTATATTTAGAACTACAGTATTGGCACTTGGCTTCCACTTTTTCGCAGCCTGACTACCAAGGGGGACAGCTGTAGAATGAGTCTTAATTCCTTAATCATCATTAGCTGCTGTGTCCCAAGAATCGTCCAATGACTTTCAAATGGTCAAAGAGATAGCTGTGAATAAAAGAAAAACAAACAAATATAATAAGCAGGAAAGGAAGGTCCTTGTCACTGAAATAATAAGCCCTATACTGATCTTTTCCACAAACAAGCAACACTTAAAAAACCAATGATAGTGCCATTCTTCAAGGATGTTAAAGAAAATGAATACAATTATGGCAATGACTTCATAGTTGCTCCAGCTTGAAAAGTTGGCAGGCGGCAGGAAGTTGCTGCTCCAGGACCTGTGGAGGATAGGTAATGAAGAATGTTCAAATATCTCTGGTAGTGGTCAAAGGTTTTCTTCCATTGGGGGGTTGTTGTGTAGCATAATTTGATTTTCTTTGTGATTACACAAGCCCATTTTAAAGATGTTTTCAAGAAGGGGTTGCTCCCTGCTGTCCCATCATGCACATTGGTTGACTCTGAAAACCCTTTCATAGAAGTTTTTGGTTCCCCTTTCCCCAACAACACCACCAAAGTGCTTCTAAGAGTTAACGCAAAAGCAGAATGCTGCTGGGGACTTGATCTTCCATTACCGCAGATAGAGTTTACATCCATGCACATGAACAAGTTATCAGTAATCTCCTAAAACATTGTATCTTCACCCAGCTCTGCTGCATTTCTTTATCTCTGCTGCATTTCTTTATCTCTGCTGCATTTCTTTATCTCTGCTCTGGCTCAAAAAGCTTTGGCAATATCAAAGTCATCCAAAGCACTGTCAAAGTTTTCTTCAGCCATGATGTCCATTTACAGATAGGGCATTACATTTTGATATTGGAAGTGTTTTTGGTTTTCTCTGGCAATACGAGTAATATCATCCACTCTATAATTCAGCGGGTGTTGTCTTTATGCAAGAAAACAGTCTGTGTCGCTAGCAAAAGAGGCAAAACCTATCCACCTCAATGCCATCCTGGAACCCATCAGGAGTCATCTAACAAAGGTTTTGTTCGAATGAATCTGTTTTAACATTTAGATGTTAATGGATTTCTGGTGATGGCTGCACCAGAAAGTTGTCAGAGGCTGTACTATCGTCAAACAATAGCTGATGGGTTCTGAGATTGCTTCGGCCATACAGTAACGTCATTTTTTTGGAGATTTTTGTTTAATTTGTCGGTTTTACTTATATTAAATTAAAGGCTAAATGTTATGCATAATAAGGGGCGTGTCCGATCTTCGACAGGCGAACTGACAGGCAGGCGGGTCATAGCTGTTTGCCAGGAGACCAAAGTCCTGCCTTAGTTCAGCCTCTTTGCCTGTTGCTAGGATGACCGAAAGTTACTTTGTGAAAACATTTTCAAAATGGCATCTGCCATCTTTGGGCTTCAAAATTCTACTTCAGAAACAAATGGGTGACATCACTGAGACTACGGTCATGTTTTATACAGTCTATGGGGTATCATTTCCTGATTGACAGCTGTGTTGACAAGCCTGACTTTCTTGCAGATAAGTAGAGGAGGAACGTTGAGAGGAAACTGCTCTGCTCTGGACTGGTCTAATTTGAGGCATCTTTGCTGTTTATTGGTAAGTTAAGTATGTTTTGGTATCAGAAGCAGCAGGATGTTGAAAAACAACAGCTCCAATAGCTGATTTCTACTAAACCATTGGCCAATTGTCTGTGATATGTACAGTTTGTTTCAATGAAAAAAAATGGCAGAGGAGGGGTTGGGTTTTTTCACAGGAAAGTGTATTACATGAGTAATATTTCCACATGTATCTGTCTCCTCATAACAACCTTATATACAGTATATCCGGTCTGCTCGCCTCCACAACAGGAATAATAAATTCAATACTCCAGCCAGACACACACACCCACCATTACTCACTATATGTGCCTGTGTGTGTGTGTCTGTGTGTGTGTGTCTGTGTACTTGAGAGAATAATGGAGGAGCATTGGGTGAGAATGTGTGTGTGTGTGTGTGTGTGTGTAGGTTTGTGCCTATATGTGTGTGTAGCTCCGTAACTGCTGTTTCTGATTGTAATACATGAGGGTCCATGTTGTATTTGAACCACATGTGTTACTTGCCCGCTGTTCTAGTTTTACATCAATGAAATGTGTGTCTGTGTTAGAGCGCACAATCCTGCTCCTGTTATGGAGTGTTATAGTAATAAAATCATCACACAAGCCCATTGTTTCTGACATTTAACCAGAAACTCAGAAAAAGGAGAAGAGGAGAGGAAAGGAGAGGAGAGGAGAGGAGGAAACATCCTGAGGGAAACATCCCCTGGTTGTTAAGGGTCTGAAGTCATATAGTTTATTCTCAATGTAATGGCATCTTTAATTTCATACTTATTTCCAGACGTGAATCAAAAAGCTCCGTCTACAGACGATACTCCAGGAACATGACTCCTACAGGGATTGGAGGTTGGACATTATGACAATATAATATTGTGTCCTTGGCGAGTTCTATCAGTTCACCTCTGAATTTAATTGTTGAAAGTAAAAGCTATAGCAATATAGAAAGTGCTTACAGACTGTAAATGAAAAAATAGAACCAGACACCACCACCATCTTTATTTTCTTAATGTAATGACTTTCTTCTCCGAAAATAACTTTCTTCTTGTAATAATACAACGTTTACTCATAAAATCCGACTTCATTCTCGTAATATTGCAATATATATTCTGTTAATATTAGGGGGGGCACTTTGGCCTGCCTGGAAAATATAGTGATAATGAGAAGGGGGCTTTATAACTCCATGATGGTGTGAAGGAATTGTACCATGATAATATGTATCATCGGTATCCCTAATGTTACACAAGAACTACTTGTGTTATAGACAGGTCATGTAGCTACGGTGCAGTAGCTTAGTGGAGTTAGCTCATGACTGTTGGAAGCGTCAACAATAAAACAAATCCTGCCCCTACCTATTTCCTATACTTCATCTACCAGCAGATTTATCATTGGTGAGTTTTCCAGCCATTATGTTTCAAACCAAGTGGCCTCATCGTAACTGAAGTGTTAAAAACTTCTTAAAAAAAAAAAACACACAAACAAGATGCTCGAGGCCATGCAGGAGGTCAATGAGGCCTGGTTAGCGCCTTGCTTTGTTTTTCGTCATGTTCTAGGACTTTAATAAAATGAGAAAAAGAAAGCCTATATCGGAATGAAAATTGACAGGAACACTGGGTCATTTATCGAAATGATAAATACACACCCTCTTTAAAAAATAAATAATTACAAATAAAGGGGTGTAGAATTTTTTACCAGATGTGTTATACTTGGCAGTGTAGAGGAACACAAATGTTAACAGTAAGAACGGAGACAGAGTTACGCATGAAAAGGAAATAAAAGGAAAACTTTGTTACTGGAGATTTTTCTCAGAAATGTACAGTTTTTGTCTTTCTTTGCGTTTTTAATCACATCGATCACATTTATAAGAGGCATGTGCTTCTGGAATTTAAAAGTAATCAACGTCCCACAATTTAGGATTATTCATCATGACCTTGCTGAAGCTTTGCCTCCAAATTACACATCCGGGAGCATGAAGAGTGATGAGTGAACATGAGTGATATGAGGCAATCTGTAAATGTTCTTAATAATGTGAATTTCCTCTCTTCTATGGAAAAGAATCTTTCATATATTAGGAAAATATGAATTTCAGTGTGACATGTTGAGATATTTCTAGTGCGGCTAAGTGAATTTTAATGGCCTTATGTTTCTCAGTTGGCTAAGATATCAATCATAACAGTCAGATTCCTGTGTCAGTCCTTCAGTCAGAGCACAGACTTCTGAGACTTTCAGCCATCATACACAGTGAAGAAAGTGAACATGGAATCCATTTCTCCTCCCACTGCAACTTAAAGACACATCACACTTTGACTAAAGAGCGTGACTCACTTTTTCTTGATAGGAACAAATCTCCCTTTCTCCCTCGCTCCTGCTCCCTCCACCTACACACAGCCGACTTTAAGCAACAAGTTCATGTCTGATTTGAAGGGATTGGTTAAAGGCATTCTGGGAAATGCAGGGACGCACTAACTGGCGCAGAAGACAGGTTGAGAGGGAGTGGGTACATCGAAGGAGCAAATTGCAACACTTAATCACAGAATAACTGCTGGAATGCACTGAGCATCACAGATTGATGGTATCTGAGAGTGAAAGAGTACCTGAGGGTGGAATTTCTCTTTAATTGTGAACGCGATGACGCTGGGTAATACAAGGACACTGCTGTCCGTGTGTGTGTGTGTGTGTGTGTGTATCTGTATGTGGGAGGAAAGACTGGAAACAAACTCTACCTCTGAAAAAAAAAAAAAAATCAACAAGCTGTGACCACATTGCGGCTGCAATATAAAAGATGGTGCATGGGGGGGGAAGACACACACAGAACTATAACGCACCAGTTGCATTTTCGCTCCGCTAATTTTTCACGTGAATTAGCAGCAGAGTTTGGAAAGTTACCCTCAAGTCAAATCCATTACAGATTACAGATCGCCTGTTCAAAACGGTAATCAATCCCAGAACTCAGAGGAAAACTTTGAATTTATTTTCGATTACACTGCCTCCACAGCCTATATAACATCCCTACGAGACAACAATGATTCCAGTCTCAACATTTTAATTACGTTTTTAAGCACCATAAAGTTGTGCTATATGCTCAGTTCCTTTGTTCCTGTAGCCTCGACACTGCTCATCTTTTTTTCCTCCACTGTTGTGATGCTACATTGAACTTTGTGTCAGCACTTCCCCGTCTGCTGGTCAGCTTTGGCTGCTTGGTGCAGTCCCAAAATAGCCCTGTGTTATAACAAAGGCAGGGGGCCGTGGTGTTGTGCGTTGGTGTGGGCGTGTTGCTATAGGTACTGTTGAGAAGATGAAAGATGGTCTGGGAAGTCTAGTGTAATTAATAGCTCTTTCTTTCTGAGGGAATTTTAGACAAAAACACTGAACAGCATTTGTTTTGTAATACTTTCATACAGAATTTGTTTTACAACTCATGAAAGTTAAGAGTGTCTGTCAAATTATTTGCTAGTTGATAGGGATGTAAAGATTAATCGTGAGGCAGTTAAAAATCGATTCAAAGGTGTCAAGGTTCGAATCGGTACTCAGAAAAATGAATCGCAGTAATATCGTGAGCGTCAGCAGCTGTAGAGCAGAGGCGGTTGGTTGTAATAAGCAGGCGTTATCATGGCAGTGGAAGAATTTTTGCTTCCCAAGACAGAAAATGAAAGAGGTGAGAAGATAACAGACGAGACAAAAACTGTGCAAATATTGCAACAAGACAGAGAACTACACAAATAGCACAACCAACATGATGCAGCATCTAATCGACACCACAATGAGAAGCCCCAACCACCTCCTGATTCTCTCAAAATAAATGGTGAGAGTATCGTATCGTGAACCCAGTATCGTGAATCGTATCGTGAGTTGAGTGAATCGTTACATCCCTTCTAGTTGATATTTTTGTTCTGTGCAGACAATGCATGGTTTAAGAACCGATGACACAATGCTGTGGTTGAGGAAAAGTACATGTCGTATCAACATGACTGTTCATTCATTCTTTTAATTCAAAGATAAGTAAATGTGACTCTTTAATGCTCTTCTCTAAGTTTTATTTTCAGCACCTATTGTTTCATTTTTAAAATGACATTTTTGAGCCTTTGAGTTTAATTAAGATGTTTTTTTTTGTGTGTGCGCAAAAGATCAAAATGTCCATCCTGATACCTGCTGGACTTCATAGATTACTGTGTTTTCATTAAAAGGATGAATAAGTGCAAAAATACAATACAGCACAAGAGTTATTCAGTGTAATCGTTTATCAAGCTTTTATTGAAAACCTGACAACTTCCTTTTTGGATTTGTGCATGTAAAGTCTATTCGGTGCTCTGTTTGTGTATCATATGGCTTTAAAGCTTAGGGCAAAATTATTTATACATTTCATCACTATGAACCTTTTTTTTTTATCCTTGACAAAAACAGTTCTTATTACTACAAAGCTTTGAGTGTCCAGAGCTTAGAGCAACTAATGACTTTTCCATATGTGAGTGTGTGTATGTGTGTGTGTTCTGCATGAATAATATTGTAGTATAGATGAATTATTGGCGTCCATCCATGACTACGTACTGCTGTGCCAGTAGGGTCTATAATGTGTGTGTGTGTGTGTGTGTGTGTGTGTGTGTGTGTGTGTGTGTGTGTGTGTGTGTGTGTGTGTGTGTGTTAACCCATAGCTTTTATACGCTGGCTGCCTGACAAGAACAACAACCCTGAAGGTAAAGGAGACAAATCTAATCACACAACACAGGGGGAAAGCAATCACACACATAGACACACAGGGGTACACACAGGCTCTCTTTCTTCTAACCCCCTTTTTACACATACATGCACGCTCAAAGACCTGGATATATGACAACTGTGGAAAGTCTGGGAACTGGCTAGTTTTTCAAGAAAGTGTCTGTTCAGTGGACCATTACTATAGTAACGCAAGGTTTGGCACCAGCGCCTGTCCTTTTTCCTTTGCGAAATGGCCCAGGATAAATAAATACGCCGATGCATTTAAAAGCATTAAAATGCATTTGTGGTTCAAGAAAAACACGTCTCGGTTAAACCTGATGAAAAGCAACATGTTTATGATACACCGTAACTGCTGTCAGTGGATGTTGTAGTAGAACAGAGAGAAAAAAGAAACTATAATCTGTACACTTAAACAAAAAGGTCATGCAGATCAGATGTGAAAATAAGACAAGACAAATGCAAATTTTACAAAAAATGCAAAGTTTGAAAATATGTAAGTTGAATGGTAATTCTGCTCTTACTGACCAGCACAAAGACAAGAGCAGAAACTGTTCAAGTCTGTTCAGGTCTTCCTCTCTGATCAGACATTTTTACCCCTTACAAACCAATGATGAGGTCCAACTTGTACAAATGCACTCCATGACTCCTTGCAGATTTTTTTCATACAGAATCATGTAATTAGAAAAAGAAAAAACACAAAAGTTAAACAAGGTAAAAGAGAGAGAGAGAGAGAGAGAGACACAAAGATAGTGAAAGTCAAATGATTCAGGGGACAGAAGAAAAGGAAGAAAGTCTGAGAGGCTAAAGAACAGAAAGAAAAAAAAGAGCAAGATGATGCTGGAAATGATTTAAGGAGACAATTATCCGAAGCATAAAAAAAATACAAAGATGGGTCAAAGAGATAAAACAGAAGGTGAAAGTGCAGATGAGGAGAAGCGCCACGGTCGAGAGAAATGCGGCGCAGAATCATAGTTTCCATTTTCCAGTGCGTCACATGAAAACAGTCCATTCATTAGAGCATCAAAACTAACACGCCATGTTACGACCACATCAAAGAGCGGGATGAATATAAACAGAATATATACAGAGAGGGAAAACAAAGATGTTCTCTGTGTCTGCTGCCAACTCAAAGCAGCCGCGTGTATGTACAGTATGAATTTATAACGATGCTTACTGTATGTGTTTATTTGTGGACGTAGAAAACGTTCTGCCAATTGCCAAGGACATATTCAGGGTCAACAAGGCCACTGTAGCTGCTCCAAATGACAGTCTTTAAAGCTGATCAAGCAATATATTTGTCTATATAATAAATGTTACATTTAAGACAACATTAGGGAACAGTAGGGAAGCCCCAAGAGGCATTCTGGTCTTCTTTTTTTATTACCTACTTGTTATCTCTCCTGAGTTCATGTTTTTACCAGGATAATCTTCCTAATTTCCTTTTTTCCCCTCCTGAGACAACAGAAGGAGAAAAAAAATGAAGGTGAAAAAAATGCTTTGTTTCAGGGGGTTGTTGTTGTTGTTGTTGTAATACTCATTATGTCCACTAGAGGGAGATTTGCACCGCCAGGTGGACCACATCCTCTGTACATGAGGAGCACGCTAGGCTACCGACGGACCTTCTCCTCGCACTTTTAACAAAAAGTACATACTGTAAATACTGGGTTAGAAGTAACGTCAAATATATATATGTCAGGTCTATTATACTGTTATCAAACTCCATGTATGACGGCTTCAAGCTTGTTTTAGCATGTTAATGTAAACATGGGTGAGTTCGGGCTTTCTTGATGTTTTGAACGATTATCATTATTTGAAATAATCTCTCTATTCTATTTAAAGTATGTTTTTTATAACACCTTTAAAATGGTATATTCACTCAGTTCTAGGACAGTGGCCCTTTCCAGAAAGCCACAGTTCAGTATGGAGTGTTCAGTAGACTGAACCCTCGTGGTCATTCAGTAGGCATTTTTTGGGTCCACCTCAGCACACTGAACATTTCAGCATGGATACTAACATCCTGGTTTTGTGCAGTATGGTTTCAGGAAATAAATTGTATTCTAACACCCACAATGCTGTGCGAAATTAAATGTAAAACACCACTACACGTGCACCTCCAAATGTTTGAAATTCTTTTATTAGGAATAACCCCTTGAGATGTGTCATCTCGTTTTCGAAGGGGTCCTAGAGTACTAAAAAATGCACAAAGCACAGACAGAGGTAGACCGGACGTTTGACTGCACAAGACAAGAAAGAAGAAAAACAAAACAACAACAACAACAACAAAAAACTATTAATGTCAAATGATGATAAGGCATACTTAATCTGAGAAACCTACTCAAGGCAGAACATAAGATGGAGTGGATTGTCCACTCACAGAACACAAGCGAAGACAGTGAGATATAAACACAAACTTGATCATAATATTTTGGTGATGAGGCAGTGTTATCATGGACAGTTGCAAGTGGTTCTGAAATAATTAAAACAACGAGGATGAAAAAAACAAACAACACAAGGATGGATGCGGCCTTTCAAATGTTAAGTTGTTCAATTGTTTACATGCAATGTGAAGTTTTGTATTATTTACTGAGCCATCGTGCATATCACATCTGAGGGCTAATGACACCACTTCCACACTGAATGAATCAGACGAAGTAGGAACAAACATCAGTCTACTGAACAGTAGGTCCTAACAGTATACTGCACGGATAGAAGGGACTGTCTACTGTCAGATTGTGTAGGCACTTTGGAAACACCAAGGGCCTGATTTACTAAGATCCCAATTAAAGAGTACAAAATTGCGCGTTCACTCCAAAAAATTGCGCGTTTGGCTTGTGGGCGTTTTGCGGGTGATCTACTAAGAAACTTTGCGTGAATGATAACGGGTGCAAACCTTGAGGAGGCGGTAGTATTTAAGTCAGGCTTTTGCGTGTTCTACTGGGTTACGTCACGGAGAGTTTGGACGGAAAGCAGAATGACTGCAAGCGCAAAATAGGTATTAGTGGGAGAGGCAAATTAACGTACAGTATTTTCGAGTTATAGCAGATACATCTGAATATAACAAAAAGAACATTTGGCTTATAAGAAAACCTCGGCATTAAACAGGGCCTCTCTTTTCTTCCCTCGATCCTTTGAATGAATTGTCATACATTGCGCAGGAGGTGCGAGCTGTGACCTATGTGGCACCGGCGCTCAGGCTATTGTTGCGCACCAGACTGCTGGCCAGCGCTGTGTCTGATCCGACATAATTGCCCTGGTAAGAGGTATCGAAGACGGGGGTACAAGCAGTGGTGAGGTCCCCCAATCCAAGTGCCTTAAGCTTGGCAGCAGGGGGCTGTAGAGGTTGGAGACGAGCGCGATAGGGAGAGGAGCGCACCGGAGGAGACAAGCTGGAGAGACGCGCAAACCGAGAAAAAGGAAATGCCCAGTTTAAAATGTAATGTTGCAGAAAAGAGGGAAATAGGAAGACACAAATGTCAATGTGTAAATTGTTTAGAATGCAGAGGCTGTGAATGTTCAGTTATATTAGTTTAATCATGGTGTTTCTCTTTGTTCACTATTATTGAATCGAAATAAAAAAATAATGCATGTCATTTATTTTTATGTCAATCGAAAACATGTTAACATGTTGGGGGAAAAACGTGATCTTTATACCTTATTGTGCCACTCCGCCTAACTGCAGCCTGTTGTGTGTAACACTGGGCTCCTGGATTAGCACCTTCCTTTCAAAGGTGTTAAATTTAGACACCGTCACAATCACCGCAATTTTTGCCTGGCTTGGTAAATCGCAATGCGTGTACTAACTTAACTTATTTGAATTTTCTCCTCCCAGTATTTTGCACGCTACGGCAGAAACGCCCCATATTACATATTCATTAAGGCAAACGTGCTAAATGGACAATGCGTGTTGTTTTGCTCATATGAAAGACGCAATCCTCACTGCGTGTCGTTAGTAGATCAGATAGCACATTTTTTGCTGGTGGTATCAAGTTTGCACACGTTTTAAGACACGCAAACCTTTAGTAAATCAGGCCCCAAGTGTTTATAACTTCATGGCCTGTGTCTAGAGCCTCATTTATTTAAAGCCTGCATAATTGTTGATGTTTGAGAGTTGTTAACAAACATTCAATTTTTTTCTTTTTCATTTTTCAAAGCGTGAACACATTTATGAGAGAAATATTTTCCATTTATTCTATGCAGTAATTAAAGACTTCAAATTAACAAGTGCAATTAGCAGAAAATAAGCAGGGTCTTCAAAAACCTTAAAAAAGAAAACCGACAGGGAAATATTCTGAAAAGGGAAAAGCTTGATCAAATTCTTTAAATGTTGTTTGATCAAATGTTTCTTTTTGTATCCCTTTGGCCAGCCCCAACACTCGCTGTTAAGGAACCACAGCCCCAGGCACTCTTAAAACTGTCTTTACTTATTTACACGGTGGTATCATTTATTCACTCAGGTTCAAAAGCTAAACTGACACACACATTTTAGACTGGTAATCTTCCGCCTGCGCCCACGGGCCCTCTCTAAAAGCCTGTAGTCTCACCTTCAGTCCTGCCAATTCTGAGACCCCTGTGGCCAGAGGTCCAGGGGCAATTTTCCCATCGACCTGGTCACTAATCCTTGCCGAAAGGTATATTGCAGAGTCCGAGTGTGAGTGTGTGTAGAGTGGGTGCATGTAAGAATTGCATTTTGTTACATGCCCTTCTCTTGTTCTAATCGTCCTATCCCTCTCCTCGAAGATTGTCCTCTTTTCTGTCTGTTGCCTCTTTTTTCTGCCCTTTTTGTCTCTCTCTGCCTCTGACACCATTCTGCCCTACCAACATGTGATTAACCCCAGGAATGGAAAAGCTGCCCCCGTCCACTTTCTACAAAATGACATGGCCTTGGGATGTTTTGATTCACAGATTGTCCAAACAGACATTTCCATGTAAACGAGGACGTATGAACAGATTCCGGGAGAACAGGCTGCATTTATCAGGCCATTCTGAACAAAGTGCTCGCAGCTAAGGACTCATTTAAAAGTTGTAAAAAAAACAAAACAGAGGGATTGGCAAACAGGTTAGCTATCTGGATAAGTGATGAGAATACATCCAATAAACCATAATATGACTTTACTTTGGTAACAATAAGATGCAACATTAGCTATGTTTCACCCACTCCTGTTAAAACATGGCCTCTCACCCAAAGGGCCCGTATTAATATGCAAGTGTGGAATAATTAGCCCATTCTTTTTTTTACTAAGGGAAGTGGCAAGCTTCTTCCAGGAGCTTTTAAGACTTTTTGTGTGAGCCCAAATAAAGTACCCCTAATTTGTCTCTTATCTATGACTACAATACTAAATAATGCTGAATAAATATTTATAAAAGGTGACCTATAGTGAGTTTGTAACAGCTCAGTCTATGGGAACCTCTCACTATCATAAGAAGTGCATTATGTACACAGTAGGCTGAGGGGGAATAGCTGACAAGAATCCCTTTAAAGCTCCTGGGAGGAGTAGTTATGAAGAGGACAGAAATTCCCTAATGTCCTTATCTGACCTGCAAAAGCAAAAGAGACCACCAATGAGGAGATTGATTATTTTCACATAAGTATTTCTTGTGCATGTCATCCCTACCGCAGGGTAGCTGTTAGACAATGTGATTAACAGCACGCTGCAGAAACAGCCTTTTTATAATTTTACATGCCAAAGATTGATTGTGAGTTGTAAGTGAGACATTTGTAACAAGGAAGAACGAAATAAACAGAAGGATAGGATTCTTTATCAGAAAGAAAGAGACCAGCAGAGAGATAACTCGTCTCACTTTGTCCACAGGGGGAGCCAAAACCTGCAGAACCCAGAAGTTCCTCACAGGAGCTTTAAGATCTGATCAAATGGCCTTATTGATCGATTTGTGTTTATAGATTTACAAATGAAACGGAAATAAAACAACCTAATCAATTTCCCCGAAAGACGTGGTTGTGTATTGGCACAAATGCTCGTCACTGAGGCTGCAGTATGTTTCATTAAACTTGCATCTGTTTTCCTTTTTGGCCCACTCAAAGGAGTGTTACAAAGAGTGAACAGAACACTAACATAATGAAGTCCTAAAAGGGATCCATTAGAACCCCTTTCACATAACGCACCTTTAATATGAAGGTAAAATATATCCATTTGGACAGTTTAGGAAGGGAGCATACTGTGGACTTAATTTCATAAAACTCTGCACCACTTTGGTCAGCTTCGATTAAAGTCATAAAGCGCCCGTGCCTGCGGGGAATAGACTCGGCCAAACACAGTCTGACTGAAGTCTCCAAAGATTCTGCCATTCAAATTTGCAAAATAGCCTAGTAGTATTTTAGATGTGTCATTGTGCATAGAGCAATGGAGGAGCAACAGCATGGCAGGCGGTAAACTTTACCACCAACTGTGATGGAGGTGGAGAAGGTTGATAGAATCTGTGGGCTGCGTGACAGCGGACAGTGAATTACCAGTCTGTTTACTGCTGTAAGTCTTTGTGTTCCTCTGTGACATCTGTGAGTCTATAGCTGACAGCGGCCCAGCAGGAGATACTCTATGGAAAGCTCTGGTATTTTACTGAAAACGACCAGAACTCAAATATTTACTTTCTCTGACTAAATGCAAATCTGATGTTTTTACAATACAGAAAACAAAGATAGGCATATCAGTGAGTATACCATTTTGTCTTGTGTATTCATTAATGAAAACTGTGTATTAAGTACAGAATAAAAGAAAGTCTAAATACAACATAAATACAGTATAAATGAGACAGTGTTTTTTCTTCAGCATGCCCCAAAATGAGAAACATTAGAGTGATGTGTTCCTATTAGTTACAACAACAACACTTAAAATCATGAAGACAACAGCTTTTTCATAGCATACACTTTTGCTTTTACACACACACACACACACACACACACACACACACACACACACACACACACACACACACACACACACACCACACACACGTGCAGATACCCACTGCAACCAGATGAAAAACCCCAATCAAACAAACCAAAAGAAAAAAACACACAAATCTGGTTAAACCCAAATTAAACAATTTATCATGCTTTAAGCACATTTCATTCCAGCGATCACATAAACACATAAATATATTCAGAAATATTTCCCCTCTGTTCAACATTGCAACGATTATCGGATTATCGTTTCATCTTTTGTTTTGGAAGATCCGGACTGCCGATTTAAAATTCTAAACAGATCGGATAAAAGGAGGCTTTGAAGTCTGATGACTGTTTCACTTAGGTTCTTTGCTTCTTCCCCTTTTCTCCATTTTTCTGCCTCTTTTGTCTTTCATGACTTTTTTATCTCTCTGTTGCTGTGTGTGTCTTGAGTTGAGCTCAGCTTTGTTCGGTCCAGTCAACTCCTCCAACGAGCTACTGATACCTCTTATACACAGCTGAAATCCAGAAGTGTTGTTTTCTTTACCCCAGTAGATTTTTTGAAATGTATTCTCTTTTCTGTTTCACACTCAGAGGGGTCAAAGATCAAGATCGACACTTCATCAGGGAGACAAATTCAGAAAAAAAGATTTCTGTCTTTCCCTCCTCCCTTCACTTTCACTCCCTCTCTTACTCGCATGCTTCTCTGCCGTCCTTGTTTTCCTCTCACATATGTTGTAGTAGTAACACTAATTGACCATTCCTAAACATCCCATAACCTAATCCTTGTTTCTATGACAACATAATTCAATTCCAATGTCAGATTACTTAACAAATTCCTCTGAGAATAAGATACATGCATGGATAACACACACACACACACACACACACACACACACACACACACACACACACACACACACACACACACACACACACACACACACACACACACACACACACACACACACACACACATCTGCTCAGCTACTTTTCCACAAGCATGTAACTCCATTTTAAGTAAATAAAAAGGACCACCAGCGTAGAATCTTTGTGTGTGTGTGTGTGTGTGTGTGTGTGTGTGTGTGTGTGTGTGTGTGTGTGTGTGTGTGTGTGTGTGTGTGTGTGTGTGTTGATGGTTGATAGAAAAATGATGGAACTATTTAATTCATTAGAGGGCAGATTTGGTAGTCATGCTTTACTGGGAGCCAGATACAAACACTCATATTAAGATCAACCACACACAGACACACACACACACACACACATTTTGTGCTGTACATGTTTTTATGATGTCCAGGGAGGTCGTAGGTTTGTGTTTTTATCCATATTTATAGCCCCTTTTCTTTCCTTCTGAAATGACCCTGTTTCCACCAGGGAGATATAAGTCTTTAATGTGTGGAGAGTGATATACTGTAAGGTGGATGGAAAAGTGACGCATCAGTGCGTGCGGTCCCTGCCGGCTCTTCTGACTCAGTTGACGTGTATACTGTTGGTCTCTGAGGGCAGTAGTGTTAAAGGTTATCAACAGTGTAACAGTCAGCAGTAACTGACACAGCCCTGCTGGTTAAAAAAAACAAACATATTACAGTACTAATAAAGACTTCTGTTATCATGAAGCTGTATCAGTTGTTAAGCCTGTAATCCTTATCCTAAGTTTTTGAACTTGATGACCCTTGTTTCAAATCAGTGATGCAGAACAGGTACTAAAATATTAAATTGTATAAAATGCATTTATAATAATTCTTAGACCTTAATAAGTCTATGGTCAGAACTAATCTGCTGGGGCGCAGATGGCCTAGCGGTTAAGTCGTGTCCCATGTATGGAGGCTATAGTCCCAGGTTTGAATCCCACCTTTCCTGCATGTCATTGCAGCCCTCTGGGGCTTTCTAACCCCCTGAGCTGGTGGGGGTTCGGTGCCTTGCTCAAGGGCACCTCAGCAGTGCTCGAGAAGTGGTCTGGCACCTCTCCAGCTACCAGACCAACTTCCATATTTTGGTCCGCATCGGGACTTGAACCAGCGACCCTCCAGTTCCCAACCCAAGTCCCTACGGACTGAGCTACTGCCGCCCCAACTGCAGCAATGTTATCTAATGTGGTATGATTGTGTTCAAATAAGCACTCTATTTGCACACACGTGTGTTCAATTCGATGTATTTGTCATATACATTGAAAAGTACAGTGTACAGTCAAGGCAATAAATGCACATTGCCCTCAAATCTTAAACCCTTTGAAACCAATATGAAAATAAATAAAGACAAAGACAATAAATAGATCAATAAAACTAATGCAGCATAAGAATAAAATAAATGTACTAAACACATAGCAGCGACACACACACACACACGCTACTGTAATAGTTGCTGTTCAGGAGCTGTTCAGGCATTTTCAAAATAAAAGAGAAAAAAAAACATGAACATAGCGTTAAGTGAGGGAGAAATGGGTGCAGCATTAAGTTAGCTGTTTTTAGCGGTTCCTGCCACAGCGCTCATGCAAAATGATAATTATGTTGTCAGGAAAGATACGTCACTCACCACTGAGTAAATGTGGCAAAATGATTCCTCCTCCCAAACACAAAATGACTAACATAAACATTAGCCTCAACTAAATAATGGCATGGACATTCAGTCTGATTTATCAAACTAAATTTGTCCCAGAGTTAGTTGTAATGTTGGTGAGGTGCAAGTCAAAGATGAACTTTTCCAGCAGAGTACAACGTGCCCATTACACTAAGCATAGCAGTGACGTACAGAGCTGGGAGGAAGAAGTTTCAAAATAGAAGCCTCACTGTTTTCAGGTTCTGTGCCACTGTCTGATCCTACAATGAAACCTGGTTTTATTGTATTTCATACATACCAGTTAAAGGTAGAGCATTTTCCCAAGTGGAAGACGCAATTGTATTATTGAAAATGCACATTCATTCAAAACTGCTTTCAAAAACAGAAGCTCAGACTTCCCCCATGAAGATAAACCTGAATCCCTTTTCTTTAATTCAGCTATGATCATTCAGGCACAAGAGCAGCAGTGCTGGTAGAATGTGTTAGTAATGATGCATGTAGTAGAAGTGATTCAACAACACACACACAACAGTGTCAACCTGATAAACTGACACTAACCCTCTCAGCACCCACATACAAGTGCTGATCCAGACCAAACATATTTAAGAAAAGCACATTGATGGGGCTTTTTGTTGAACTCAAACTTCACAATAAAAAACACGTGCACAAAGAAACTCCTAGAAACACGTACTGTATGTGCTGTTTGCGCTCTCTTAAAGCAGAGCCTGTCGCCCCTTATCATTCGTTTCTACATTTCCTGTCTGGTATTTGAATGAGGGCGTGCTGAAAGCCTGCTTGGAGCCCACTGACCTGAAACTTTCTAAATGACAGACAGAGAGAGGAGCTGGTGAACATAATGACACACAGACGTGAGATAAGCCGGCCCTATTAAGAAGAAAAATCTGAATGCTAATCAGCATCAGTGATTCCTTTATTTACCCAGGGGCTGTTCAATCTCCTCATAAGTTATGCTTTACTTCACATTCACACAGTTCAGTGACTTCTGCTCTGTGAAAAACAAATTACCAAGCTGCTCCACTAGGGGAGCTGCGGGTTCATTACATTGCTGAAGGGCACTGTAGTGGCTAAGACTTCAATTTTAACCTCCAAATGGTAAATCCAAAATCCTTGCCTCATCAAAACTGGAGCTTTGTGTGTCTTTTTTGTTTCATTTAACCTATTGATGTAGCATTAAGGATCCCAATGATCAGACAGGTAGACCACATGAGCAATCAACCGATGAAAACACCTGGAAATACAAACCAGTGATATTTCGACAGCTTTTTTTCTTTCTCAGCTTCGATGTCTTAATGCCCCCTAGTGGCCAAAAGCTGTCTGCTTTAACGTCACATGACATAAACAAAATCAAAATTATTGTTTGAGTTCAGTCTATGACATTCAGAATGTTGTATGGACAATTGCAATGCCCTCTCAGACAACATGAATGCTTTTATTCGTCTTTTTTCCAAATACAATTTAAAGGTGGTGGCCAATTATTTGAATACTACCCTCTATGTCTCCTCTCTTAGAGCAGCAGTATTTGATTTAATTCACTAGCAGTTTGGTTTATTTTCACATCCTGCAGAAATAGTGCAACATTAACACCAAATTGGGTCTTGGATTCTGATTTACCAACCAAAAGTCCAATATTCAAGACACTTCTTGCTTTGCAGCTCTTTAGGGAAAAAAAGATCTGGGTACAAAATGCTCCTCAATGTTCACCAGATAATTCCTAACTTTTCCTTTCTGCCATTTGAAGCTGCGTAGGGAGATCATCAAAGTTTTTTTGTTTTTTTTATCGCTGATGACGCTGAACCAAAAGGTCAAAGTTCTTTGTTATGTAATCAAAACGGAGAGATGACAAATGTTCAAGCATTGCAAAGAACTAGAGATACAGCTGAATGTTATAATCCTCAGTGGGTTCTTGATTGTTCTTTTGCCAGATTGTCAGACATAAAGCACAGATTTGTTGTGATTTAAATGTCTCTTATTAAACTTGGAATAAATCCGCTGATAAAATTTGCTGATGACAAACATCGCAAAAGCTCAGCTGGACTTGTCAAGTTGTAACATTGTTCTATTGATACACAATATCACGTTATGATGCTCAAATGTTTATACTAAACTCAATCCTTCGTCTTCCTACCTAGGCCCTACCAGCTGCTGTGTGGTTATGACTTGTTGACCTTTCAAATCCCTCATTAACGCAACAAGTAAACACCAGTTCTTAAGGTCCTTTAGGACCAAGAGGCTTGCTAATGTCCCTTAATAGGACTAAAATGCAAATGATCTCATAATCTCACTTCACACAGTTTGACGGCTGCTGGGTTTTGTAGAATCTCTGTAGAAACTTGGCAGTCTAATTAATTCTCTGCCAAGAACTCATTACCATATTTTGGGAACAAAAATGTATTTGCATATTTTCCAGGCACCTAGCCTGAGTCCTGATGATGAGGGTTATGAGGAAGAAGCAGGCTGGCATATTTGTTTACAATCATAATAAACACACACACACATTCATATTCATGCACTCAGAACACACACAGGCATCTCACGGCTGTGTATATCTATCTATCTATCTATCTATCTATCTATCTATCTATCTATCTATCTATCTATCTATCTATCTATCTATCTATCTATCTATCTATCTATCTATCTATCTATCTATCTATCTATCTATCTATCTATCCATTCATTTTCAATCAGCACTGAGTGCAGTTAAGCATAGCCTATCAGATTCTGCCCTGACGGTCTTAGATTTACATATTTTAATTGCTGCCACAGCGAGTGTATTACTGACACCTCACCTGCCTTTCCCACACATGCAAACACCCAACCACAAACACGTAGTGTGTCGGAGTTACTTCTCTAGTAAATTTAGGAGTTAAGGATCTGTTGGTTTCAGTCTCTAATCCTCTCCCTCTTCGTCTCTGATTTCACTTTTGTTGGTAATATCAGTAATTATTTTGGCTCCGTCCCAACAGTCTGAGTGGAATTGAATTCCGCTATCTGTGTGTGTGTGTTTGTGTTGTGTGTGTGTAGTGTGTGTCTCTCTGTCCCAGTGTAATTGCTTGTTAAGCTGTTTCAAAAGCAGGTGCAGTTTGTCTGAATTACTTCTCTGTTTTCAAACTCAGCAACTTACTTGTGCGTTTTTTGTGCGGCCGTGTGGGAGTGTGTATAATGAGGCTGACGTCAGTCATCATGTCTGACAGCTCTCTTCCTGGAAACACACCTAAGAAAACACGCCATGCACACATGTGCCAGCACACACAGAGTCCCATACTAAACGGGGTTCTTACATTTTTCGCAGGCACAGACGCATGTGTACAAGCAAACACGCAGGAAAACTCTGTTTTTTGAAAAAACGACACACACCTCGTGTTGGTGACAGATGAAAACCTGACATGTCAAAAAAAGTCAACATTTCTCTGCTGTTGACCTTTCCTGATTGATAGCCCTGTTTGTGAAACGTCAACGTTTCAGGAGTTCAGCTTTGAAGGGGTTTATGAGTCCTACAACTCAGGACACTCCTAAATAAACTTCTACAACTTGAACTTTTAAGGCATAAAAAAACCACAACAACGGAAAAGTTAGGAAAAGTTTCAAAGAAAAGAAAATCATATATTTTACACCCATACATGTATTCAGTCACTTAATCAGCCTATATTGAAATAGAATTGATTTTAGCTGCAATAACAAACGTTTTCTTAGTTTTTACCATTTTTCTTTATCATGCGTTGAAACAGAACACAACTGTATCGTAGTGATTAAGCACTCCTCTCCGTATAAACCAAAACGTGTCAAAAATACAAGTGATGTTAAGTTTGTTTGTGATGCTTTTCAGTCACAGCTCTTTTATCCACTCCTCTATCTTCATGCTCCAGGACCCTTTTCTGCCTGACCAGATGTGTTTTTGAGATGTGAAATTCTCTCGCAAATGTTTTTACAGGCCTTAAATTGCTGGACGTGACATGCCATTTCACTAATTATTACCTCTTACTGAAAGCTTGAGCGAGACAGAATGAAGTATAAGATACAAAATAAAGATAAAAAAAGCCAAGCTCAACCTAATTAATTAATCAAATGTTAGCCAAGCAGCTCCTTAAAGCTCCCCTTTAAAGCACTTCCTTTGGACATTAAAACTAAAAAGAAATCTGTGAAACTATTCATGATAACACCGATATACTTATTCTAAACTGTTGGCCAATCTGTTACTTCCAGGTTGGAATGATTGTAATTCTCTTTTATCAGGCTGCCCTGGTAAGTCTCTAAGGACTCTTCAACTGGTCCAAATTGCTGCAGCTCGGTTACTGACTAGAACTCGGAAAAGGGACCACATTACTCTTCTATTGGCTTCTCTGCACTGGCTCGCTATAAATTCTAAAATAGAATTTAAAACCCATGTTCTCACTTACAAAGCTCTTAATGGTCAGGCACCATCTTATCTTAAAGAGCTAATAGAGCTGTATTACCCTTCAAGAACATTATGCTCCCAGAATGCAGGCCTGCTCGTGGTACCTACAGTCTATAAATGTATTATGGGAGGTATCAGGGTCCTCTCAAATAAAGGTTGATTGATTGATTGAATAATTAATTGATTGATTGGTTGGTTGATTGATTGATTGAATAATTAATTGATTGATTGATTGATTGGTTGATTGATTGATTGATTGATTGATTAATTGATTAAACTCATAAAACCATAACCAATATGTCCTGGCATCTATGTTAATCACTGTACAGCGTGTCACTCCTGTGAGGAGTTTTTTAGTTGCTAATGAAACAAAATGAAATTAATGCTGATACCTCCAGATGAGATGAATTTTAGTAGCAGAAGACACCATCATCACCATTAAGACTCCCAGTGAGTGTTATGTTTGACTGGCAAAAGGAAGCAGGATTCGACACTTACACCTGTACAGGACGAGATCAGAAAAGACATGAGAGGTATGCACAAAAGCCAATTTGAGGCATTGGTAGGTGGATTTTGTAACCTTTGGAAAATGTGACACAACATGCAGAGTTATAAGAACATTAAATATTTAAAGCAAGGCCCTAAAAAAGGGCGAATAAAAAAGATGGAAGAACACAGAGAGACACCGACAAATGCGGTGAAAGCATAACAGCTACAAGAGCTGAGGAGAGTGGGAGGGGGGGAAATACTCAGAGTAGGGGTTTCCTGCGTTCCAGCATGTCTCATTGTAAATTCCCTCATTTAAAAAATGGTGAAATTCATTTCTCACACAGATGGGAAAAGGCAAGGCTGATTTCATTAAAATACCCCATCTGTTGGTGGGTGAGAGAGAGGGAGAGAAAGAAAAAGGAAAACAAACAAGGGTGAACCAAACAAAACAGTTCTCCTGTCCTGGAATAAATTGTTTCCCCTCCAATGATGTATGTGGTTTGTGTGTGTGTGTGTGTGTGTGTGTGTGTGTGTGTGTGTGTGTGTGTGTGCGTGCGTGCGTGCGTGCGTGCGTGCGTGTGTGTGTGTGCGCGTGTGCGTGTGTGTGTGTGGTACTGATGGAAGCTGAATTTGAACAGACAGGCTGCCATTGCTAGAAGAGCCAGAGGTAGAGAGAAGAAAAAAAAGAGCGAGATGGAAATATGTATGGGATACAGAAAGACAGAGAGATGGTGAGGGGGAGCGATGTGTGATAAAAGGAAATGTGCAGCTGGAGAGTGGGTAGAAAAGAGAGAGAGAGAGAGCGAGAACGAGAGAGAGAGAGAGAGAGAGAGAGAGAGAGAGAGAGAGAGAGAGAGAGTCATAACTTTCAAATGAGTGTTAGTGGACTGAGAAAAAAACAGAAGAGCAAACAGTTCTGAAAAAGTCAAAAATACAGTAATGTGATTTTTATGTCTGGTGTCACTTCTCGGATATATGACATGGGATAAGTCCAAGGGAAAAATCTTAGTAATGGCATATAAACAATAGTTAAGGCAGGTAGGCCATGTGGTAGATAGAGTTGTAGTCAAGACCAGACTAACTGAGACCAAGACATTCCTTAGACTGGAGTGCTCTGAGACCAAGACAAGACCAAGACATTTAGGGATCGAGACGGAGTCCAGAGAAAGACCCAGGCAGGGCGAGACCGAGACAAGAACAAGCTTTTGTGCAGTGAGTGTGTCAATCATTTAGACAGTAACACCTAGAAGGTTGTGGCCGTAACCGGGGGATAAAAATCAAATTATGAATGAATTGAAGTTATTTGTTCTTTTAGAAAGGGGTGTTTTCCTTTGAATCAAAGTAATGATGTGGAAAAATAGCCTTTCGGTGGTCTTGACCGGTCTTCATTTAACATCCAAAGTCGGCCCAGTCGGAGACCAAAACAAAGCCAATTGTACAAATGTCAAAAAAGTGGTCTCGGGACTGGTCTTGAGACTAAGACTGATTTCAAGTACTTAAACACAAGAGGTAGACAACTCTATGCCAAGCTATAAAAAAAAACACTATTATTTTCAGGTCTATCAAATGATAGACTAATAGCAATGCTGCCTCCTGTAGTGGTGCTACATGTCAGCATTGGATGTAAATACTTATGCGTACAATTCTCAATTTGGAGGGAATTTCTGGTATACTGTGCTAAGTGTCTGCACGTGTTTTCTTATCTCAGCTTATAAAAAACGAAAGGCTCATTTGGTGGGGTTATTTGAAAACAACAGCAGGATTCTCACATGAACATGACGCTTGGTTTGAAGCACAGGAACTTTCCCATTGGACTAGGAACTATATATTGTCCGCAATGTGCTTTAAACTTGAGTACCTTGGTCTAAACAAAGTGAATGGGACTTTATTGTATCCCCCAAAAACGAATTAGCGTTTCCCATCTTTTTAGATGCCTTTCAGCAGAAGATCTTTGTCTTTGTGTAAATTCAGTCAAAACCAAATTGTGTCAGAATGAGCCGGTTTACTTTGAACATACTCTGTGACAGGGTGGGGGAGACGTACATTAGATGATGTTTAGCTGGAAGCAGAGAGTGAATGAGCTAGATAAAGTGAGGGAGCTGGGACTATATTTTACATGCGTTTGCAGATTTATTGTGTTTCATTGGAGCCAAATCTTTCGTGTGTTTGTGTGCGTCATGATTGATGTCTAAAGTGGGAGTTCAGATTGCAGTATAATTCATCCTGCATCCTTTTTTTATTGGACTTCAACAGAATTTCCCTACAGGGGTTATAAAGTTAATCCTGCGAAAAGGCGTACGCTGACAAAGAGGGCTAACAAGGGGAAGAAGATAAAGACGTGAAGACAGAGAAATCTTATTAAAAGCTACTCAATATTCACTTTTAACCTGGATAAGTTACGCTGCACCTCTAAATGTTTTTTTTTATCACGCACTGTGAGTGTAGACAGTTGAAAAATATCGCTTCATGTTCTATGTATTTATTTATGTGGCTTTTTATAATGCGATGAAGCCTGAGAGTTCAAATTAAGAATGTGGTGAAATGACACGGAGAAAGAACCACATGTTTAATTATAGTTGAGACTAAGTTAATTATAGGAGGATTGTAAACAGTAAAAGAATAAAGACAGATGCCAATTGTTGTTATATAGCACTGTAAGTTTGAATTAAAATGTTTTGATCGTTACATGACCGACAAAGACCAGATGATGGCTGTATTATTTGAGGAGTAAAACCTGATATAAACATGTATCGCAAAAAAAAGGTCAGTTATTTTAACTGAATGTTTTCTGCAAACGCAAACAGCCAACCAAAACATAAAGCTAACAACAGTATGCAAAAAGAAAAGCCAAAATCAATTCTTAGCCTAATAGACTCCTGGGATCAACAATATAAAACAACAGATACTTTTTTTTACTTTTTTTTACTCACAGCATAAAGTGGAAACTGTTGTTAAAATAATCCAGCTGTTATGAACTCCTAGTTGGAGATTGATACTGGTCAAAGCCATAGACTGTATCAAACATGACCTTAGTCTCAGTGACATCACTCACCGGTTTCTGAAGAAGCGTTATGAGACTCTGATAGCATTGGTGGCCATATTAGTCATTCTTCTATTCTATAGTCAATCTTGAAACAAAGAGGCAAAGACGTGGAGCTAAGGCGGGCCTCACGCCTCCTGACGACCCACTCGGTCAACTCAGTCTTACACCTTATTATGCAAATGTATTCATAACTCTTACAACTTCAAAAAGTCAACGATGGTGGTATTAAATGTATACATTATTTTTTCTACACTCTAGCGGTTGAACATCTTATATTAATGCTGTGATGAAGAAATGTCCTCTTCCTCTGAGTCACTATACACTATAACAAGTTCTAAAAGTATCATGTCTGACAACGTCTTACAATGTTGTGCAGTGCGGTCAAAGGAGAAGGGCATTAAACTTTCACCAAGACTGGGTTACATTTTGAAGCATTTGTTTTGCTGCCTGGCAAACAACTATACTGTTTTGGTTCATGAATAATACTGCTTTTGGCCTCTGCAGGCAAAGAACAGAAAAAAGCTCGAAGAACCATCTTTACACTATCTGCTGAGGGGCCAACAAGTGTTAAGACTACTAAGTTGTACGCATGCTGGTGCAATAAGTATGAATAGAAAGCTCGATACTTCTCTCAGGATTTGTTAGAGTGTATCAGATAACCAGAGGCAGGACTCGTGATGAATGTAATGACGCTCAGTTACTGCGGAAAGTTTACAGTAAATTATTCACTCAACTCTCACAACCAAGTTTCTTCAGGTTGAATGTGACAGAAAGTGCTGCTTTTGATTTATAGACATTCCTTAAATTTAACTTGAAAGGATTACTAACCAAGGTTTATCATCATCCGATTCCATACTCCAAATCCAAGGTGGTAGAATTCAATAAACATGCTGTAGTAGGTACACTATTTATGATTTAACGTGGGTTATTACCATGAATACATCAGCTGATGAAAAAATCAATTTCCATTAAATCAGGTCAGATCTTCAAACTCCCATCTTTCATATTATAGAACTATCAGACAGACTTTTAGTTCCGATATCTACTAGAGACTTGCCCTTGAATGTTACAAACACCCTAAAATGCCGCACAAACACTTAGGAGGGAAAAGGATCAAATTCACAGAAAAACAGACTCCTTCTTAACCTCAACCGCCCGGCCTTACTGATGCTAGTATTTCTTACCCTCAGCCCCTCATTAAAGCATCATGTTTTTCAGTTTTTCTGCATTTGGAAGTGACACGTCTGCCTTGGAGATTTCAATCCATAACCCATGCACTCAACAGGAAATAAGAAGTTTCTTTTATCCCTGCAGAACTTGTAATGCATTACAGATTTAGTAAAACACCCCAAACTAATGTATTTATAATTCATTTAAACCAATGTAACATTTTTTTTCACGAGCTCAAGTGCGCAATAGAAACTTTTTTTTTATAGCATTCGCAATATAAACGTGTTTATCATCTATCATCTTTGGAAACAACATTCTTCTAATTTCATATCATTTCATTTTAATTTGATATAATTATTGAGAAACATGTCACTCACACATTCAGCAGGTTTGAAATACACACATGCACAAACTGGACGTATGGGCATGCATTAATGGAGAGATGTCAAAGTGAAGCACATAGGGGGCGCCCTCAGCAGTTGGGGTTCAGTAGCTTACTCATAGGTATTTCGGCAGTACTTGGTAAGAGAACCGGCACCCAAATTTGGGAACTGCGCACAAAATATTCAATCCCTGCAAGTGTGGCTCTCATAATGAGAGAGGAGCTCTCACGATAGACTACTCGAAAACACGTAATCAAAATGTGTGAAATAAATCTGGTTCACTAGCACACCAGTTCACTTTCCCTCCTCCTCTCCCTCTACCAAAAAAACAAATAAATACACTCGGGATGACCTAGAATATTCAACAATTCCTTGTCAGTCATCGGCACAGTTGCGTGCAATTGACCGTCAGAAGAACAGGGGGAGGCACCTTCTTTCAACAAAGGCTCTTATTGGCTGATATAGAGCTGTTCTTTGGTGTCATTAAAAGGTCAGAAAAACAGCGTAGGTACATTTGAAACAATCTGTGGATCTTTATGGATGTCATGTGTTTGGATTAAATCTTTTACTGGATTGAAATCGTGTGAACCCGTTTTTGATGGAATTTCAGTCTGTTTCATAATCAGATAAAAAAAAAAAAAACCTCTCACAGTATGTTAAAGATTCCAGATATGTGAATAGGGGGTCAATTCCCCCACACTTCAAAAGATGAATTTCAGGCCCTGCTTTGGTCCATACAGTGACATAAAGCAAGACCCTCCAATTCCCCACCCAGGTCCCTATGGATTGAGCTACTGCCACCCTAAGGAGGTTCAGTCATAATTCCACACAGAAACACACACACAGAAACACACACACTTACACATACAAAAACAAACACCAGCAGTGATGCACTCAGACTCAGTGATAATGCACACTGGGCATTTATCTTTACAGTGAATTATGGTACACCTGGGTCTCATTGACTCTGTGCACACAACTGTGTGTGAGTGTGTGTCTTCAAGTGTGTATATGTACAGAATTATGGCCCTCGCTTTGTGAGTTGGTGTGTGTCTGTGTGTGCATGAATGTGTGTTAAATTGAATTATGGCGTTGCACTATCTCATTGACTTCAACTGAGTCCCATTCATCACAACTTAACCATGGAAATAGACTTTATGGACAAAATGCTGTTTTAGCAAAGTGTGTGAGTGTGTGTGCATACTCAACTCATTGTGTGTGTGTTACCATGGAAATACCCTTAATGAGCACTACAGTATGGGTGTGTGTCAGAGAGAGAGAGAAAGAAAGGGAGAAGTGTTTGTGTGTGTGCATGTGTGGACAAGATTTAAAAACATTTTTTTTATTTGTGAGTCATTCTACCTGCATCTACAACTTGTTTTTTCCAGCAGTGATGCAATTACAAGTAAGAACAGAAATGACAAATATGCAAGTTGACACCTGTGCATGCACTCGCACACACACACACACACACACACACACACACACACACACACACACACACAGATACACAATCACAACAAAAAAGTTAGTTCACTTCAGTTAGAGCAAACAAAAAAGAAGGATTTATGAGTCTGATCAAGGTACCCTAAAATATGTATGCGTGTGTATTATTGTGCACACACACACACACACACACACACACACACACACACACACACACACACACACACACACACACACACACACACACAGGTGTTAGTGCATTCTTCAGATTCATACAGTATGTACAATCCATTCACACTGACCTTTTACGATAATAACAGAGTTGCTATTTCTGTATGGCTGTGTTTGTAAAGGTCAGCGCAGAGTAAAAGTGCATGTGAGGAAAGGACCGAGGCAGACAGCATGATTCATGCTCCCTATAACAGGTTTTACCATTTTTATACTTTTCTAGGCAGGAGCTGAAAGTTTAGTGTCCTGCAAAGAATTTTACAAAAAGCAATGATTTCTGCACAGCCTAAATAAAATCCTCATGTGTGTGAAAATGGATGACAGGGGCACAGCATGAGCGGGGGGAGTGTAGAGGAGAGGAGATAACTCATGGAAGCAGCAAAGAGCACAGAGCTTTTTAATATATTTTCAGTGTATTTTCCCTCGGAACAGGCAAACGTCAGCTGATGTTACAACGGTTTCATCCCTTTTCTCTTTTAGTTGTGTGGGAACCCGGCAGAACGGGTTTGCACGGCACAAATATAGAGTTTTATTTTCATTTTTTCTTGCAAACACTTTGTGGTTCTGTGTTTACTTCCACACTGACAGCTCAATAACAGTTTTGTTTTTGGTGGCACAATCACACCTGCCTCCTCTTTATGACTCTGTGTCACTGCTGCTACTTTTAAAACATCAAACCATCTCTTCATAAAACCACAGAGCAAAGCCTCACAGGTGTTATATCTTGTAAACACCCCCGCTCCCTCTACCCCCGCCCGGCGACATGAATGCCACAGAGGAGTTTTTTTATTTGTCCTATTGGAGCTTAAGTGTTGGTCGATGCCCCGACATCTCCATCCAATCTCTTTTTTCCCCCGGGCGTTTATCAAGGCTGTTCAAACTTTTTCAGCCCTCTTTTCATCTTTGAATCTCTCTGCAGGCCTCAGGAGTACTTCTTGGATGTGACAGCAGTTGTTCACCGAGTTTAGCAGAGTAAAAACAGATCAGACTCTTTTCATATCTGACCTATGAAAATAAAAATCAATAGGACTCAAATATACTTATTTGTTCTGTAAAGAAAATAGAAAGATCCGACAGTATAAAAGAAAATCACAGCAATGGGGGAATGATGACCTAAAGTCTCAATACTCTCTCAAACAGTCATTTGACATGAAGTTTTCTGATATGTGTAGATAAACGCAGTGGAAGACGCTTTAGAGAACATCATCCGATAGAGGGATGTTCTAAGGCAACTCATTTCCTAGTCCCTTAAATGGAAATGTAACTTCAGACTAAATGTCTAAATGTAAGAGAATACTCAATAAACAGTCAACAGACAATTTTAATGTAAAGACATCACTTTTCCTGTTTCAGGTGAATTTGATCCAAAGTGTCATACACAGTAACAGGGATCCATTGTTACCTGGGTGATGTTAAGGTGTGTTGTGGTGGTGAGACAGCTGTTGTAAGTCTGTAGATTAAGGCACCGAATTGTGGTAACGTTATCGATAGGATAATTATGCAATTTAAGTTCTGAATTCATCAACAAATCATCTTATCTTCCAATAGATTAGGTTTCATAAACATTGAAACTATTTAAAAAGTCATGGTTTGAGTTTAATAAGTCAAGAAACTGACTCTGATTTAGCACAATCAGGAGGGGGTCCAGACTTTTTTGACTGGGGTGGCCCCAATTGGGGCACTGACTTAAGCAGGGGTGGCATAAAGTTTACATGCACACCTGATGAAAGAATGTGATTAATTTACCCTTTCTATCTCCATTCATCATATCTTATTGAAGGTAAACAAGAGAATGGCAACATGTAAATCTTCTGAGCTTAAGTCTTTAAGGACAAAAGAAGAAGTCACAATTTAAGGTAGCAAAAATATATGTATTGGCAATGTGACTGAAACATAGTTCATTAGAGGTTTGGCATTATGCAAGAGTTTGAAAGCACATTTTGTATAGACTCATTCCTTTCCTACAACCCCTGTCTTATGATATAAATGTGCAAAGTGTTGATTTTCAATTTAAAGAACTCATTTTAAAGAATTGTTACATTAACATATCAAGAAAACTACTAGTAGCCTGTTTAAACACAACCTGAATACTTCATTGGAACTTAAGTCCCGCCTCTGAATAGTCAAACAGCCAATCATAGTTTAGGATTTTGGGGTGGCACCTGGGGTGGCCAAAGATTTCCAGGGGGGCCCATGCCACCCCTGGCCCCCCTTCTGGACACGCCCCTGAGGGCAATGTTCTTTTATGAATCTACCATTTAAAGTCTTTTTAAAATATACCTGTCATTTCACTACTCGGCATTTGTGTGCTTAAAAAAACGATTTTATGATACAGTATAATTACCCTAAACTGCCAAAAGTACTTACTTGTATTATACTTATAACATAAATAATAATTATAATACTTATACTACAATACTTATTGTATTGTCATTACTTCTTTCATTCATTCTTGTATTTTTTTAAGTTCCTGTTGCCAAAAATGTAACATTTGGTGGGGGGGTTTACACAAAAAAGAAAAGAAATTCAATACATTTTTGTAAGTAAAATCATTTAAAAGGTGACACTTTGCACCTAAACAAGCTAAATGTTAATACACAGAGACAAAGATAAAGCAGGCACAAACACATACGCACACACACTCACAGAAACAAACACACTGACAAACGACAGATACTGCTCCTTTGACCGTGCACTTCAAAATATGCTGAGCCAATGAACTAAGTCTACCACTGTTTATAATTAAAGAGTTATTGTTCTCTCTGTGTGTGTGTGTGTGTGTGTGTGTGTGTGTGTGTGTGTGTGTGTGTGTGTGTGTGTGTGTGTGTCAAGACTCTGACTTTTGTCTTGCTTTTTTCTTTTGACTTCACCTGACCTCAATTTACTTGCTGCTTGCCTCGAAATGCAGAAGCACCTTACACACACACATACACACACACACACACACGCACACACACACACACACACACTGGGAAACACACTTTTTTAACTTGCTTTTGCCAATAATACACACACACACACATCCATTGTCTCACTGTTACACACACACAATTCTCCTTATGAATAATACATTGCAGTATAAGCTGTCCTAAAGTCGAGATAGAACCAGAGACAGAGTGTAAGAGGAGAAGTGTGTGTGAGAAAGTTTCTTAATGTGTGTGTTGTTAGAGTTACTTGGGTTATCAGATGACGGACTTTCTGCACAGAGTTGTACATGCTGTACAGTGCAGCATTTACCTCTGACCATCTCTCCCCGCATGTCATTCCGTCTCATTTTTTTGGAAAGCTGTCAGGTTAAATATGCCTGCTGATGACACTCTGATCTGTGTGTGAGGGCTTAAACCTTGTGGGTCCACTTTTTAGGGTGTTTTGGGCCTGGTTTGACTACCACCTGTCAGCTCTGGTCTCCCTAGAGACACCCAGGGGCAGGGAGAGAGGGGAAAGGAGTGTAGGAAAATCAGTAACAGCGAAACTTTGGCTTCGGAAGCACATTTTGCTGTTTGTAAATTCATGATGTTAACAGATATCCTGTTTATTTACCTCAGCTGTCAGCAACTTCTGCAGCCGGGCGTGAACAATCTTCAGACGGGGGAATATCAGTCTTGAATATCATGCACTAATATCAAGGTGAATTATTATGGTTGCCAAGACAGGGGAAGTTCACACGAGTTAGTGTTTAATGAAACATGAAAGGGAGCAATTGTTAGAAAATGAAACCAAAAGTGTAGTTCTTTATGTTTGTTTGTTTGTTTGGTTTGACCACCGTGAGGAGAATATTTTGTAAGTATTGATTTCACTCAGACAGCTGGCAGAGCAAGACGAGTCCAGCAGCCGGGCTGAAAGACTTCAGGTTGGCAGACATCATAACAGTCTTCTGATCATAGCAACATAACATGTAGTCCACTTACCAAACCTTCTGCAGTGAGAGGAAAACGATGCAGCACTATTCTTTTAAACAGGAGGAACTCATTTATTGCTGTTAATCAATATCCTGAAATATTCCTTTTTTCCCATTATCATTTTTAGTGAAGGTTTTCTTTGTTGTGTTTTGACTTTGTATGGTACATTTTTATTTGTGACATGTCAACATCTGTTCATTATTACATGTGATGTCTGGTAATCCTGACTATTTTCCAATACATGACAAATATTTCAGAATTCTTTGGTTGTATGTTTCTGTTCTTGCAGGTTTGATGTTGCACCCCAAAAGGACTATGTCCGATTTTTCTCCTCTTCTTCGGGGTTTTACAAAGGTTTTGTTGTTATGTCTGGCAATTTTTCGTTTTTTCGGCGTTACATGTCTTCTTCTATACCTTAATAAAAGACCTTTCCATTTGAATTTTAGCATCTTGATCAGGACTTCCCTGCAGCATTGTTTTGTTTTATTTCGCCTTTATGATTATGTTAAAGGTATAAAAACAACTCATCAAGAGTTTTTGATCTTTATTATACAGCTGACTTTATTTCCAATGCATGACAAACAAAAAAACAT
This sequence comes from Tautogolabrus adspersus, assembly GCA_020745685.1. Lineage (NCBI taxonomy): Eukaryota > Metazoa > Chordata > Actinopteri > Labriformes > Labridae > Tautogolabrus > Tautogolabrus adspersus. The sequence continues at coordinate 17,212,383 of CM036550.1, forward strand.
CTATTTTGTGAGGCAGCTGTTCATTCCAGTGAGACATAAAAAAAATCAAATAGGCTGTTTCTGGACACTACAGCTACAGCTACAGCTACGGTTTGTAAATAAGTCTGCAACGTTTGTTGAAAATTGGCTCAACATCATGAACAGTCAGAAAAGAAAAAAGTTAAAGAACATTGCCCCAAAAAGTGAAAGCAAGTAGAGCAACTATCACTCAAAGTCTAATGGTTCAAACTGTCCAACATAAAGTTATAGCAGAGACTGGCCATATATAACATTGGCACCAAACTGCTACAAATGCCAAGTTGTGTGTGTGTGTATATGTGTGTGTGTCATTGATAGAGAGGTGAGTAATTGTGTTTTCATTGTTTAGGTGTCAACAACTCACGGTGGGCTGCTTGTTTGCATATTGTTAATTTCCCCCTCTCACTGAGTACGGCTGTGCGGCACTGCGTGTTCTACCAGATTTTTTTGGACTTACTGTGTGTGTGTGTCCATGCGTGTGTGTGTCTGTGTCCAGTGTGTGTATATTTGTGTGTGTGTGTGCGTTTGCGTGCGTGTCCTGCCAAGTTGAGAGGTCCCTGCATGCTGACACTCGATTTGACAGGCCTGCTGACACTCTAGCATTTAACTGTGCGTGTGCATGTGCGTGCGAGTGCGAGTGTGTGTGTGTTATATGAGTGACAAGGTGTGACACACTAGCATTTGTCTCCTAAATGCCAGAACAGAGAAGTGACACCAAAGGGCAGTGACACAGCGAGAGCGAGGGGGGAAGAGAGAGGAATGCTGGGAAAGCGAGTGGTGGGTAAAAAGGGTTCGCCGTGTTTTCACATTTAATTGGTTGTTCAACGGCTTATATGATATTTTTAAAATCCAAAGAAACATGCCCATTGCTAATCTGCCATTACTGTGACAGCCTTACACCTGACACGGTGTTTTATCTGGCGAGGGCACCTTTCATCTCGGATGTCACAAATGCTTTTTCACTTCCCCGGTACAAATCTTCATCTTAACAAGTCTGTTATTCTGCACTACATCTTATTTTGAAACTCAGGTGAAATATTCTGCCAGCGAGATATCTTGTGTTGAGAGATCATTTCAACATGTTTCCAACACAAATATTTGTCAGGTTTCCTGCAGTGAAAGCTGGTGCTACCGAAGCCTTGATGTTTTGCTTTCAGCAGAAAAGGAGCTGTCCAAGAGCTGGTGAGCACCTGTGGTAATGGTTACTGCCAGCAGCATGTTCCTGCCGATGAATACTAAGTATTATCCCTTTTTTCTTGTCTTGACAACTGTGAATGTCCTTGTACTGGGATAAGGCTACATGATATCAGCCTGGAAATGAAAATTAGAGACAGAATGGATCCATTTATCTTGGTACTGTTTCATATCAGACACTATCACATTGGTTAACTAACTGTGACAATTTCTCAATATTGAATGTCACATGAGCTTGTGGGAGATGAAAGCACCCCAAGGACCCGAACTGAAAAAATGTCAAAGTAAAAGGAGTGTTTTTTTATTTAAATGAGCCTGCAACTGGATAAATATCAGATTTTAGCCATATACTAGGTATTATTATTAAAATAGGAAATCAGTAACACTCGTTGGGACGCCTTCAAAAGGTCTGCGTCTATCGAATTACTTATTGTTGTAAATACCGTACCACAGACCGTTGTTAGGAAGGACAAACTGTTACTAAGGAAAAACAGACAGTTGCTAGGGATCTTGTCACAGACTCTGGAGGACTTACTGTTCTCATATCAATCGGCGAAAAGAAGTCTGGTTAATTTGATGTTGGTTTGTTTACTGTGAGGGGATAGTAACAGAGAAAGGAGGTTAGAGGTCATTCTGCCAACAACACGCCCAGTGTACATTACTCTTACGTAGATTATTACTTTTGATTAATCAATAGACTTCTTGATTCATAAAAGTGCAGACATTTTAAAAATTGTCAAAAGTTTTCTGAAAACCCAAGTTGACACTCCCAATGTTCTCGTTATGTCCACCACCCAAAGATTTTTCGGTTACTATCAGGGAAAAGGAAGAAAACCAGAAGATCTGTGTACGCATTTTGGGATCTTTTTTCATGTATTTGTGGATTTGTCTTCACATTCGTGTATTTATTTGTTGATCTTTGTACCAATTCTGGGAGCTGCATTCGCATTGGTGGATCTTTGCGTGCGTCAGTGGATCTGTGTATGCATTTGAGGATTCGTGTACAGATTTGGTACGAATTAGTGGAACTATTTACGTAATAGTAATAGGTCTATATACAGTGCTTAACAAATGTTTTAGACCACCACTTATGCCACAGCTGACCTAAATTAACAGCACTGGTAATCACCAAAATCATTTTTTATGTTTCTTTAATGGTTAATACATCAGTATGTAGAAGCTCTTTAATGGAAATGATATTTTTAATGCTAAAATAACATTATTATTTCTTGATTAAGATGTTGAATTATAGTTATTTACTTGCATTCCTGAACAGAAAAATGTGTTCTAGTGGTTGAATGTTATGCTTGATTAATTTCTGACTTCTCAGAGAAGCCCAGTGAGCCGGCTCAAATTTGGGTTTAAAAAGAGGAATTCAGTTAGAAATCGGGTTCATATACCAACAAGACAATGACCCCAAGCACACTTCAAAGCTGTGCAGAGACTATTTGACCAAGAAAAAAAGAATCTGGAGGACTGGAACTGATGGACTGGCCAAGTCAAAGTCCTGATTTGAATCCTTTTGAACAAATTTGGGATTTAGTAGATTCAAAGATTGATCGCACAAAAGTTTCATCTAAAGCAACTCTGTGGGAACAGCTAGAAACTATTTGGAACTCAATAACAAAAGAGACTGTCCAAAAGTACATAAAAACAATGCAAGCTGTTATCAAGGCCAAAGGAGGCCGTACACAATCTACAATTTTTTGGTTATTGTGTGAAAAAGGACGGTTTAGTTGTTTCAGTTTGTTACTTGCCAAATAAATAACAATAACAGTTTTAGTTTTCAACACGTTTTTGACAGATTTCTAAAATATTTATGTTTTCTCATTTTTATGACAGGTGGTCTAATAAATGTGTTAAGCACTGTATATCATTATTACAACTAAAATATATCACGGTGCGGGATAAGGAGAATTATCAGATATAACTTCAGCGTACTTATATTCGATGAGCCAGTGATTTTGGTGTTACAAGCATTAATGTTTTACATTCTGCCTCTTGTCAAAGAAGAAGCAAAGTCATGACGGGTAAGGTTCATATGAGAGCACCAAGGTAGCAGCTGTCATCAGAAACAGGTTTAAATTCTGTAAATGCTCCTGCACACTGACTCATTGTTATTTTATGGCCTGTTCCACTGGTTCAAGGAGACTGTATCAGATACATTTATAATGCAGTGTTCTGGTTAACAATCTGCATGGGAACTCTTTGATATAATTCCTACATCAGTGAGTCCAGGTTTCATTCTTGTCTTATTATAAAATCTTGCTGACCTAGAAAGTTATGGTTACAGTGAGAAGAGAGAAAAAAACACAATGCTATAATTTTATAATTGAGGTTTTTACGCGATTGGTTTCTTTGTAGGTTTAATTGATTTTTTACATAAATGCAGCAAGGTTAAATACTAACCCATGAATAATTGCACATATTGACTTAAAGGGGACATATTATGAAAAATCCACTTTGACAGTTTTTGTGAACATATATTTGGGTAACCTGAGTGTCTATCAACCTACAAAATTTGAAATATATCCATCCAGTCCTTTGTTTGTGGTCTTACAACAAAGAGAAAAATGCTCCGTTTCAAATTTTCTCAACTTGTGACATCACAAGTTGGATTGTGGTAAAATAATAGCCTCCCCTCCCCTGGTATCTCCACCCATCGACTCCACCCCCAGCCTAGAGCAAATTTTTGTGCAGGTCTGCCATTTTTATTCTCACTACAGAGGAGTGATGTCTACCTGGAAAACTCAGGGGGGGCTCATTGCATTTAAAGAGACACACACCCCAAAACGGAGCGTTCTGAGATAGCTGGTTTATACAGGGTCACAAACCTCCTCTGGTGCTTGATTCATGTTATATTTTGACCATAGCACAGCACAGATGTTTTATTTAGACCACAGGGGACTGTTTGAAAAAGCGGAAAAGGGGTATAATATGTCCACTTTAAAACGTAACTTCTACCTCTAATGCCTCCTATAGAATGTGTGATTTTTGCAATCGTACAAGTTGATCTAATAATGTTGGACATGACAAGCATGTACAGTATACTGAGCAATGAGGTACCAAGTAAATCGTAGGCTGCTAGAGTCATTAGTGTCATCAGTGTGTGGCTGAGGTTGCCATGGTGGTCAGCATAAAGAGAGCTCTTCATAGTGGCGTTCATAGCAAAAAAAAGGAGGAAAAAGAGGAATAGAAACATGTGGACTCGGTTGTGGCTACACTTGGGATGCCAGTGTTGAAAAGAGAGCTTTAGATAAGTTATGTTATTGTTAGCATATAAGCTTTCGATTCTTGCCCATGCGTGGTTGCACTGATCAGTGTGTCTTTCATGCTGCATTTCTATTGGTTGGTAGCTGACATAGATCATAGAGGCAGGCGCCGCTAGCATTTGCCTATACTGCCCATGCCACGGGCCAGCCCTGGAGGCATTCAAATTGTGAGATGATTGTCCAAATTTTCGGACACTGTCAGATATGTGTTGCAGGCCATCTTTGTACGCAAGACGTAAGAACGGCCACCTTTGATCCTTTCTCACAGTCGGGCGTAGGACCTACGGCGCGGCCCACGAGCAACGACCACAGATATTGCCACCATTAATCGTCTTTCATCTGGGAAAGCCCCAAAAATAGTTCTGCCTGTTCCCTGCATAACTGTAGGTTGTGAGTAATATTGCTGCAGTTTAAGCTACTCATACAGTAGATAGACCTCTCCAAACTTTTGCTTCCAATTTAAAATAAAATTCAAACAAGTGCAAGAGCCTTTTGAACATTTTTTGTAATGTTTCTTCTCTGTCAATAATGCCTGTTCATGCTGAACAGACTCAGCCGGGGCAAAAGTAATTTAAGGCAGACTCTCTCAGATCTCAGCCTCAGAGCAGAGATGAGTGAAAGGAGGCCCTCTGCCAGCTGCCAACTCATTAAATCATATTAATTCTCCTGTCGTGTGGGGACCCAAACTGAGTAAATGCAGTTTCTCACCCTTGGACCCAGCGTCATTAAAAAATAATAGCGCTTGTGTCATGTAGGGACTCAGCAGACGCTCGCCATGCTGCGCTCAGATTATGAGAGAGATTTGATATTTTCATACCTGTGATGGAGATACCTTTGATTTTAGAAACTAGTGCATCTGTAATTCTGTTTGTAATATTTTAACTTTTCATGAGCATTCATTTATAATCAACAGATGCAGTCACTGCGTACAAGAATCATTGAATTAAATTCAAATTCAAATCTGACCCTTTGGAAAACACACTTTAAGAGATAAAAAGCAGAAAATGCTGCAGAAGTCACGTTAAGAGTTCATCTTATGTTCAACTACGGTTTCTATCTAGCTTAATTAAAGGGTGTGTATTTCCAATATTTGACTCACTCTTTTTCTCTTGCTTACTGTTAAATAGATAGATTTTAAATGGTCAAACACCAAATGGCTAAAGACTTTATTAGGTACAAAACTGAGTGGTTAGCCTCCTCTGTCAGGAAGGAAAATTGTGAGATTGTGAAACGTAGAGTGAAATTACTAACTAAAAACCCTGTTTTTGATTGTTATTGCGAGTCTATGTTCTGTTTTTAAATTCTATTTTATGTCCTTATATTTAATACCTACCCTTTGTCAAAGGAGCCTCCTATATCATTTCACAGGATTGTACTTGTACGACTGGAGAGACGCAATGTAAACCTCCTGAATCTACGTGCAGCCGTTTGAATCTTGTTTCAATCGATCAGTTTTTACAAAATAAAAACATACGTGATTAAAAAAAAAATAGAAGAACTTAAAATTACTTCCCCGAATTTTTTTTACTTTACTTGTTTGATTACAATGATTTAAAACTAGGTCCATAAGCTGACTCTTAATGAAATAAGCTACATTGTCATGTTTTCATAATTGAATTTATCTGGTGAGTCAAATCCACAACATGTGTATGAATGAGCCTCTTTGATCAACTTTTCTAATATGACTTGAATGACTTTTATTTTGAAACTTTCTCCTTATTTTACATGTTATACTGAAAAAAACTTTCCAAGACAAGCTTCGAAATGTTCTAATGTGTTTCTAATGTTTTGGGTTAGAATATATGATGTATATGATATATCTATAGGAATATAGTTAATTCAATAGGATTCAAAGCACCATTTCAAAGCCAGTCCTCCTTCTGTGAGTGTTTGTGTTTTCCCCCTGTTGTTTGTACAAAGTCCTGTGTTTGTGTGTGCATGTCATTGTTTTCAGGAAACATGGGACAAAAATGACAAATGGCTTTTTAAACTCGCCCTAACACTCTTTAGAAATGTGTTGTGTTTGTATGCGCCTGGAGAGAAAAAGAGTGAGAGCACGAGTGTAGTGTGTTTTTTCCTGTTGAGGTGTGTGTGACTGCAGAGCTACAGTGTGTTACTCTCTTAAGGGGTCAGGCTTAATCCCTGCAGACTGTATAAGTGTGTCTTCCAGTTCCTCTGAAGCCCAGGACACTTAAGTGAAACAATTTGACCAACTTTGGAAACAAACCTTCAGTAAAAGGAAAAGAAGCAATGTAGGTTGAATTATTCTAAATGGTTAGGGTTACAAGAGCATGAAACCATTATGTTACTATTCCATGTGTATTTTGAGAAAGAAAATTAGTGCCTTAGGGTTTGAGAAAGCTCATAATCTTCAACATTAACCAAATTTAACCAAGAAAATTTTGCAGGGAAATGTAGTCCTTGTGTAGTGAGGACTGCTCAAATTTAGTCTCCAGTATAAAAATAAGTACAAACATATTGCAGTCAAAGTCAAAAGTATGAACGCAATAAAAAACATTTCACATTGAAGCTTTAGAGAATGTGTGTTTGGTTTGGGATTTGTAAAGTTACATTTCAATAAGTGAGTTTAAATTACAGTCCAACATCCCTCACTGAGGCATGATTATTATAAGCAGAGATAGGCCTTTGCCTTTTCTGATACAATTTGCAACCTTTGTTTGACATGTTCTTCTTTTATGTTAATGTGTTAATGTTGTGTGGGTGTTTGAGTTTGTGTACAAGACACTGCTTCTTCTTTTTTTTATGTTGGAAAGTAATGGAAGAAGAGTGAAGTGGGTGGATGGTAGTTCATCAATATGTGCCAATTTTTTCAAACAGTTGAATCCCTCAAACTTCACTGTTTTAAAAAGAGGCCCCAAAGCCACATGAACACAGGAACATTTGAGAAGAAGAAGAAGAAGAAGAAGAAGAAGAAGAAGAAGAAGAAGAAGAAGAAGAAGAAGAAGAAGAATTCTTATCTTCAAACACTGTGGCTTCCTCTCCTCTGAGATTCATGAGGCGCCTTTGCGTGTATGTATGTATATGAGTGTGTAAGTTGTGCAAAAAATTTAAATCATAGACAACAAAGTCATTTGTATATGTGTGTGTGTGTGTGTGTGTGTGTGTGTGTGTGTGTGTGTGTGTGTGTGTGTGTGTGTGTGTGCGTGTGCATGCGTGCGTGTGTGCCATCTTTCTGATGTGGTGTTGTTCAACAGAAAAACAAGCCTTTAAGTTTTACAGAGAAAATCCCCAAATGGATTGATAATGACAAACAGGACAAGACTGATTTGTGTGACGTATGTGTGCGCTTGTGAGTGTGTGTGTGTGTGTGTGTGTGTGTGTGTGTGTGTGTGTGTGTGTGTGTGTGTGTGTGTGTGTGTGTGTGTGTGTGTGTGTGTTTGTGTGTGTGTGTTTGTGTCAGGGGGCTGTAGCTGAACATGTTTTATGAGTTTTGAAGGGAAAATAATTACAAATTCATGCCACAGCACACACAGAGAGAGAGGGGAAGGCAGACACAGAGATTTACATCGTGAGATGAACACAAACAATAGAAACTACCAGCAAGATGGATGGAGGGGCGCAGAGATAGAAGACACAGGGAAAGAGAGAGAAAAGAACATAAATATTCATACAAAGAGATCATTAAAGCCCTTTTACGTAAATATTAACAGATAGCTATTTAGTCCCATTACACTTATAGTGTAACAAAAGCTTCTGCATGGCAATTAGAGCGATGCTTTTTTTTTTGTTTGTAAGAGCCAAAAAAATCAATTGTATTTATCCTAAAGAACCTTTTCTTTTAGTGTCTGACTTAATCTGTTTCTTTTCTCAATTCTCTATACTGTCAATTGTGCGAAGCTCCAATTCGAAACAGCTTAGGAAATAATGTAGATTTTTGACAGTTGTGCCAAGAAAGCATCTTTGATGTGAGAATTAAGGCACTGCCAGAGAGAGAAAGAGAGAGAGAGAGAGAAACACAGAGCGAAGGAAAAAGAAAGGGAGAGAGGAGAGAGAGAGAGAGAGAGAGAGAGAGAGAGAGAGAGAGAGAGAGAGAGAGAGAGAGGGAAGACTGAGAGGATTGTTTAAACGAGACATTTTGATGAATGAGGAGAGTTTTGGGCCAGTGGCAGTATAAGTAGGCCAGAAAATTATAGACTTCTAAACAACTTCACACATAGAGAGAGAACGAGAGAGAGACAGAGAGAACGAGAGCGAGAGAGAGAGTGAGAGAGAGAGCGAGAGAGAGAGAGAACGAGAGAGAGAGTGAGAGAGAGAGCGAGAGAGAGAGAGAATGAGAGAGAGAGAGAGAGAGTGAGAGAGAGAGAATGAGAGACACCTTGACTTCTGCAGGATACAATAAAAAAGGACAGAGCAGGACACCATGAGGGAAAATGAATCAAACAGAACAGAATAGTAAAAAAAAATCAGTTTACGGAACAAAAAAGAATGGAAGAGATACTCATGAGAAGATAAAGGGAAAGATTTGCAGTATTTAGTCGTACTAGCGGCCCTGTGTGGAGCAGCAATGCATCTTCTGAGGATGACTGTGGACATTTTAAAAATCAATCTAATGAGAATTCAGGGTTCTTAACATAAATTGTGGTTTTTGCATCTGTACTATGAAAAAGCACATTCAAAAAACTGTCTCCCTCCAAAGAACACTTTTATCACACTTGAACTTCCAAGCACCTCAAACTCTTCTTTTTCCCTTCTTAGGTGACATTAGATGCAGAAAAATAAGATATCTGTTGGCCAACTTAAAAACAATCACTTTAAATAGTAAGACAATCCGTTTCTTTCCAGATAAAGTTATACTATTACAGAATAAAAACAATGTTAAAAGTTAACTTTAATTTTGTATTTCTTATTTCATTGTTCTTGTTTGTGTATTTGTTTCTAAAGATGTTGCTGCTGGTTTTGGGGGAGTTCCTTTTCTGTGTCTCTTTTCATTCAACATTCGATGTCGAAAACATGTTTGTTGGAAGGAAATGAATGAAGCAACTCTTGGAAAAAATAAAAACAAAGTATAAAAAAAAATAAAGTTAACTTGAATTTTTTTAAAGGCTTGATTTGAAATGACGGGTACGTGGAGCAGACTTGTTCATGTGTACAAGTTAACATCAAGCCTGCATGTCAATTGGGACACTGGGACGGCCACGGTGCATTAACATCCCAGTATGAGTAAGAAGACATCTTTATTTTATTTTCATTTATAAGTTTTACTTTTTAAAAAGGTCACAGTGATAATTCCTTAACCTCAGTGGAAAAAATGTTCCCTATGTCTTAATTATTCTCGTCAGCTTTCACAGTCGCGTGTCAGTTCTAATTTGTCCTGATGGTTAGGCTAAAGGTAACGCTCCTTCCTGAAAAGACGACGTCTTAAATGATAGATGAGGTGTAATAAGTGAAAATATAAAAGTTAAAAAACTACACTTTTGATGAAATATCCTCCCTTCCCCGTGTGTTTTTCTGGCAGGGAGAATAAAAAAAAAACATGTTTCAAAGTTCACAAAGAGAAACTTTCTTTCTTTCTTCTTAGCCATGGAGCTTGATGGAGGAGTCCTGTCAGTTTAAAATGCATCGTCTTGATATGTTGCTGTCCAATGGTGTAGTATTGTAGTTGCAATTTATATTGTAAAAAGGCAAAAAATTATTCCAAATAATGAATATAGCATATAGGTATAGCATATGCAGCACAGTACAGTATAAAACTTTCACAGTCCTCATACTCAACAATGTGTCCTTCTACCACTAGAGGCAGCAATTACTCACACAACAACACTACCTCTCCTCCTTTTCTCTCTCCCTCTCTCTCCTACTGTCACACACACACACGCACAGACCAACACGAAACCATTCATCACGCATGTGAAAGATCCTTAAGGCCTTAACATTACTCTTGTTTGGTGTGATAGAGTGCTTGACAACTCTGTCTCTTTCTCTGTTTCACTCCCTTGTTCTCTCTTTCTCTCTGCCTTTTTCCTCTTTTATTCACTTGTTTTCTGCCCCTCCGCCTCTTCATCTTGCTTCCTCACATACTCGCACCCTAAATCTCTGTGGTCTCCCCTGTCTTACCCACACCATCTTGCCCCCCCCTTATTTTTTCTTTTAATCCTCCTTCACAGCCTCACAAAAGTGCACGTCCACCCTGAAAGGTTGTAGTTATCAATCACGCTGATTATGATCTGCAGGAACATCAGTGAGGGATTTTTTTTTGAGGAACAATGACATCATTCATCTACACATGGCTGCTAATATGGTCTGCATTTGGTGTTCTTGAAGTGGGGAGAAAGAAGAAGATGGAGACAGACAGAGAAAAAGAGACAAAAGCTCTGTTCGAATGGGATTAGTTTCCCGAAAGACGTCTGAGATATAATTACTTACAAAGGGCGACGCTGCTTTAATGTCCCCATTCTGGTCTGATTAGAATCACTGCAGTTTCCAATCAATACGGAGAGAAAACCTTTTATACTTTATGATATGAAATAAAAGTGACAATCCAATTTAGGTTTCTTGTGGAGACAGTCAATGTCCATCAAGCATACATTTTTATTTTCATCTCACAACGAGCTCCCTGCAACTGTAGGCGAACAAAGCCAGAAGTCTGTTATACAACTTCTTCACTATCCAGCACAGTGTCAGAATACTGGACAGTAGGGGTGGGACAAATTGTCATTACTGTCAATTATTATCTTTATGACTCATGTGATACAACCAACAAATAGCTAATGTCAAATAATTAGTCAAACAAGGCCTCCTACATTTTCCTGCCACTCTGACTCCCCACGTCATGACTTAATGACTCCTTATGGAGGCGCTAATGACATGAATGAATGTTATGTGAGCAGAGGTTAATTGGCCAAAGAAGACGTGGACAGCAGGATAACAAAGAAGAAGGAGAAGAAGGCAGCAGGATAATGACAGACAGCAGGGGGGAAGTTTAAGGATTAAGCATAATACAATACTTTATGATGTCTCAGCAGGGGGGAATTTGTTGTCACAGCTTTGCGGAGTTGGTTCACAGGTATACAAATATGATGACATGGCACATGAAAAAAACATATAGGCCAGTCAGCATGAAAGTTAATTTAGAGCTTCAATAGCTGAGGAAACAAAGCTCTTTTTAAAGCGTGCACTCTTCCAGGTCAGAGTTCTGTATCTCCAACCTGAGAGATAGAAGAGGTAAAACTGACATCAGACTGCTGTAAATAAATACATTATTATTGCATATTACCTTTTCAGGGGCGTTTGCATTCTTGAGTTATTCTGATATTGTGATGTGTCATTATATTATTTACTTATATTTGTATAAATTATTGTACAATCCCTGCATTGTGATATTGTTATCTCGGGCCATGTATAATGCATCGTTTTGTTTTGTATTGCATCGCATCGCATCGTATCGCACCATGTCGCATCGTATCGCATTGTATCGCATCATATCGCATCGCATCGTACCACATCGTATCGCATCGCATCATATCGCATCGCATCGTACCACATCGTATTGCATCATATCGCATCGCATCGTACCACATCGTATCGCATTGTATCGCATCGCATCATATCGCATCGCATCGTACCACATCGTATTGCATCGTATCGTATCGCATCGTATCACATCGTATCGCATCGTATCGTATCACATCGTATCGTACCGCATCGTATCGCATTGTATCGTATCGCATCGAATCACATCGTATCGCATCGTATCGTATCACATCGTATCGTACCGCATTGTATCGTATCGCATCGTATCACATCGTATTGCATCATATCGTATCGCATTGCATTGTATCACATCGTGTTGCATCGCATCGTGTTGCATCGCATCGTGTCGCATCGTATAGCATCGCATCATATCACACCGTGTTGCATCGTATCTTGTCGCATCGTATCGTGTCGCATCGCATCGTATCGTGTCGCATCGCATCGTGTCGCATCTTTAGTTACACTGTGATTTGCTGTGATTTATTGGACAGTTTGTTTACTCAGAAAAAAAGTGAAGGTGAATCATTTGATTAAGCAAATAGTTGGTAGAAGTAAAAGGCAAATACACTACAGAAGAAGAAATTGAAAAACTGATAACTATTTGTGAAAATGTTCACAACATGAACTGACTGAAAATTGATCACAAATTGAAGTAAAAAAACAAGACAAAAAAAGTTAATGCTCAGTGTACTTTGGTACTCAGGTACTTGTTTTCCAGTTATTTTTAATCAAGAGGGAGAATGAAACACAGACTCATTTGTGATTAATAATCTGTCCAAATCTCATTTAAAAAATGATTCTTTTTCAAAACAGGAATGTAGATGTTAGATGCTGTTGGCTTTTTTAAATTCATACATTGCTATGTGTTGGTTTGGAAAGTTACTCGTGCTCGCAAAGTTAACTGATAGAAAAAGAGAGAAAACAGATGTAGAAGGCAAAACAAGTAAGGGACAAAAAAAGAGAGAGGAATCCACTCTGGTAGAAAAAGAGTCAAAACAGAAAGGGAGACACTGTGAAAGAGTCATATAAAAGTTGAAGAGGAAAGCAGCACACAGACAGACAGACGAGGAGGAGGAGGAGGAGGAGGAGGAAGAGGAGGAGGTGTGGAGAGAACGTCAGACAGAAATACAAGAAAAATGGAGCTCCTTGTTATGTTGTGATGGATGCTGCAGCAGTGCAACCTGGGATTGATTTGGCGATGGCTGTCTGTCAACAAGTCTTCCAGAGAGAGAGGAGATAGGTAGCATTGGAGGAGAGATTGATTGCCATGGTAACGGACTGTAGTAATGAACAGTTAGTGCTTGAGTAGCGGTGCTGCTTTCACCTGACGTCAGAAAATAAAGTTTTATCTTCCTGAGCTCGCGGTTTGTTTCGACTATGAAGATTGAGTTTCTTTTCTGTGCGGCCGGAGAGTTCATTTTCAGAACTATTTACAGGCAGGTTGGGAGAAATAAAATGTTACGACTATAATTCTATATGTCTTAAATTTACAGGCTCTGGTCTGTAAAAGCGTCAACATTTGTCTGTCAGATATTTAACGTACTGTACCTTTAAGCCCCTTAGGTCTGTTTGTATCTCTTTCCTGTTATAAATGTCTGTTATATATTTTAAGATTTCAATCTTTAAAAAAAAGGTTTAGTTTTTTACAATAACTAGATCCTATACAGATTTTCACTCTTCAATTTCTAACACAAACTTCACTTTTTTTTTTTAAATCTGAATTTGGGTCTGCACATTTTTATTTTAAAGTTCCCTGCTGGTTTTCATGAGTCACATGTGGTCCAGCAAGCGAGTTCAGTCAACCAGCTGCTTTGATAGAAACTCTGGAGGACCTGGACTGTGAAGCTATGAATTCATTAAAAAAAAAAGTGTTTGTTACTTTGATCTATTTCAATCTTTCTTCATGACAGGATGCTTCCCCAGAAGCTGGAAAAGATAGTCTTTGTCTTGGGGTTTGGCCCTTTAGAGTGGACTGCACTTCTTTTTTTCCCCCTAAAGAAATCCAGTAACACAAATCAACCTGACATGCTAGACTAGTTAAAGGAGAGCATTTCAGGTATCTGCAGAATCACAGATTCTAACTTGAAATAAAAAAAAAAACCATATAAAACATGTCTCCAGAAATGTAAGAGCTAGCCTGATGAAATTTAAACACATTAGGTAATCAAATACCTTTAGCTGCTGCTGAGCGCTTTATGCCCTCAATGACTTTTTTTTTGACACGTATCTTACTGTGTCACATGCTGGTCCCAGGCACCAGTGACTACTCTTAAACCATTATAAAGTGTCTACCAACAATCTGTGAAAACAAGAAGCTACCACCATTGCAACATCTTTCCAACGTATAACTTCTTACCATTGAACAGTTTTCCTCGTTTTGGGAAATGTGTGTTATGTATGAATGAATTGATGATCAGGCACCACCACTACTTAAACATTGTGTGTCACTTTGCAGGAATAATGTTAACCCTAACCCTTTATACCGAGAGTCGAAGAAAGTGGAAATCAATTCCCACCCGTATCAGAGACTACACAAGCTTCAGTTTTATGACTTAAAAATATATTAAACTAAACTTAAAACATGGCTCAAGGCAAACCAGCCATGTGATGGTTTAAACATTGGTATAAAACTGTCTGAAGAGAATGTATTGCAGTTTTATAATATATTGTTTGAATGTGATAAGCTGTGGTGAAGTTTGTATTGTTTTAAATCATTTAATGTATGATTTTTAGATCTTCCAGGAACCACAGGTGTAAATCAAGGCCTTTGCACACTGAGATCATTCTTTTCTGGTGTGTTTTTTTGGATCCGTAATCACATTAAAAAAAACATTACACACAGAAACCTTGCACAATGAGTCTGATGTGTTTATTTTTCTATTACTGTATTTGAGAAAGTTTGCGGTGTGAGACAAAAAGTCTCGTACTCATCAAGTACAGTCATCAAGCAGTCAAGATGATTTTGTGGTTCTTTCAATCCTTGAAAAAAAGAAATCACTGGGTCCGTCCACTCCTGAAAACAAGACAAGAGGAAGGAGAGTTTTGCCTGTTGATAAAGGAGCTGCAGAATTATCCCGAGCACTTCCAGGTGTGATTCAGGATGTCAGCGGTTCCAGTTTGATACGCTGCTATCTATACTGAAACCACAAAGTAAAAAGAAGACCCTCAATTTCCACGCAGCAACTGATCATGAGATCGTATTTATTTTCAAACGTGTGGCAATTTCAGACGGGAAAAAAAACGGACTCAGTGTGCAAAGGCCTCTAGCCTTTATGATGATTCAGCAGTCGTGTTGTGCAAGGCCCCTCTCAAGCTGATAAATTAAACTATTTCTTGTGTTAATATCAGCCATGATTTTGTAGTCTTGCAAAATATGTAGCTTCTTATAATGTAGTAGACTGTGTTGCTTAGAGGCTCTATAACTGTTTGTAGGTCAAATTACAACTACCAAAAATTAAATTAAACTCTCTGTTTGTGTGTTGTTCAAATGAGAAAAGACTAAACATTTTTTTCAAGGAATGAAGCCGGGTTCTGTTTATATTCCAAACTGATCAAATGTAAGTGATCCGAGTTTGTCTCCGCTTGGTATCCACTTGTGTGTTTGTGTTCAGCTGGAAGCCACTAAAGCTCTGAGTTACATCTTGTGTAGGGAACGAGAATTGAAAACATTTAAATTGGAGACAGAATATTGACAATATGTAAACTGCACAGAAGAAAACATCTTTTTTTACGGGAAAGGAGAGCATTAAAAGAGTCAAAATGGATCGACCACACTGGACCCACTGTTCTCCCCCCCCCCCCCCCCCCGTTTTGCATTCGGTAAATTTCCGTTTTGCCTCCGCATGCATTTTCTCACGATCCTTAAATCTCCGTTTTTGCACCCTTTTTATGTCTTTCTCAGTAAATCTTTGTCTTTCTCTGCGTCTGTCTTTTATATGTGATGTTATCAGGCTCTGCTCTCTTTATTTACAGCACTTATGCTAATGAATATAGATTTTGTGCTAACTGGAGACTTCCCTGCTAACTTTTCTGGCTCGTTCAGCACAAAGAAAAAAAGAAATCCTCAGGGTTTGGATTGACATTTTGGATGAAAGTGAGTTTTAAATGGGATGTTGCATAACAATACACAACTGACAAGTTTAGCAGTGGAACGTATTAAGTGAACCATTATGCATGAAAGCTGGAAATGGCTGCAGAGCCGAGACAAAATGAAAAATGAGCAGCGTGATTTGTGAAATATATGGAAGTTCTAATATGAAGTAATGCAAATAGGAAGAGTGTATAAAGGAGGATTATTAAATTAAAGGCACGGAGTACTTTATGAGATTTTATATATGCTGCATAAGTAATGCCACAAAAATGCATACATTAGAAGGGTTTGATGAATTTCTCAATATTCCACCCTGTAAGATCAGAGAGGTCAAGGTCAACAACACAATGGCAGAGAAACAGATCTATAATGGCGTTGCAGGGAGGAGGGGTGTCTCCCCTGGATTGAGCGCACAGCGAAGTGAATCATGTGTAGAGGAATAAAATAACAGAAAATGTGTGCGAGTGTTATAATAAAAGCGTGCTGGCATGATACCTCGTCTGCTACACCGACCCACCCGTCAAGGAGAGAGCTGTGGAAAATCCATCTGGATCATACACACACCTGCTGACGTCACACACACATACATACACACACACACACAGAATTGTGCAGGAAGTTTTATTTTTGTTTCTAAATTGGAAGAAAAAGTCACACAGTAAACTCACTGAACTGAGAGAGGGAGAAAAAGAGGGACAGAAATAAAAATAGAAAAGGGATGACAAAAGGGGCCAAAACACATCTGAGAGGAAAACATGGGGAAAAAATAGACACCAAGAAGGACAGATGACAGAAGTTCATGGAAAAGCTTATGATGCTCACAAACACACAAGCACACACACTCTTAATCAGTCTGTATATGACCAACTCTCCTTTTCGCCCTCATAAGTAAATATCACACTACGCTAAACAGGTACAAGGTGTGTGTGTGTGTGCGTGCGTGTGTGTGTGTGTGTGTGTGTGTGTGAGAGAGCGAGAGAGAGAGAGAGAGAGAGAGAGAGAGAGAGAGAGAGAGAGAGAGAGAGAGAGAGAATTTGGGGTGTGTCCGTTCGAATGGTGGGTGTTGTGGGGGTTCTGGCACGGCATGGTAGTCATTTCCCTTCTAGACTCAACATCATACTGATACACACACACACGGCAAGCGTTGGAATATCATTACGGTAAGAGCTGCAGTGAGCAGGCCTCTGACACAAGTAGCCCTTTGTTCGATCGCAGACACACACACACACACACACACACACACACAAGCGCGCACACACACACAGCAGACTCAGGCCTTCCATATCGCCAATATAATTACAGCTATTACATCTGACTCAAATATAACTTTACATCTCTCTCTCTCTCTCTCTCTCTCTCTCCTTGCGTCTTACTTGATTGCCCTTCTTTTTTTTCTCCCTCTCCTTCTGTCTGTCTTTCTTACCGTGGAGGACCCATGTTGGAGTCATGCGTAACCATTTGCGTGTGTGTGTGTGTGTGTATTGTATGTATAGTGGCATAATGCTATATAAACATTACCTCAACTAACGAGCGGTAACTGGTCTTGTGTGTGTGTGTGTGTGTGTGTGTGTGTAAGGGGGTGTGTGTGTGTGTGTGTGTGTGTGTGTGTGTGTGTGTGTGTGTGTGTGTGTGTGTGTGTGTGTGGAGGGGGGGTAACTTAATGAACTGTACAGTCAGTTTTTTGTTCCGAGGGCTTTTACTGTGAAAGGGAGGATAACATCTCCATCGCTCTCTCTTTTTCTCTCCTCCTGACAGTCAGACATAACGAGCGATGGTCAATGGATGAAAGAAGGGGGATCAGGAAAAGGGATCAAATATGGATGAATGGACAGTATCTTCCATAAAGAGCCTTAATAACCCTCATTAAACTCAACATGTATGTTTTATTCCCCTGTTTGAGTCCTCATCGTTCTCTTTAACGTCGCATCAGAGATCAAACTATTAGTGTATTATTTGATCACTTGTTGCATCTGGTTTTTATTCCTCAATAATTCAGAACAAATTTGGGTTTATTATTCCCCTTTTCATTTTGAAGACACTCTACACATGAAACAGTTTATCTTACCTCCTAACTGTGCATTCACTGTGCACACGAGAGTATTTGTCCAACTTCTAGTCAACAAAATCTCACTTAACTAAAGGCACATTCCCCCGACGAAGAGATTTAAAAAGAACATTTTTCAAGTTATAAAAAGCTAAACATGAGGCTTGTGCTGCTTATGACAAGTAAAAGAATTGATGGGGCAAGCCAAATGTACTTGAGTGTTTTGATATTAGGTATCAGCACAACTCATGTCAAAACACTCAAGTTGATTTTGCTGGCCCCTTTGTCAGATTTCTGTCTTTATTATTATTATGATTATCTTTTTTTTTTACACCTTGAATGTCTTGAAATAAGAATGTAACCTGTACCTGTCTTTAAATAAGTATAACTACTGTACATAGTTTGCACAGGAAATAAAAAAAATACACTTGGTTCGCTTAGATTTGAGTTCTTGCAGATTTTCCAACCCGGGCCGCCCGCTTGAGGACTATAGCCTCTGTACATGGGGTTGTTAGCGGCACCCCAACACATCTTTTGAATATGTTTTCAAGGACAGATGAAACATTTTGGTGGTATTTTATGCAGTTCAGGGATATTAAAAAAAAACTCAATAGAATTTTAAACCATTAAATGCAAACAAAAACTGAAAAAAAATGTATAAACTGACAAAGTTTGATTTCGATGAGGTGATTGAAATTTAGCCAATGTTCTCGAGCAAGACCTGAGAACCAAAAGAAAAGGCAGCAGTGAAGACAACCACGAACAAGAACTGACACAAATAAAGCCAGACAAATAGAATCATTAAAAGCAGTTACAAAAGTCATAAAAAAGGGTCATAAAGTACAGCTAAAAGCTTTATTATATACCAGCTAAAATTTCCACTTTCAAAGCCTGTGTCACACCGCCTGTTTTGAGGCCAGCATGACACCATTAACCACCATTAGTCAGCAGCACAGTCAGCCCACGTTCCCTTTCTGCAAAACTGACCAGCGGAGGTGGAAGGTTTTTTTATCCTGAACACCTCACAGGATGGTGACTGTGAAAGCAGCTTTTGGTGGCACTGCATGATGGGCTAACAGGGTCAGAGTTGGGTCCACACTGTCGCCAGCAGCAGTGAAAGCCGGACTGAAAGAACATGTAACACATGCTGCCCAGAGAGGACGGAGACCCTCAGCAGCTGCAGCAGCCGCTTCCCTCCCAGCTCGTGCTTAAAAAGAAACGTATGTCTTGGCTGTAACCCTCCTAAATCCTTGATATTTAAACATCTCCCAGGCCTTTTCAAAAGCCATTTAAGCATCAAAAGAAAAAGGGAAGGGATTAAAGTGCAGCAGTGTAACAAGCCCAAAGACAAGGCTTCACTCATTCTCTGTCTCCTGAGACACTTTGCCAACTAGTAGCCATGACATCTGAGGCTTTCCTCCAGACCGCCACACATGTGAATGTTGTTACGTCCAATGTTCTTGGCCTGTTGTCTGCAACATGATCGACAGTTTAACTTACTCTGTAATCTCTCTCTCTCTATGTTAAGTAGTTCTTTTATTGCTACAAAGCCCGGCAAGTTTGTGTGTTTGTGAGTGTGTGTGTGCGCGTGCATGCTCGCGTGCACGTGTTTGTGTGTGTATGAGTGTGTCTTTGTTTGTTTTTGACAAATTAGTGAGTGAAACAGAAAGACCTTTTTGTCACAGACAGCTGAAGGTAGAGCGTGGGCAGAGGAAGATAATGGAAAACATTCATTTGCCATCATATAAGATGGACACGCATACACAATGACGCAAATGTAAATGTGTGATCAGTGTTTATGAATAATGTATTGACTGTTTACTAAAGAGTGAAAAGCCTCCTCAGTTTGTGTATTTCACAGCAGCAGATTGAAGAAGACGTTTGACATGAAATGAGGAGTGAAGACTTGATTTGGTGCTCCACCTTTCGAAGCCTTTTGTGTTTGAATGTATTCAGTTTTTGCATGAAACACATTTCACGTTCGCCACAGTGGTTTTGATTGCACTTTTAATGAAAGGAAAACATTGTGTTGCACAGATTGTGTTTATATTTATTTCCTAAACATTTGTTTAGTTTCATTGTTTAACTTTATTGCCATGTTTCGAGAAAATTGGTTAATCCTTATTTAAACGCGTTTCAAATATTTAAAGGGGAAAATATTTTTTGTACATATTTTTTCGTTTTGTCTCCATAGTCACTATTAAGTTGCTTCTATAAAACTTTTGGTTTTAATCATACTGTTTAGGTTCTTTAAATTTGGTTTTGACAACAATATTTTTCCCAAAGTCACTAAATCGTCTCCAAATTAGGAACGCACGCACGCACGCACGCACGCACGCACGCACGCACGCACACACGCACGCACTCTAATGGGTAACTGAGGTTTATTATTTCCTCAAGTAACAGGTGTGTGTGTGTGTGTGTGTGTGTGTGTGTGTGTGTGTGTGTGTGTGTGTGTAAATGAGCAATATGGTGAATCATTTTCAAATAGAAGAAATATATTAAGTGATATGGAAATGATAACTGGCTAATAGATATCAAGGTTTTAATGACAGAAAATGAATCACTTTTTGTCTCACATCATTTCTCATCCTCTTGCTCAACTTTTTTTTATCTTTATGTTTCTCTTACATCTTCTCCATTCCACACTGTTGAGAGACAGCAGTGCAAAAGTTTACTTCTTTGTGTTTTACCACAAAGTTGATGATGATCATTTCCATGAACAAGACAAAGTTTCTCTGCAAACTCTCTCTCTTTTCTCACTATCATCTTTTTTGTTTTTTACTCTGCTCTCTCTTTTCTGATGCTCAATCTCTGCTACTCTACTTTCTTCTGTTATGTTAAACAGTTTCAAAGAACATGATACATTTTGGGTTCCTGCTCTTCTCAACATGGGTCCCCTCACCACCACGCTACTGTACTTATTACAGGAGTATCTTCAAAGTATGTGTCAGACATTCAAACACATTTTCACAGACGAATTTCTAAGCAGCAGCATTGATTTAAAATGCCAGTTTTGCTTTAAATCTTTCCCCCTTCTCCTTTCATTTGTGCAACAAGATGTTCTGCTTCACTTAGTTTTATCTTTGCTTTTGCTCTTCCCCTTTAATCTTGCGTCATGAACCAATTTCCCCCCCCCCTGAGTGTTTTGTATCAGAAACAGACTTCTCATGGTTTCATTTTTAATTCTTTGCTCGTTACTTAAAACATTTTTTTTTTTAAATCTCATTAAACCTGCCTCAAAGATGCAGTTTGTGACTTTCTCGCATTGATCCAGCTTCTTTTTTTTTTACAACAACTTCAGGGCAAAAAAACCCCCCACCTAACGTATTGATAAAAACCCCTGTTCTGTCATCACTGTGGACCTCATTTAATTCAGCAAAAATGAAGATTTGAGACACTTCTGGGTCATCTTTGTTCTTAATTTGCTCTAAATCCAAACTTTTGAAACAAAAACTTTACCCCAGTTACTAATAACTGGCCAGTGTAAAACTGTAAAACTCAATTAGTTGGAAAATTGAGTAGAAAATTCAGCTGAGCCAGTTATTCATAACTTGTACAGACACACATACAGAGTATCTCAGCAGGAGTCTGCATATTCAGAAATCAACACAGCTGGAGAGCCACGGGCAGAAACCCATCTCACATGCTTCCATTTTTATGTTTGCAAACTGGCCCGAAAAAGTCCTATTGGTAAGGCTTTGCAATATACACACCTTTTTTTAATATTGAAGCCAATCTGTTAGTAATGAGAGCCCTGGTGCTCATAAATCACCTGGTGGATGTTTGACGTTCTCTGGGTTGGAAGAAATATTGACCTTTCCTTTACCTGAAATAATGAACATTTACGCTTCTTTTTACACAGGTTACCATACAAAAAATGACTCTACTTACAGTACGTCACTTTCCAACGCAAAGAAGTGTGTTTTGATTTGATTCATGCAAATGCATTTTATTGGGTTCAAGGATTAGCTGAAGGACGATGTTGTCCTTAGAGATGTCTAAGGTTTGACCTGTCCTGATAATTATTAATAAGAAGAAGATATAATGCACTGCTTCAACTATAATGAAACCCCAATGTTAAACCATCTAAAATCATCACACCTGATATCCTAATCTGATACCATGTCTGCATAATGCCAAATTACACCCAATCAACATCTCTTATACATTTCACCTGCTTTAAGAGGCTAATTTCAATAAACAGTGGAGCAGCAGGCAAGTGTAACAATCATACTCAAAGTAGAGATGATTTCACATTGTGCACTAACAAGTGTGAAACTTTAAATGACACTACGGGGACCAAAGGAAGGCCGGCGCAGCATCTTATGGTGAAGCAAACAGGCTTCCTATGTTAGCTCTCAGTCAAGCTGTACAGAATTAGGCCAATGGAGGGCGCCTTCCTTTAACAGCTGGACCACCTCTGTAATTAATCTGTGAACAAAAACGTGACTTCCGTGATTGTGAGCGTAATCATTTGTATCACTCTTGTTTTTTCAAAGAATTTGTGTGTGTGATTTTTGTGCAAATGTTTTTTTTTTTTGCTTATAACAGATTTCTTTGCACTAAAATTAAAAAATATGAGGAACATTTGTGTCCGTGTCTTGGGAGCTTCCTGTTGTTTACTTTTGACTTCCCAGACTTCATAATAAAGTTAATCCAAACAGTTGTTAAATGTGCTTTGCCAGACTGACTATATGTATAAGATTTGTAAGTGTTCATTGGATTTGAGGCTTTCCCTGTAGCTGCAATGTTTCGACGCCAACAACAAAACATCCCAGGCCCTTGTAAGAGGTGCAGAAAGCTATAATTTTGCAAACCGTCTGAATGAAGTCCTTGAGGAACTAATTTGCAGTCAGCTGAACAAAGATATATGATAATGTTTGTTTACTGCGTGTGTAAGCGTGTGCATATTTGTTAGTGTGCCTCCCTGCAGGGAGCACGGTTTAACACACACACCATCTGGACTTCTTCAAACACTGCATCAATCTAAGTTCCTGAACATTGGTTAGAGTGTGTGTGTGTGTGTGTGTGTGGGCGTGCGTGCGTGCGTGCGTGTGTTTCAGCTCTGCGCATGGAATTACTTGAATTTGTGTGTTCTGTGGTTCTTTAATGTAAACACTCTTTACCAGTTTTTGTGTGAATGTGTGTGAGGTAGCTTTAGGGTCTTTTTTTTTTTTTGTCCTTAATCCAAGGCCACCAAAAAACAAGAGAAAGATTTAACATCTTGATTGTACATTTTGTTCCTCATAGAAATGTTAACATAATCAATAGCTTGGTATTGTGCCACTCTGATCCTCAACGGTACTTTAAAGTAAGAGGGTCCACTCAAAGTCTGAGTAAACATTGGAGTCAGCAGCAAAAACAGAACAGGGGTTGTGATGTTTTCAATACTTGTTAAAAGTGCAACCCGCCCTAGAATAAGGGACTACCTTGCAGTATCAGCAGAAGATGACAAAGCTGAAGAAGAACAGGAAGATAAACAAGGAGAGAAAAAAAAGAAGGAGAATAGAGAATTTCAAAGAAGAGAACATTTTAAAAAAAAGCGAGAGCTAACATTCAGTAAATTGTAACGCAACAATTGGGGGCTTGAGATACACCAAGGTGTGATAACTTCTTCCCCTCTGAAAATGGTAACTTCCAGGTAACAGGGACACTGAGGGACCCTGAGTATTGTTAACACGCCTCTTCCAAACAATCTAATCCAGTTAGCTTTTTTAACTATAAGAAAGGGTGAATTAAAACAGGCTGATGTTTTCATTGATCGGCAAACTGAGTGGCTCCATCTCAGTGATTTATTTCTTATGTCTTGGCGGCTTTTGGATATTTTTTTTGCCAGGTTCCAGACGTTTGAATATATGCACAAAGCTCTGATTATCTCAGTGATCCAAATTGAGGTTCAGTCAGATTTTTCCACCTAATACATGCTTGTATGTACCTGACAGTATCCTTAATCTTTAAACGTTGATGGTAGGACCACAGAGAGACGGGGCAGAAGCATGGTTCTTTTCCTGACCAATAAAGCGTCCACTCACTTTCGGGATGAATTGCTGTAATCTACTTTAGATCTACTTTAGATTCGATTGTAGACTGAAGGTTATGTGGTCATTGTCTCCAGTTGTTGCCCACGTCAACAGTCTGCAACAATTAATATTTATTAATGCCCTCAACATTTGCGCTAATCACATCTATTAACCTGCTTCCTAACCTCCATTACCTCATTGTTTTTGCTGTTAGGCTCTCTGACGTTATTGATAATGCACATTATGCCACTCTCGCTTGCACTGCCACAGCAGGTAATCAAATCTTCCGTTTCCATTTTCCCATTGCATTTCTTCTTATTATTGCAGAGCTACACCCATTACACCCTTCACATCCATCCATTCAGCTGTCAGAGGGAGAACGTTCGCCCAGTGATTCACTTTCTCTCACTCGACAGCCAGGTAGAGTTCGGCCAGTGCAACATTTTCCCTTTGCACTCTATAAATATCAAACAGTCAGTTAGTTAGCCAGTCAATAAGTCAGTCACCCAGTCAATCAACCAGGCTGTAAGCAAGCTAGTCATCTAATTAAGCACACGACCAGTTTGCCAATCAGTCATTCAGCCAAGTGGTCAGCCAGGCAGACAGTTTGCCAACAAGCCAAATAGTAAATTACCCATTGGGCCCAGCAGCCAGAAACAAACAGGCAGCTAGTCAGACGGGCAGACACAAGTGTAATTAGTGATAAGTGATTAGGATGTTCCAGTCATTGAGGATGAACAACTGCATTCTACAATTAGAGCATCTCTCTTTCCCTCTCCGTTTCTCCACCCTCTGCATGTTCAATACTTTCTGCTCTCCAGTTACATTCGTGTGTGTGTGTGTGTGTGTGTGTGTGTGTGTGTGTGTGTGTGTGTGTGTGTGTGTGTGTGTGTGTGTGTGTGTGTGTGTGTGTGTGTCCTGACGCATCACATGCACAAACAAAAACATCAGGATTCTGCTCTTTGCTGCACTTAGAGAAACTTCCATTGAGAATCCATTAGCGGACAAAAAGCACTCAGACTAATTATGAATCTAAATTCACTGATGTACTGGGATGCAGTTTACACACACACACACACACACACACACACACACACACACACACACACACACACACACACACACACACACACACACACACACACACACACACACACACACGCACACACACACACACACACACACACGCACACACACAAAACAAGTCATTTTGACAAAACACAATATTTTACCTTTGTGTTATTTAATCATTCTTTTATAACAGAAAGGTGAAAAGTACAGATTAACATCAAACATCACTGAGCAACTACAACCTGAGGTCAGCAGGTTCTTTTAAGTGCTCGAATCAAACGATCAGCTTTGATAGATTAAATTCATCAGACACGATAACTGATTAGACATGATAATAATTATTTGTTTAATCATCTTGCCATTGATTTTGTCGTGTTTTTACATTCTTCTTTACAATAAGTTCTTAAATGTTAAAAAAAATAACATGCAAGATTAAACTTAAAACAGATTTTAAACAGATGTTTGGTTTCCAAGGACACGAATGACAGATTTTCATCTGAAAAAAGGAAAATGATTCGGGGTAAATAACACTTAGAAAGGGACCTGAATGATTCATTGAATGGTAAAGTGACACTGTGGTTATATGTATTCACTATTTAGAGTTGATTCTGTAAAGAGCTTGTTAAATAGGCTATAAAGCTGCGGGAAGCACGAGATTTGATTTTATAGTAAATTAGAGTTTTTTGGTATAATTAAATGCACACTGGTTTTATAGGAGCATTTACCATCCCTTTGAGCTAAATAATCGATAAAGAATGCCCCCCATATTTAAACATAAATATGTGAGTAGTACTGTATTGAGCAGTGTGTGTTCAAAGGGCAAGCTGTTGTTAGGATGAAAGCTATTAGAACTGTTGTCCAAGTGCAGACATATTCTGCGTTTTTTTACTTCCTGGCTTTCCACAAATGTGACTGCTAAAGCTTTTCTCCCACGCTTCTATTTCTCTTTTTTCTCTCTCCTCTCCCACTTCTTCTCTTCTCTATTCTGATCATGTGTTTCTATGAACCCTCTTTTCTCTGGGGTTAAAAGCTGGAATATTGGGTTTCTGCTACTAATTGGACACATTCAAAAAGAGCCATCAGAAAATTGTGGGGGGTTTTTTTCTCATTGGTGCCTTGTGGATATATTCAATTTCTTTTTTCCCCATGTCTCCATTATTTGCATCAATCTTGTGTGGATAGCTCTCATGGCTCTTAGCTGTGCGAGTTAATCTCAAGGTCGTAAGTGTGAGTCATGATTTAAAGAGGAGCCATGCAGCTCATTTATTGAGAGCGTCTCGGCCAGGCAACAGTTCTTGTTGGAGGAATGCTGCCGTATTTAGCACCCAGTGGTGAGAACAAACACGCTTTTTTGTCTAGACGGGATAATCTAAACTCTTTTGTGTGGTCACAGAAAATCAAATGTGAGTCAACACAGGCTGCAGCTCTGTGCCAGACAAAAGTTAAAATGCTGTTAAAGTTTCTTAATAAATACTGTTCACAGAAAACAACCGGAAAGTTATAAGACAGAAGGACATGTGCAATCCAAAAGGCTTTTATATGCACTCTGTCTTTCAGTAACTGTATTAGAGCACTAACAAGATAATGATGTTGTGTTACAGAATAGATAAAGACATTTCTACTCAGACCTCCTCTCTGTCTGCTGATAGATCCATTATCAGTGCTTTACACTGACACATACACACAGACAAACACTCATTTAATCGAGACGATCTGATATGATAGCTGTCAGAGATATCAAGAGGATCACTGCAAAAGAATGGAAGAGGAATAGCAGGGGTTTTGTGTGCGTTTTGAATTTGGTCCAGTGACCGAATATCTTTTTGTCTATCAGAACATTTTCTTCCAATCTCACAGACGTTGAATGGCTGGGTGTGAAAATCAAGTTTTTCTTCTACTCACCTTTAACACGGTTATTGGGGTCTAATAATTGAAATATGAATAAGTATGCCTATAGGGATGAAACATCTTAAGATTGTCACCACATTCTGCAGTTTCTAAGCTGCATTTTTCGCGAGGGATGCACCGATCCATCGTTTCAAGTTCCTATACCTTTACCTGTGCTAGGGCATTGACTGATAGAGAACCAATCTGATACCAGTAGTACCTGTATTCTTCACTGTGAGGATGGAACTGGGAATCATGCAGGCAACATCAGGCTTTAACTTTGTAAAAAAGAACATGAAAAATAAATACATCAATATAAACCGACTGAATTGTTCTTCATTGCTAAAATTATAAATGTTTCGTAGGCAGCAGTTTGATGAAAAACGATTCCAAAACAGGACGAAGAATTCAACTGTGATTTACCTGTCTTTGTGTCTTGTTACAGGTGTTAAACAGGCATTTGCATCTCTATCTGAATATCTTGTGGGCGTTATTATGGAAGTGGAGAATGTCCTACAATCTGTCTACATCTTCAATGACATTACTCACACGTTGCTGTGAGAGTGGAGCCTCATTTACTACGAGCTGCATTGTATTTGCAAAGTAGCCTAAACTATGCTCTACCATGTTGGCTTTTTCCACGTTGCATATTTGTCTCTCAAAATGAAATGCACTTAAATCACGGAATTGGCCTCTGATCAAGCATCTTCTTGACGCCAATTGAAATTAAGTCTGATCAGTGGAAGTCTTTAGCTTGTAACAACGTGGAGTGCAACTATAGTGTTCAACCAGTCTACTGTTAAACGTGGAAAACGGGCAAACATCAGCGCTTCAGATATCTGAGATAAAACTCATCGCGGTTATATCTTTGAAATCTGCTGACACACCTTCTTGTAAAGTTCAGGTCAAAGAGGTCTCAGAACACTTTTTAATGTGATGACAAACTCTACACCGCTGCATCGAAATGTTGGCTTTCAAGATACTGCACGTGACTTGAATAGATCAGCCACATGGATCGCCGAATTTTCACTCGTCTCTAGCTAGTTGAGTCAGTATTGGACTGATACACGATATCAGGGTTGTATCAGTGCATCCCACCTTTTTTTAACATGTTATATTCATGGGATGAGGATGTGTCAGTGCTGTGCGTATAGCTTCTTCTTTGTTGCCTCCAAATAACCAGAAAAAAACCCATTAGTACTACTTGATCTAAGTGCACTGAGTTGTGTAATAACCATAAAAACATTCAACTTTCCTAAGCTGCCTGGGGCGAACCCTGTTAGTAAAATAAATAAAAATGAAGACAGTGGAAGTTTGCAGACACATGAAGTATGAATATGTTACAGAAAGGTTCAACCAAAACACCTAATCATTAGGATGATTTAAAAAAAAGGAACACCAGTAATTCAACATTTCCAAGTGTTTTTAATTATTTGTTCTTAATATTAATCAGAAATTAACAAGATAACAAATATACTGTGCGTGCTTAAATCACTTACAGAGAAATGAGATGCCAAAAATTACAGTAAATAAACTCAAATGTCACTCGTAACAACCCACGCTTGTCATTAGTGCTCGTTATGTGTAAGATTTTGAATGGGGGCGCCGGTGGCCCAGTAGTTGGTGTGTGTGTGCCCCATGTACGGAGGCTGAAGTCCTCCAAGCGGGCCATCCTCTTGGAGGACTCCAGCCTGCTAATAAAGGCAAACGCCCCAAAAATAAAACCTGTGTAATAGAAAAACCATAGATTTTTAGTCTAGTTTTTATCATAGGGATACGGAACAAAAAAAAAGCAATCACTTTGCTCCAAGGAGAAGAGAGAGACAGAGAGGGAAACAGAAAGGGTGGAAGGAGAGCAAAAAAAAAATGCTAAGTCATAATTGAGCCATAAAGAATATTGTTAGCAGTAAATGAGACGCAAACTGTGCTGAATCAGCAGTTCTTGGATCCTATCACGAGCCAGCAGTTTTGTGAAGGCAGTCTAAGTCATCCATGATTAGACGCACAGGACTAAAGGTCAGTGGAGAACTGAAGCTGAGATTCTGGCAGAGTTACTTCGAATAGCAAAAGTTTGTTCTAGTTGCACTCTCGGTTCTGTTTCTACTCTTTTCCAGGAGCTGACAAAACATGGACGGGTAACATGATTTAGTGTCTTTCATGATTTGACTTGAAAACATCAGATGAACACCATGATAGCTAGTCACGGTAGTGATCAAGAGGAGTTTTTATGCCAAAGAAGCAGAGGGTCCCTGATGTACGAAATTTGCCACAGAGTTTAACACAATTATTTACTCCTGCACAACGCACTGCTTGGTTGCCTCAGATTAGGGCCCCAAAGAGTCCCCATTGTTTTGACATTTCGCTACAAGGTCCTCTGTATGTGTGTATGTGTGTGTGTGTGTGTGTGTGTGTGTGTGTGTGTATGTGTGTGTGTGTGTGTGTGTGTGTGTATGTGTGTGTGTGTGTGTGTGTGTGTGTGTGTGTGTGTGTGTGTGTGTGTGTGTGTGTGTGTGTGTGTGTGTCTTCTTATTATTATCTTTTTCTTCTCGCAGGTCCAACTCCATGGCTAAGCACTCTGAGTGATAAAAACTCACAATTTCTCATCATTTAAATGACAGAAAAAAAAAGCAGATTTCAACAGAAAAGGTCAAACATGTCGTGTTTACATCCCATGCTTCAGGAGTTATTGTTTATCAAAAATAGAAAAATCTCTAAAACTGCGATAAACTTGTGAATGTGAAACTCAAAAAAATCCAAAGCTCCGTCATAATGAAAGTATGTGAAGTCATTATAATAAGTGCTCAGAGTTTTGGTGTGAACGCTGACTGGACATCAGCACAGAGAGCAGCTTAACCTGCCCTGCCTCCTGCACATGAATATTTACGAAGGAGAGTTGTGACCGTTGGGACTCTTTATGGTCCAGAGCAGACCTGGCCGGCGTCCCCGCAAGCCCCTCAAGTTAGGAAGCTTGTCCCTGACCATATTGGGTTTGATGTCACAACTCCATCTGGATCCATTTTCGAGGCCTCCATTTCTGTGTCCCTCTTGGCAAACATTTCACTCATTTCATTTAGATACCGTAGAGAGTTCATGAGCTTGCACTGAATTGCGCTGGAATCATTATGTTGATTTTGTTTTTTATCATGTAGTGTTATTGGGAAAATTTGTCCAGATTCTGCCCCAGGTGCAATTCGATGTTTACCTTCTACTTGCACTGTTTTCATCGTCTTCTACTCTCCCATGTTTTGTTTTTTTTGCCTTTAAGCTCCCATTATCTTCCCTCATTAAAACAACACTAGTCTCCATTCATTATTATCTCCCTTCCTCCCCTTCTTCATCTTCCTCTCTCCATCTATCCATGCCTCTCGCCTCTCCAGGGTTTCGCTCACTCACCCTCCTTCCCTCTGCTTGCATATGCCACGGATGAGAATAGGTTTTCCGCGGGGAACTGCTCTGAATATTATCTTAAATTTTTCATTCTTCATCTCTGCTGCTAGTTTTACCCTCAATTTGTTGCCCAGAGCCAAAAAGCAACATGGGATTCATGAAAAACGTGCACACACCACAGAAAATGCGATTATGGCCTATCCATCTCTCTTCCCATCCCTCTATTCGCATTCTTCCAAAACAACTTGGGATTCATGAATCGTGCTCACACCTCCGATTAGAGTGCCTCTTCTTCTTCTTCTTCTCTTTTTCTTGTCTCCTGTTTCCCTCTCCCCATCCCTTCTTGTTTTTGCTGCCCTTTCAATCCCTTTAATTTCATTTTTCCCTCTCAGTCGTCTGGATTCATGTTATCCCTTCTTCCCTCCCCACTTCAATGTCTCTCTTCTCTCTGCCTCTCTCCCCATCTCTGTTTCCCTCCCTCATGCTCAGAGGTAATTCTCTCCCTCCTCTCCTGAGTCTTATTCATCATCACCATCCTTTCTCTCTTTCTCTTTCTGACACACACACATGCATACAGTAAACGCTAACATTGACATGCACCAATCCAGTATGCATCAGTGTCACCGCCTCGTAACAATATAGAGGGGGAAAGTATTTGAGAGGATCGACAGAAGAAGATACAACAATAGAGATTATGAAGAGTAGGAGAGAAGTAATTGACCATAAACTTTTTAGACACAGTCTGTATACACACACTGTATATGCCAACGCTATTTGGCAAATACAACTGTTTACTCAGCTGTCAAAAATGATACTTAATGTACAGCGTCACTTTTGGACATTTTCCTCAAGCTTATTGAGAAGGCATTAACAAACTAGTTTCACAATTTGTTCCCAGTAGAGTCATTGACTGGCATACCTGCTGATACCTGATACAACTTTTAGGCAGTATTGGAGATACCAGTATCAATTCTTTAAGCCTGTTGTCCAACAGTCGTAAAATGTGAACCCCTATTGGCAAGCTTTATTTCTAAAATGTAATTGGATAGATTGGTTCTGGTTTTAAAAGTTGAACCATTCCCTGAACATTTTAAAGATAACTTGATAGCAGAGTACCTCACTGCAACAGTAGTACCTATTGGGGCTCAGTGGTAGAGTTTGTCGTCTCTCAATCAGAAGGTCGGGTGTTTGATCCCCAGCTTCTGCAGTCCCATGTCCGATGTGTCCTTGGGCAAGACATTTAACCCAAAGTTGCTCCTGCCGCGTTAAGTGAATGTGTATGAATGGGATTAGTTAATGCCAATGGACACTGTACATAGCAGCCTCTGCCTTAAGTGTGTGGATGGGTGTGATTGGGGAAGTGTGACCTGCGGTGTTGTACTCAACTCCATTTAGCATTTACCTATTTAACCCAGTGTTTCCCCTATATGTATCTAGCAGCGGAGGTGCACCGCTGCTGAAATATGACCACCGCTGCTGAATTTTTTTTTAAATTTGATTTGAAATAAATTATTAATTTTCTTTGGTAAAATTATGACTCCTCTCGTCTTTTGCAATTACCCAGGAGCCGGGTTACGACAATAGGGTGGTTTTCGGTTGATTATTTTGTCCAATAAAAGTGAATAATTACTTTAATGACAAACATTTTTAAAAAATTGCACGCAACTAAAACATTGTTCCACTTCACCACCGCTGCTACAACTCCAACCTAGGGGAAACACTGTAACCATATCTTGAACATTAGGGGAACCGACCAAGTCTCTGCGTTTGATGAGTTGGCAGAGAGATTGTTAATGAAGCAGTTTTTGACAGAATGATTACAATTACACAAGGGGTGAGCGAGATAAGGTGGAGCATGTGATGTTTCTGTGACTGACTGGAACATAAAGTAAAAAGGGAAGTACCTACTTATTTTGGATTTGAGAGTAAGATGAATAACGAGGTTTCTAAATGAGTCAAATGTGGTTTATCTGAGGAAATAAAAGCTGACACACAGTAATGTTGTCGACGAACAGTAGGTCTTAATCATTTTGACATACAAGGATACATGAGGCAGTGAATGAATGCACATCAACAGACAATATTAGGTTTCATTTAATCAGCAGATCTCTCTGACACAATGTCATTTTCCATATCAATGAAGTTTATTTATAACGTGTGGGAAGTGGTAAAAGATAAGATTTCCTTTTTAAACACATGAAAAGATAACTAAAGGGAAAACACGCCCGGAAAGTACAGAAGATAGCTTGAAGAATATTTTATCAACAGAGAAGAGGAAAAGATGAGTTCTATTTTCTTAAGGTGACTCTTTTTCTGTTTACACATTTTTAGAGTCATTGGGCAGGGATGCTCAGGGCAAAAAACTAAAAAAAGTCGGATAGAATTACATGCATATGTCTTCCTTTAAACACTGTTGTTTGCTGCTTGTACATGAATTATGTATTGCATTTTACTTTTGTCCTTTTTTTCACTTTTGCTCTTGAAAACAAGCCGGCTTACAAACTATTTTCTTGGTTATCAAATCTGTAAGTTTGTTCATTTCTTATTTAAAAACAGTCTTTGTTATATTAATTCACAGCACAAGATGAATTCATACTCACACACACACACACACACACACACACACACACACACACACACACACACACCAAACTATTATAGATTTGACACACACATTCATGGTAACAATGATGTCATAGAATTGAATGGACACAGCTTAGACAGAGATGGAGTGATGAAAAGGAAACAACAACAGAATAGGGCACAGTGCACACACTCACTGTGCAGGAATGATAAATTAACATCATGTGTTGTCATATACAGCTTACCCATGTGACATTACTAAGATGATGGATGAGCGCGGTTTATGGACACAAATATGTTTTTGTGTGTGTCTGAACAAACTTGCGGGTCTCTTGCTTGTGGACGTGAAAATATGCATGAATTTGTTTGTAATGGATTTCAGTAATTTTGTCTTTTATTATGCTTAAACACATGACATAGACTCCTTTCTGGACAGGAATGCTGTGATCAAATGATTTAAGGAGAGAGTACATTGATCTAAAGTCAGTTATTTCTATCATGAAAAGTTAGCTACGTTTCGAAAACTTCTAGTGCAACTAACCATCGTAGAAGGTAAGTAACAAAAGACATCAGGTTGTACATACGGTAAATACATGTTTGCTTGTGTGCACGTGTTCCAGTGAATCTATTACCATATCAAGTCATCAAATGTGAATTTCATGAAACCACATCAGATCAGTGAATCAGATCAGTAGAGAGATGACAAAAAAAACAAGTGGAACATGAACTTCAAAGAATTGGAGTTAACAGTAATAAAGTGTTGTGTGATAGATTTATGGCCTTTAGGGGAAGGGGGGGGGTTACATAACAGAACATCTGTTGAGTTAACAATTAAAAAACATCTGTTCAATTACTGACTTGAAATGACAACTGGGACAGTGTTGGGACAGGAGTCAGGAGACCCTGCAGTCCAGTTGAATGCTGATGTCATTTCAGCCTGTTGTTCACTGAGAGACCTGATTGGCTTTTGGCTTTGGCAAAAAAAAGAAAAGAAAGATGATTCACCTGAGCTTGGAGAGAAGTGTTGTTACATTTTATCAAATAAGTTCACATTAAAAGGTGTACTGGCACCCAAGCTTGGGAATAGTCTACCAGTAAATATTTGGTCTGCTTACACTGTTCCTACTTTGAATTGTCTCAAGACTCATTTTCAACGACTCTTGTCTGTATGAAAACTAATCTCGCTTACTCCCTTGACAGCGCACCTCTGATTTACAACCGTTTTTTTGTCATTTCAGTATCTGCTTTTCAGCTTTTGAATTTTGTTTTTTAAGATAGTTTTACGTTGTCTGCAATTTTACGTCACCAGCTCAATATGTCAGCCGCTGCCGCCAGAGTATTTTGGCTTCACTTCTAGACGACGGAAGGAGACAGGGAAGTTCTGTCCATATTTATATACAGTCAGTGCCCCCCTACTAACACTGGTGACGTCCACAAATAAGGAATACGCTGTCAGAGATAAGACATGTCAAGTTTGGTTTAGGGTGAATTAACCCATTAAAACTGTTAATTGAACCACTTGCGTGAATAATATGATTTTGTAATTGGTTAATGGGTCAATGAAAAATGCTGCTGAACAGAGAACATACAAGTGAAAAACTGTATGAAAACCACAAGATTTAATCCACATGTAATGTCTTTGATAGTGATGTGTAAAAGTAGATGCTGGTAGCGTGTAGACAGTTGGCACCATGAGAAATGGTGACAGACAAAGAGGCAGAGAAAGCGACACATTGAGAGAGAAAGATGCTGTGGTTTTCCTTCTCATGGATATATAATCAGTTTAAGAGGACGTTTTTTTTCCCCCTCAGCTTTGCTTTGATGCACAATCACATTTTCGACCCGCACTGTAATTCTGCCTCTTTCTTCATCGGCCCTTCTCTCTCTCTCTCCTCCGTTCGGTGTTTGATGTGGTGGCACCCTGGCATTGTTCTTGCTATTGTGCCAGTGTGGAAAGAAAGAAGGAGGGACGGGGAGAACGGGACAGAGGGAACGAGACAGAGATAGATGAAGGGATGGTATTATTGCAGTATTGATGTGGCATTGAGGCCCCAGTAAAGTTTTAAAAAATCTGGATATAATTGACAGCTACACTGGCAGATCTGGGATTCCCATCAGAACGCAGCGGAATGTGCTAGAATGTTCCATAATGACCTCTGAGAACTTTCTGGAAGGGCCGACAGGCAGGCAGCGGGACTTGTATTTCATCATATCATCATCACAAATACCAAACGTTCATGTTTTTTTAATTATTCCTCCTGCCCTCTGTCTCTGTTTTTCTTCCATTACACAGCCCTTATCTCAGTGTGTGTGTGTTAATCGTTTTCTACATGTGTTTATGAGCGTGGGTAAGACTTCTGTACACATTACATTCAATGTGTTTGGTAGTGAAATCATCTATCTCTTTATGGAGAGTTACGGACAGATTTTGGGGGTTTTCTTTTCTTCTATATAAGAGGTGGTTTTGAACAGCATAAATGTTTTTGTTGTCGGTTTTCATGCTAGGTAATGCCTTAAGAACTACAACCCCCAGTGCTGCTGGGTTCCTGGGTGATGTCATGTCCTGCCCAATTGTTTGTGAGGGCCTGCTGATTGGTATATTGAGCCCACCTGGCGAAGACACCAGCAGCAGAAGAAGAGAGACGACACTGTGAACTTTCTTCTACCTTCTAAATGCGTGGCTGGCTACAGTATAGCAGTTTTTCATGGCGTCCCCACTGCGGGTAAACTTGTTTAGTTGCACAGGTTTAGCATAGCGCACATTTTGACTCAGCGCTAACGGAACCATGCATTTCACATTGTGGTACTGTCAACTACCAGTGCCATCATACTCTTCCCCCTTTAACAAAAATATCTGAACTCCTTAAAAAGGAAGAGCTGCCGGCTCATGGGAGCTGGAGATTGTGATCTTCGGACCACCGCTGAAGGACACCTTCACCAAGGTCCAGATCTATTACCTAGCAACCACCAAATAAGCGTATAGCTCCCTTTGTAACTCACCTCTTGTTTACATGCCATCTCCTAGTTTACTATCTATTTTCCGTCTCTTTAGGTTGCGCCATAACAAGACATTGCATGCAACTATCACTAGCACTATTACATGTATTACAATGATTTGCAAATACACCGCGGCAGGTTGTCCAGGTGGGCTAATGTGTGGGAAATACTGGTGGAGCATCATCTACTGCAAAAACGTCATCTGCTGCAGCCATGTCTGTCCGCATGTATTCAGTTACAGATGTATGAGACGTGAGGACCTCAAACATCTGAAGTGAAACGAATAAAGCATCTTTAGCTATTTAAATAAGAAAATCACATTTTTCATCTCTTTGATTTCAATCTTTCCTTACATGAGTAGACTTTTAACTGTCTTGCCAGTTATCATTGCAGCCCCAGTAGGGGTTGTTGTAATATATGCCATTTTAATATAAAACTTTCGGCCATCAAGCCCCTGTGTTGTATTTTACAGATGTAAAAAGAGCGTCATGCCCCAAGTTTGTCATCTGTAATC
Source organism: Tautogolabrus adspersus (assembly GCA_020745685.1). Taxonomy (NCBI): domain Eukaryota; kingdom Metazoa; phylum Chordata; class Actinopteri; order Labriformes; family Labridae; genus Tautogolabrus; species Tautogolabrus adspersus. Next base: position 17,248,954 of record CM036550.1, read on the forward strand.
TATCATGAAGTATCTGTTATAGAACAGGCTGTAGGAAGTTAACCAATGAGGGAAATCTGACTCAACTGTATTTGGTGATTTGTCATTCAAAAGATGCAACTTTTTTAATATAATTTATAATTACAGCCCTGCAAGGATGACAGCCTGCCTAATCCAGTCAATTTAATGCAAAAGTTGTATTTTGTTATGGTTAAAGAATGCACCATATAGCAACAGCTTCTCATATTATTTGGTATAGCTTGTAAATGTTTGATGAAGACCATGAGACATAATGTTTGTTTGACTTTTTCTAAGGCCGGACTCTGATGGTGTGATACTTTGTTCTCGTGTGACTAACTGTCATTCTTTGCAACCCCTTTGTAGATTTTTAAATGACCACTTTGGTTAACACACACGCATGTGAGCTTTTGAGTTTATTTGTTTCACCAAAATAAATTTTGTGAAAAAAAAGTGTCCACTTCAATAGACTCTCATCTCTTGATCATTTTGTGGTCGTTTTATTTGCAAAAGAAATCTGCTGAAGCGTTTTGACAGAAAGCCTTGACAGATGTAACATCAGATCTTTTTGTTCTTTTTAAAAAGGCATCACACAATACAGTAGGAAAACATTCACACTGACACAGACAACTTAATGTATCGACAGGCTGCCAATCAGGTCATACAATACCTGCAGTGGGAAGTAATGGGATTGTACAGTCTGTTGATCCGAGCTGAAGCCGAGCACACGCTAAGTATTCTTGTGGTGACTAAAGCCCCGCGTACACTGAATCGTTGTGTAAAAGTCGTGGTGGAATATCAGCTCACACGTTTACGACGCAGGACCAAGGCTTACGATTTCTGTGCTCACTCTCTACGATCTGATTATCGGGCACAATCTGTGTCCTCACACTGTACACAAGAACACAAGCTAACTAACAAGCTAAATCATGAAAAATATTCCCTGTCAGCTGGAGGTCCGCAGCTATTTCCTGCCACTGTTTCTCTAGTTCATATCTTTCATGATAGGAGAGGGAAGACACATTGAACAGGGTTGCCTGCTGTTGCCACGGTGCTTTCAGAAGCAGTCTGACAGTCTGTGCAGGTGCAATCAGGAAAATAAGCCCTGATGTGAGGGAAGGGAATCGGCTCGTGGCTCTGCTCTCACTGTGTGAATGTGTGCAGTTGTATGACCAAAATTTCAGACATGCCAGAAAATCATCTGACTGGTCGTCAGCAGGCAATCCTGCCCCGACAGCCGTCGTACCCCCCTGTACACTGCGCAACAAACGATGTGCAGTCGGGCTGTGATTTGGCACAAACTTCAGAATCAGTCGTGCGACTCAAAAATCCGCTCTTAATCAGCCCCATATTGTACAGAGCAAAGTGGGCTTGTTTCCATATTACACATATTTGTGCATTTGAGTATCTAAAGATGCTTGTATTTTTTCTACATGTATTTGTTTGATACCATGACTCTTTCTCCTGTTCTCACACAAACACACATGCACACACAAACACAGAATGAATAGTAAAGAATCTCTTGACTGACTCATACTGAATCTTGAGATAAAACAGAAAGTCACTTGTACCTACAGTAAATATCTAGACTATGTTAATTCATACCTAGTGTGACCAACCAAAAAGGCAGCTTCATGTTTGAACCAGTGTTGCATAGGATCAAACAGCTGAACTGGTTGGATGTTCCTGTAATAATACAGTTGTTATTGTTTTTTCAGGGATGTGTCTTTCATGGAGTCCTCTCATGTCTGGTTTGGTCAACACATGATTTATTCTCCTTAAATGCAAGAAACTGAATGATTCCAGATCTTGAATGCGATTGATTACAGTTCTCTTTCATATCACAATTATAAGGTCGGGTTTAATGCCCAATGTGGTGTCTATTTTCAGGAATAAAGGAGACCTGATGAGCACAATTCCACTTATACTCTGGTCACTTGCTGAAGAAGAAAAAAGTAAGACCATACATTTGAAAAACAAAAATAAACTCAGTCTAGCTGGTAACACCTGAGGGTTTTACTCACCTGAGGCGATCGTTACCTTTCCACAAGGCTTTTGCGGGTTCTTGTTGCTAACCTTTTTTAGACAGGCTGATACTAAGTAGGTAGTGTATTACTTTAAACCAGTGCAAAGGCTGTTTAAGCTCAAAATTGTATCACATTTTTTGAAATTACTCCAAATAACTCTTTCTATTCGGCTTTAAAAAAGACCTTACCTACTATTTCAGCAAGCTTATGGCAATCAAATGTTACCTTAATGAATCCAATCCGTTAATGTTTTTACTCTGAATTTAAATGAAAGGCCTTGGTTGGTATGCCCTTGATGTTTTGCTCTTGTGGAAAATATAAAAAGTGGAAAATGTCACCTGTCACCGTCAGCCATAGCTGTGCTGTGTTTGAAACTCAATGGTTCAATGGCAAATTCATAAAGCGTGTGTGAGAAAGATAAAGGGCGATGATGAGAGACTGAAAGAGAAGAATGAAAGAACGACAGGGACCGTGAAACTCAGAGAGGACGAGTGAGTTAGAGAGGAAGGGGGGGAGAGAGAGAGAGGGGAAAGAGATGGGCGAGAGAGAAGAGAGACCGAGAGATGATTGATGGAGCCAAAAAGCCGATTTCTTGCTTCATCTGATCTGCATTACACTGCAATCAGCAGACACACACATGGGTACACACACACACACACACCTTGCAATCAACGCTCACACACTCAGCATCTCTCTCTCACAGAATATTAGAGTGCAATCACCGTACAGGTTACTGATCAGCAGCTGTCATCAACAACACACACTGCATACATATAGACCATGCACTCACTGCATACAGCCTTGATAGCCTTGGTCATACACACGTGATAAGGTAACACCTCCCACACAGTTTCCCACCTTTAAACAGCTAATGAGCACCTTTGCGTTGTGGTAACGGACGGCCTTGCTCATTTTCATTTCTATTTTCTCGATCGATCCCTGACGGACAATTTTTTCGCTGTTCTCTTCGACAGGAAGGTCAAACGGCAGGGTCGACTACACTACTGTTCCCCTTGAGCTGTAAGCTTTCAGTATCTTAGCCAAGGACTTCTTATTTGGCCAGAAAAAGAACAATTCACAGAGCTACAACCGAAATCCTCAGCTTCACATTTAAGTATAATAATCATTCTCATGGTTGATGGAGTGTTTAGTTTTGCACTCAGGGAAATAGAAAGATGACTCAACGTGGCATTAATAACATGTTTAGTGTATTTTGTATAGCTGTATCAACCTTCTTCTATTGATTTTCAGCATGTATAATATGTTTTGAAATAAATGCACTACGTTTTAATATACTGTAGAGATTTCTTGCAAATCTTTGTCAGGATTGTCTCAAAACTAGAATCAGTCTTTGAATTAAGATAAGAACACCACCGATTGGACAAAGCTAGCGTTTATGCAACAAATCAGTAAAAACATGAATGGCAGCTAAAGAAAATGTAATGTCAAAAGTTGTCATATTCGCATGATTCTGGATGTCACATTGTGGTAGGTTGGTTCTTCAATTCTATGTTGTCGATAAAAGCGTTGAAGATAAGTGAGAAAGGACTATACCTTACAAACTATGAATGACATTGGTTGGATCTTTGGAATATATACATCTTTGTTAACTTGTGAAATTCTCTATTGCAGTTTTACATCATCTATATTTGCTGAAAATATGAAATTCCTGAACTTCCTGGGTTCCATTTTTATACACATCTCATTTCGTATTGTGGGACAAAATAGTGATACAGCAATATAAAAATGTACCGACTCATGTGAAACAATTATGGAATCGCTGGTGCTGAATAAAGATATTTTCATTAAAAGGACTACAGCCAAAGAAGAAGAAATTGTGTTAATGTCAAAGGAAGAAGTCAAAGGACGAGGCATGATAGGATGTGAAACTAACACCAAATTGCAGTAAGTAAATACATTAATCTTAGACTTTATTTAACCTTTATTTAAAGGTACAGTATGTAGAATTGCATGCTAATGTTTACATTAAAATATCTAACTTAAATTAAAAATGGACTAAACTCATGTTATATATATTTTTTAGTTGAGTACTTACATCACCTCAAATATTTCCAAAAGTTATCAAAGCCAAAGAAATCCGTAATTTAATAGTTGTAACGGGACGTGTCTTGTAGGCGGCCGCCATTATGAGCCGCCACGATAGACAGGAAATGTTGATCGTTGTCAAGGAAACACTGGATGTTACGTCAAAGACCGCTGCATAAGCTAGCGCTAGCTGCTACTGAAAGCTGCCGTTCTGTCGCTGTATGTGCTGCTTTGATAAAAAACTTCATGTAAATTATACTTGGATACATCGTCAGTACTCATATTGTCTCTCTCAGGTCGGTTTCGCCCGTTCGTATTGATTCGTTCGTTTTTACTCCCATAATGCACCGCAAGCATCAACGTCATCTTTTGTTATTGTTTTGATTGAGAGCCCCCTAGCGGCGGATTTTACATACTGTACGTTTAAGCATTTAATTAACCCATTGAGATCAAGATCTCTTTCACAAGGGGGGCCTGGCCAACAGGGTAGCAGTACACTTCATTCCAAACATTACATACAACATTTACCCTTTTTTCTGGGCATTTTGTATTTTTTTTAGTAAATCACACATCGTGAAGTGTCATTATATGATTGTCTTGTAATATGTCACTCATCAAAGAATCTGTATATTGTCGTTATCATGAGCCACCTATCCTGTATCGTATTATACCATGATTTACCCTGCAATTCCCACCCCTCATTTGTGTTGTGAGATCATAATTGAATGAATATTTTCTAGCCAACATAACACTTCCTGTTGAAGGAACCCAAATTTGAAATGAACTACAGTAAAAATAACCATCTATACATCATCATGATTGATTAAAGCCTTATACCTACAAACAAATACACAAATAATTTAGTCTGTGCTGTTTGTGCAGCATGTTCACTGTATACTGTTGTACAGACTGTACGCTGATTCAAATGGGTTTGGTATTTGAGCACATGAAAGAACACACACATACAGGCAGACAAGACAACAACCCTGCTTATTAAAGACATGATATATGAGAACATAGATTTGAAGACATTCTAAAGTCAATAAAACCAATATCTCGAAGCATGCACACGCACGCGCACAGGATGACAAATTAGAAGTCTTATGTGAAGTCTTTCAAAGCAAATGTATGCAAACACACACACACACACTCCACGTGGATGAGTGATTAGTAACTTAATGTTAGTGAAGCGTCATCATTTTTCAGTCGAGTGCTGCTGGTTTGTTGGTATGAATTATGACCCCTGTGTTACCATCCATCCACCTCTCCCTCCATCTTCTTTCTTCTCTCTCCATCTTGCTCTCTCTCTCTCTCTCTCTCTCTCTCTCTCTCTCTCTCTCTTCTTCTGTCAGTGTGTCTCTTCCTTTCTCTCTCTATCTCTCTTTTCCTTGCTCATTTCTGTCTCCGTCCCTCTCTCCTTCTCATTGCTCATTCCTCTGCTTGCCTCATCATCATAACCAGACATGATTTATAGTGACACACACGTGCAAACACGCACACACGCCGAGTCCAACACACTCGAATCGTTAATCAGATATCTATCCTGCGGTGAGCCATCATAATTCTAACGATAACAGAATCTCCAGAAGCTTAAAAAACACACAGCACAATAAGATGCTGTCTGATAAATTACTTGCTGTTTATGTGCACGCACCAAGGATACCTGCTTAGTAAAAAAGTGCCCTTATGTATTTTAAATGGCATGTAATTAACTAATGTAAGTAGACAGGACACATGCTCAACTATCCTTCATCTTCACGTCATTATTTTCCAGCCTAACTCGTTCTTGATGTGCTACACACTGTCACACTTTAGCTGTGGAGAAAAAATGCTAAATGATGCCATAGTGCACTAATGGGATTCATATCTGCCAGCATGCTAATGATTGCTGATATAGCTGATGTTAAAGGTGTTATGGGTAATAATTCACTGGCTTTTTGCAGTAAAAGGAGCGTAATTTATGAGTCCAGGGCTTGCACATGTTGCTGATCAATGCCAGCCACAGAGGAGCTTTCACACTTTCTAAATAGGCAGGTCTGTTAAAAGAGCTTGTATGTGTGATATAAGAAAGTCATTGCAATTGTGGAGATGATTAAGCCTTAGAGGCAATCTACACTCCATTGACCTGAATAACTTTGTCTTTTGAAAATTAAAAGGCCAGCATTTAAAAGAACTCACTGTCTGGATGCTTGTCGGGATGAAAGTAAGACATTCTATTGGTCTTGGACATTACTGGTGATTAGAAAGTCTTTGCTGCAAAAAATATGTTCCCAATTAACTTACACCAGATCGAGTGGCTTTTCATATAAAGACCAGAGGAGGAACTTTTTTTCTAAGTTCAAAAGTTGAACGAATATATCAGAGATTATTCTTACTTGACTGGGGCCAAAGCAGCTATTACAAACAAATAAATGTCACTGTATATAATAACACCAATTTGGGCTTCAATCAATAAAATGTTGAATCCAATATGTTTTTAGACAATATCAGGAAGCTTTAAAACAACATGCGGTGAACTAGTAGAGAGAGTAAAGAAAGGTACAAGAGTACAGGGAAGAGGAGACAACAAAGAAGAAAGTTAGAGAGAGAGGGACAAGAGGAAAGAATACAACTAGGTAAGTGCAGCGAGAAGGCAGATAATAAAGAAAGATAAAGAAGAGATGATGTGACTGAGACATAGAGTGAGAAATGGCAAGAGCTGAATTCTAAAAAGGGCTTTTCTATCTGAATAGACACAGCTCATACACACACAGACACAAACACTCCACTCACCGATGGAAGAGGGGCTGTCATGCAAGTGGAGACCTGCCCATCAGGAGCAACTTGGGGTCCGGTGTCTCGCTCAAGGACACTTTGACATGTAAACAGAAGAAGCCCAGGATGGAGACGCCAACTCTGCAATAATTGGACGACCCACTTGACCTTCTGAGCCACAAAAAACCCCTGAGAGAAAGAGGGGGTTGGGGGTTGGGGGATAAAAGCACACTTATGAACATATCGCCTGAATAATGTGTTTTGTAAATGTGAGTGACAAAGAAGAGAAACTATGTATTGAGATTTTAGCCTAAAGGCCCCATTTCCAGATTTCTATACTGTGGTAAATGGCAAAAAACGTGTATGATCTGGTTAAATCAGTTTGTTTGGAATAAAAGGAGTGCTACTAAAATGGGGACAAACAAACTGTTTTCCAAATACCCATTTATACTAGACTACACCACAACACTGCCTTCCAAACATCAGTAAGAGTGAGGCAAATTATAAGGCATTGAAAAAGATGGTTGCAAAGGTGAAAAGTTGAAAACAAAGTTGATTAGACTGTTTTCCTAAATGGGAGATTATGAATTGGCAAAATATCTCTAAAAATGATGGTAACTCAAAACACAACAGAACATGTGACCACAAGTTTACTATGACTACAAGGCGTTCCACTGTTCCAGTGTTTCTGAGCGCATAAGGAATACCTTACGTCAAATATGGAGTTATGTTCAACAGGTGAGGCTGACACAGAAATACATTTTATCCTCCCCAAAAAAAACTCAATTAGACAAACAAATAAAATGTAACTTCAGAATAAGCCTATTGTCCAAAAGATGGACACTGCAGGCATATTATGTTGCTCAATAAATAATGACATACAGCACAACCATAAGGCACAGTGTTCATCCAGACATTCACTGCAGATGGGGGTGATGCATCACTTTATTCTAATCCTGTTATCTTTACTTCAAGTTTCAATGGGTTGTTGTTATTACTCAGCAACATGTTGTGATTTTTGGAGAATTTGACTAGTCCTGGCTTTCTTGTTTCCTTCACAAAATGTCTCTTTACTTGTACCACTTTAAGGCAGAAAAAAATGCAGTATGAAGTCATGCAGGCTGAAAGGAAGGAGGTGAAAGCATTGAGAGAGACAGGATGTTGCTCCAAGCTGTTTGGTCAGGTTGCACTTTTCTGTCTTGTGTGAGAAACTCACCGAACACAGCAAGAGCCGAAGCTCACTGAGCTTTATTTCACTTATTCTAAAGGTCGATCAAATCAAAATCTTGTCGGAAGCAAATGAAGGAAGAACGACCGCAAACACATCACAATGCTAGCTATGTCTCGGACCGTTCACCAGAGAAGAAACACATATATATTGGACACTAAATTTACAAAAATGCTGAAGTCATGAAGTCATTAGTCTCTGCATGGAAAGAAAGAAAGAAATGATTATGGATTACTTTTTATAACATTTAAAGGACCCTGTATTTATTTTTCGATCTATATTTTTCATCAAAGAATTACTTGGGGGAGGTTTACATTTTTTTTTCTGTAACCATTTACCCTAAAATAAGTTGCCGAACCTTATCCATACCCTGACCCAGCTTTAACAACTGTTGTACTTGCCTAGTAAGAATCATAATTTGTCACAACCACTAGTTTTTCCTTACCTTAACCTTATTCATGAAATATATTGCAATTTTGTGGCCCCTACTACTCTATAATGTCCCCTTGTCAACTGTTGAAGCTCTGGAGAAGAAGATCAGCAGCTATCTGCGTAAGCGGCTTGGCTTGCCAAGGAGCTTAAACAGTGCAGCTCTGTACGGGTCCACCAACACCCTACAGCTCCCCTTCAGTGGCCTCTCAGAAGAGTTCGTGGTGACATGGGCATGAGACTCCAGGGACCTCAAAGTAGCAGCAGCTGGCATTGAGGTCCGCACAGGCAGAAAGTGGAGTGCTGCCAGGGAGTTGCAGGCGGCTAAGGCAGAGGCCTTGTTGGGACAGTGGCCACAGGGCAATCAGGCCTGGGCTACTTGCCAAGCTGACAGATCGGCAAAACAAGGGGTTAGGACCGACAACATCTCCTCCAGGAAGTTGGTGCAGGCTTAGAGGCGGTACAAAAGCAAGATGTTGGGACTCGGTCAGCAAGGAGCCTGAACAAGGTGGGAAAACACACTGCAGTGTAAGATCACGTGGTCGGATTTCTGACGGGCTGACATCAACCGGGTCAGATTTCTGGTCCAAGTGGTCTATGACACCTTACCAAGTCCCGCAAATCTTCGCACTTTGGGCAAGACTTAGACACCTTCCTGAGGATCCCTTCAACATCCCCTCCGCAGATGCCCCAAAGCCTTGGCCGATGGGCATTACCGCTGGCGCCACAACCAGGTGCTCAAGGCAATTGACCATCCTTTTCCACAAGGCTGGAGCAAGTCCCCTTTCCTGCCTCAGAAAAGTCTGTGTTGACTGTCCACAGCGACATACTGGCAGCTGAGAGTGGATCTTGGAAAACAACCCAAGTTCCCTGGTCACATCATGCACACGACTTGATCATCTTTTCAGATTCCAACAAAAAGCTGATCATTTTGGAGCTGACTGTGCCCTGGGAATGGAGGAGGCTTATGAGAGGAAGCTGGCTTAATACCGGGAGCTGGTGGAGCTGTGCAGAAGGAGAGGCGGGCGCCTGGTGGGATCTCTGTAATCTGATTGAAGGGGGCTGTCGGGGGTTTGCTGGTCTTGGTTTAACAGGTACTGCGAATAGGGGAGCCATACCTACTATCACCGAAACCGCAGAGAAAGCAGAGGCTGTGGATAAAGAGGGCGAGCCTATGGATTGCTGCTGCTGGGATGCAATCCAGGACTTGATCAACCCAGGATTGGTCACCTGAGTGAGGGGTCGTGATGTTGAAAGACCCGAAACCCCCAATGACCCCAGGAACATCACTGATGATGCATCCCAGCGCATCCTGAAGATGTATCTTACAACCCAATATTCAAATGACACTTTAAAAAATAAGGTCATTGATGCAAATCAAGCTGTCAGTTAACATGGCTGGGGTTATTTTTTGTTTTACTTTAGAATCCTGTTTTACGAACATTCTGAATCTCAAGCTCCTTCTTCTGGCATGGTTGACACAATCAAAACAAGAGTCACAGTGAAAGTATTGGCATTTGTTTTCCACCCCTTATTTAACAGCAGGCTGAATGTACAGCAAATATAATATCAACCTGATAAAGTTCTGTGGGTTTACCCATTTAGGTAGCTAGCACTCCATATGCCTTATGTCTATTGTTTTCAACATTTCAAGGTTTTTAAATGAGGACCCCACAGCATGCTACTCTTTCTATCACACACAGACAAACTGTCGCTATTTGAGTGGCAGAAAAGCAGTAAATGAATAGTTCACTCACTAAAACATATCCTTGAAAGTTCCTCCTCTCTTAAACTTTGCTTAAATGTTACTTTTGGCTGAAAAGCTTTACTTTGTATACCCTGAAGCAGCAGCAGCAGCAGCAGCAATGTCATTGTTTTGCCTTACCCTGATTTGTTTGCAGTAGAAAAGGAATTCAAAATTTCCCATTATGAAACCATGAACACTCATTTTCTGAAGATTTTCTCTCATTTCCTTTCCATTTCCTGTTTTCTGCCTCTCACGCTGCCCACTAAACAAACCCTCACACATGGATGCACATGTGGCTGCGTAAAAACACACACAAAGTTTGAATTGATCAGTGTGTATGTCATTTAGAGATGTGATTTCCCTATGAATCTTTTTGTCTGCTTCCATTTGTATGTAGGTTTTTGGCTTTTCTCGGTCTGCTCCTGTGCATAAATCTTTCTTCGATTTACTTAAATGAAAGAAACTACCTTGCATGTACTTCTCATGTTTTTATAACTTCCCTTTTGCCTTTCAATCCCTCGATCCCTGTCATCCCTACTTCACCCTCTCCTGTTCATCTTATCCTCCTTCCTTTTTTACGTTTCCCTTTAGAAGTCCACACCTGTCAGCAGTAATCAGGTCTTCTCTGAACCTTGTCCTGGTCCACATCTGGGAGAAAGTGTTCTGATTTTGTCTTGATCTCTGTTTTCATTTAGACACTTGATGACTTCATCTTCTTCTCATCACTCGATTTGGAATTCCTCTTGTCTCATATAACCTGTGCCAAGTGGTTCAGCGGCTTACTCAGCCCTCTACACTGGTTGATTTTTGAAGCCATGGATCACCACCTGGCTGTTAGCATGCAAGACATCCCTGTAACCTGGTTTTAGACTCAGAAAAATAAAGCAAGAGAACAGTGTTTGTTTGTTTCCATTTCTCTCTACAAACTCCATGACCCCACTACCTCCCTTTTGCAAACTCCTCTGTGAACTCTTCTAGCTTTTGGTGTATATCGTCAGACTTTTTTTGAATGTAAAACAGCAAATATGACAGAATCACACTATTTTTCAACTGCAGTCTCCTCAAAACAATTGCATATTTATGGAGGAAAATGAACACTTTCATAAGATTGATGCCGATATTACGTGTGCATTTCAGGCAAAAACATAATAGGGATTTGATGGCACTGTCGCAGCATTTATAAAAAATCATGACATGCCATCATATATCAAGTATATTGTTTCATTTGAGAGATCACAGGCGTTTTTCAGTTATTTCTCTTTGTTAGTTGTCATTTTTTTTCTCCGGATGCTTTGTGGAAAAGTGGAGTTCAGAAGACCTTAAAAATAGTTTGCATAAGATGATCAATGACAAATATTTGTGATTTTTGCCTAAGTAATTTGTTTAGTGTGTGTAACCCTGGATGAGGTGAAACAAAGGTAGAAATAAAATCTTTCTCTCCCTCTCCCTGCTTTCCTACATTTTTGACTGTCCTCTCGGATATAAGCATACAAGGCCCAATTTTTTCCAAAGGTATTCTATTTATATTATTTTGAAAAACACATCCTACTGCAGGTGTTGCAGCTCAGTAAGTTGCATTTTTCCTCCTGGATTTGTGGTTTCACCTACTCTTTGGGTTACAATTACTTAATGCTACAGTGGAAATGATTAGAAGCCTCGATACATTTGTGGTCCAAATTGAGCTGCAAATTATAAAGCTGTTTCCCAGTTGTATTAACAGGTAGTTCTTGTCATTTTCTTTAAATCTGAGTGAAACTCATGAATGAGTTACACAAAACAGACGAAGAATTAACATCCAAGGCTAGTGTGAATTTGCCTCTTTTTCTTTTTTACTTTCTTTTACTAGCAGTGCTCTATGACCTTAGAACAACACTTTAACCATAAGAGCACATGGGCAAAAAAAACAAAACACTTTTTTTACAGGATACAAAAGCTGTCCCAGTTCTAAAGCTGAGTGGTATCCCCATAAAAGAGGGCCGGTCTTCAGGGTCACAAAGGTTCATTGGCAGGAAAGACAGACATAGAATGAGTCGGTGAGGAAAGAGAGAAAAACAGACAACAGAAGGGCGAAACCTCATCAAAAGGGCAAAGAAGAAAAAACAAAGTTTAAAACAATTTTAAGCATGACAAAATGGCAAAGAGAACAACACCGATAAAAAGGGAGGAGACCATGTAGATGGCATTGGATGAAAACAACAAAAAAAGAGAAAAAAAAAAAAGAAGAAACTTCACTGCAGAGAGGCCGATTGCATGTTCTGATCTTTAACTGCTGGTCAAAACAACTACACACACACACACACACACACACACACACACACACACACACACACACACACACACACACACACACACACACACACACACACACACACACACACACACACACACACACACACACACACACACACACACACACACACACACACACACACACACACACACACACACACACACACACACACACACACACACACACACACACACACACACACACACACACACACACACACACACACACACACACACACACACACACACACACACACACACACACAGGCATGCAGTGAACGACTCACAGAGCAGGGTTATTCTAAGCGATAATGTCTTTCACAGTGCAGAGGCCACTTTTGTTTTTGGTGCAGTGTCTGGGCAGCACTGAAGCCACAAGCTATGACAGTAACTGGCTGATTTTAGTGCATGAGAGCTCAGATCATCTCAGTCATATACTACTCAAATGACAATAAAGGACATGGCTTTAATTTCACATCCAAGGGGGAACATGTGGCCCTAATTACAGGCTCACCACAGTTACTATAGAGCTTTGTGTGACTGTAAATATTATTTGCAACCCAAATACATTTAAAATAGTTAAGTGATACCAACAGAAATGCCAGTGCCTACACTACTAATATGGTATGGAAAACTTTGCCATAGGGTACAATTGATCTTTTTTTTTAACTCAATAATGATCAAAAATACATCACAACAGAGTGCTTCAACAGCCCAAAGACCTATAAAACACATGCAACTTTTTTTGTATTTCCAGTAAACCACCAGTTGGGAGCTTTCGCTTTGTGCCAATTTTCCCAACCCCTATAAACGAAGTGGTACATCTTATCTCTTAGCTCATCTTGTCCTGAACATGTGTCATTTATGTTTTCTGACAAAAGCTTTATCCTGCTTTTTTCAACTGTCAAACTCATCCCTCATTGAGAATTTTTAAAGTGGAAACTGTAACAAAAGCTGTTTCTGCAGTATGCTGTAAGTCACACTCCTGACATGTGCCCTGCAGCAACAGATTCAGATGGAAAAAGAACTAAAAACATATAGTAAATCTTTATGCCTGATGGTTTTATTTACTCTTGTAGCTTATTAAGAGGAATCAGAAAGAATTTCAGTCTGTTTCACAACAAGCTAAAAACTCCTAACAGGAGATATTGATTCCTTATTTGACGTAAGGTATTCCTTATGCACTCAAAAACATTGGAACAGATTCTTTTTTTTTGTGCAAACAAACCAAACAATGTTTTTTTTGTTCTTTAATTGTGTTATTCCATCCCTTTGTAATTTCTCTAAAGCGAAATACAATTTACACTCCTTTCTGTTATCTATGGAGTTTGAATTCTTTCTCACCAGGGAGACTAAAATGTAAATGAAGTCCCTTGTAAGTGCCATAAAGCATTCTGCTGTGTCTTCCATCTGTAAGTATCCCAACACCCACATCCACATCAGAGGACTATTAGACTAAACGAGGAACCAGTGCAGATGCATTTCCTGTAGCATTAAAGGACCAGCGCAAATCAGGGGCCTTCATGCAGAGAAGTTCTGTGTGCCATAGAGTGGTAGTGTTTCAAAATTTAACTTCACAGGGAGGCCCTCTTCCATTTCTGTGGTCTGTCTCTCTCTCTCTCTTTCTCTCTCTCAATTTCTTTTTGTCTATCAGTTGATCTGTTTGTCTGTTGTGGTCGGTGCTCTTTTTAGCCTGAGGACAACCCGACTCTTGGCTCACACACACACACACAAGCAGGCGCAGAATTCTGGCACCGAGCTCAAACGAAACCACAATGGTCCAGCCCTTGGCGATGCAGCCAAGATGAACTGACCACTCTGACGTCCGTCTGGACACACACTTACGCACAAACACACACAAACAGAGTAGAATAGAATATCACTGTCAATTCATCCTAGGGATGATATTCTGTTGGACTATGTTAGAAAATAATATTGGCACAATTGGCCCAATCAAAGCATTTTTAAGAACTCTACTTGTAAGCTGTACACAGTAAATGCCAAATATTTGTGGATGAACAAAAACTGTAAGGAATTAATGTTTAATATGAATCAAGCTTCGGAAACACGTTGTGACGAAATGCTGAACAAAATGTAGTTCTTAACCTATTGGTGTGTACTAGTTGGCACACACACCCTGTGCAGGGCCCCAGCTAAAAGCAGAGGGGACTGTTTCCTGTCTGTGGAACCCCACCCTTAGTGGAACAAGGAAAGAGTACAGGGCACTCAAGTATTTTGGCAGAAATACGTTTTGATTTACTTTAGTATAGACCCTGCTGCATTTGTGTCTTATAAGAGAAAGTCATACATAGCAAATTCCTCCTTAATGCAGCCTGTGAGCTATATCATATTGTCACGACGTGTTGTATAAAATGTGATACATTGTTGGGAGGGAGGGTGATTGTATTTTTACATTCAGCCTTCCAGGTCAACTGCCAGCTTTTTAAAGGGTTATCCTTAATTGTCTAGATCAGTGGTTCCTTGGAGCCCCCCTCCCCTTGGAACCAGGTTTTTTGGTAAAGCCCACCAGAACAGTTTAGGCTGATTTGGCAGCATCATTTTACAATTGAGAGGATCTGCAGTCATATATGAATAAAGGTTTATATTTTGATGTTTGCACTCTTTGTTTAAATGTCCATTCACTTTTGAGCATGTGGGGCTCATAAACCTGCCGTTAGAGACATAAAATATAGCAGTTCTAATGTGTGTGTGTGTGGTAAAAAATGTGTGTTCATTCTTGTCCTGGTGGTCGTTGCATTCATAAAATGATTACTAAAATCCTTCAAAGTGAGGAAATGTGCACAAGTGTATACCTGTTGGACCAGGTGTGTGTGTGTGTGTGTGTGTGTGTGTGTGTGTGTGTGCACCCAGGTACATACTATAAGAGAAAACTTAGCCATGTATAAAATTGGCTTCACTGGCTGGTTGCTCGAATTCACTCAACCAGTGTTGTACCTCCACACAGAAACTATCGTTCAAATCAGCTTGAATGCTGATTCTCTCGTTCTCGTTCTCTCTCTCTCTCTCTCGTTCTCTCTCTCGTTCTCTCTCTCTCTCTCTCTCTGTCTCTCTGTCTCTCTCTCTAGTTCCACAGACTGAGCGCTATTTTAGCAGCCAGCCATAAGAGAGCGGGCGTGGATTCAAATTGAAACCTGCCCATTTATGAATCAAATTTGTTCCGCATATACATTTTCCATGGCACACAGGACTGCATGACACTGTGTTTAGATAAGTCTGCATATGTGTGTGTGTGTGTGTGTGTAGGAGTCGTTTGGGTGTTTCTTGAAGTGTATATGATCATAAGCTTGTGTGTGTACATTTATGAATTATGCCATTGTTCCCCTCATCAACTGTGTTTACAGTACACTTGACCGAGCCTGATGTCCGCATGCTTGAAAGTTATGATTTCGAGGAGGTCCAGATTTATTAATCCTCTTTTTTTTCTCTCTTCCTGGAATTGTGCATAGTAAGCAAACTCATAGTTTGAAAAAGGTTTGCTTGGTATCAATCACAGAGTGGACAACGTATTAAGATCTGTTGCTCCTCTCACAAAGCTGAAGTGGACCTTGTGTTGGCCTTGGAGGTTAAAGAGATTGCTCTTTATTGATTTCACCTTTTCAATCCACTTCAGCCACGAAGAGGAGAAGTGAGATAAAGGTTTCATACGGAGCGTTCAGACTATTTCAGTGAGAGAAAAAAAGATTCCCTTTGATTTATTCAAATAAAATGACAACCTGTAAAATATGCATTCACGCTGCACAATTAATCACAATTTCATTGTCATGAGTATTTGATATAAATACATAGCTAACGTCTTATTTTAAGTCTAAGTTTATCGTAATGAATAAGAACAATTGCATCATTATCGCAATACTAAACAATCACGTATTCTTCTTCTTCTATTTCTTTCTTTGAGATATTTTTTGGGCATTTTTGCCTTCATAAGATAGGACAGCCGAAGAGGAGGAGAGAGTAGGGGATGACGTGCAGCACTGAGCTAAGGTTGGAATTCAAACCCACTGCCGCTGCGACAAGGACTGTAGCCTCTGTACATGGGGCACGCAACATAACCGCTAGGCTATCCGGCGCCCCTCTTCTTTTTATTTTTTTACTAGTATTAATTTCCAAGAATATAAACCTCTACATGTAAGTCATTATTATTATATGCACATGATTAAGATGAAACTCCACAACCATATTTACTTTCCATGGATACACTCATACACTTGCTTTTCACTTGTTATCTAATTAGCATCTTATTATTTCATTCTGTCAACCTTTCTTGACAGATTTTGAGTTTCAGCAGCTTTAAGTCAGCTTGATCATTTGACCTTCTCTATAAAGCTACCAGTGAAGCAGAGTCGTTTTAGGCTCCTCCCCCCCCAGACCTTCAGCTTCATTCAGTTGGGAATGATCAAGAGGGTTGGTGCCTGAGACCTTTTCCATATGGACTTGTGAGTTAAAACTAGAATTACTTTGACATACTGAAAGCATATTGGTTTGATTAAACTTGTTTGTGGAACACTTTTTACAAATGAGGCTGCGAGGCAGATAAAACATGATCAAACGAGCCGTGAGTGATTAGTTACACAATAGATTCCAACTTAAGCACATCCAATATTTAGCCGGAACAATAAACACATCTGGAACACTGCATTATAAAAATTATTTCTGAGGGCCAATTACAGAAAGTGTATAGACTTCTCTAAACCCAGGATGATTGGTCCAGACTTTGAATGTTGATTTTTGCCTTTTAAAGAAAAAAAACAAAGATGATGTTGCTGAAAAATTAAAGCAGCATGTTTCTAACAGCATTGAAGGAAACTTAATCACCTGTTTAGTCATTCCTACTTGTCATCAGATCCTAAAAAAATGTCTAAATGCATCTTTAATTTGACATCCTTCAACACGTTTTATTCTTAATCCGTTCTTAAGAAAGAAAGAAGAAATGTATTAAGACCTGAGACATTTCTAGAAGGTGGAAAGCCTCACAGAGATAGAATATTAAAGCATTAATGAATAAGGAGATTAGGACAGGAAAAATAAGAGAATAGTCAGCTCAGTTATAAATCAATGCTGCCTCACTCCTCAACTCCCCTTAGCACAGAGAACGACGAGGGGAAAAAGAGGCAAAGTGAGTGAACATGGTGAGATGGAAAATATGAGAAGCAGGCTGGCCTCTGAGCTGGCGGTTTCACTAGTATAACTGTCCTATTGTCTGACTCGAACTGAGACTGAGAGCAGGACAAACACGCAGAGATGCAACTGTGTCGTCATCATGCCTGTCATGAATTGCTGGATAAATATTATTGAGGCTTATAACCTGTCCAAAAAAGCTTTGCAATGGACTAAGCACAGGAGACAACACTTTGACAAGCTACAAGAATAAACCCCTTCAACGTCAGAGACACTGTACGCTTTAAACAATTATTTATGGCACCAGTTACCACCAGCAGAATCAGTGTGTGTGAAGAAATCAAGGCTTTCCACAAGTGCCGGCTGTCGGCCAAACAGCTGACTACTCACTAAGTGACAGTAGTTTCCTTTTTCTATTGTTAAAGCTGATAAGAAAAGTTCCTCCCCACTTTCCCCGTTCATTAAAGATAAGATAAGATAATCCTTTATTGATCCCCAGTGGGGAAATTCAAGTAAAGTAAGCAAAGCAAAGAAAAGAAAGAAGCACTCCCCTCCCTCCCCTAAAACCATAAAGACCATGAGAGAGATGTCTGTCCGTCTATGTTAACCTTCCCCTCTGTGTGTGAGTGAGGAGAGTGGGGGCGCCCAGCTGAGAGGAGATGCTGGAGAAGACCAAGCATTGCATTGCACTACACAGAGATGGTCCTCATAATTAGCTTATCATATTACAGGCTGCTCCGGAAAAACACCAAAAACACCACTGGCAGCAGCATGATGCCTGCACAGTAAACATTAGAAAGTTATCCTTTTTTTTTTCCTTCGGCGTCTGACTCTGTCCACACGCGCACTCTCTCCCTCTCTCGACCCAGTGGAGAGCAATGCGTCTTGATAACCTTTTACTAAATTAATGTTCAACACCCTGTCGTGTTAGTTTCAGTAAAATGACGTTCTCATTGTAACACTTCAGCGCTTTAGTTTGTGATAGAAAAGCTTCGACGTACCGCGAGACCCATCACAGGGTGCATTATAGACTAGAAATGATGATTATCAAAGGGTAAAAATAGAGCTAACTCAACCAGTCACTGAGGCAGGAAGAGAGAGAAAGTCTGCAGGTAAATGTGTCATACAGTCAGAGTTTCCAAGATTATTTTAATTATCCTGAGAGTGTATAAAAGGAGTATTTAATTCAACAGTCTCCTTAAAAGGTTTACCAGCCTACCCTTATTTGACAAAGAAGCCTAATTCTCCTTTGCAATGACTCCCTAACTGCTAAGAGTTGGGTAAGCAAACTTGTAAAAAACATTAAATATTATAAATATCAGTATATATGAAAGAATAGTGGCATTGAAATGTACCAGATACTACCAATTTTTGGCTCTCATGGACACCTTTTTTTCTCCCGTAACACCCTATCTGGCTACTTTTTCCCCACTGGTTGACTACTCCATATGTCTGAGGAAAGCCCTGAGCAATGTGCAGTATGGGGGCTTCAACAGAAAATATCCACAAGTGTTTCCGTAAGTCATAATCATAGACGGACTCAGCAGCAGGAGGGAGTACTACGCTGACAGTTGCGTTACTTTAGAAAAAAGGTGACAAAGATCAATCGTGATCAAGAAAAAATGTGACTACCATAAAACTTCATATAAAAGCCCATTCCAATTTAAAGGTCCAGTCCCCTTTACTAGCCTGGTGTAGCTGCATGTCTCAATTAGAGGTCCCTATAACCATTCAGTATTGATTAGTTAGCCGACACCCAGAAAAAGATTCACTTCAACATCTGTCCATGAAAGACAGATTGATGCTAGTGTGTGTAGCAGGCGGGCAGCAGGTTGGCTTTTCTGTCTTAAAATGTAAAATCGATTGATTGATTGACGATTTTTAACTTAATTTGATTATCAACATACTAACCTTATGCAATTAAATCATCTTTCTGGTGTACATTTACCATTTAGGAGTATTTCACATCTTTGAAGTGCACAAGTTTTGTTTGAAAACCATTACAGGTCTGTCTCCTATTGACGCCTGTCCCATGTGAAGGCAGGGTCATTTCATAGACTAGTGTCAGTGAAAGCCTGGGCCATTCATTGAAGTGTATAAAAAACAACTAAATCAAACCACTCATTCCTCAAACACAGAGGAACACCTTGCTTATATTCTTATGAATGCTTCTCCTGTTCTTTCTTTCCCAAAGATAACAATAAACGGTGTTACTTGATGAGGCTCAATTCTCTAGCTTGTTGCCACAACTTCAAAGTGCTCTGTTCTCAGCATGCCATGACGACATTCATTCAGAACCCCATCAATGGACAGCGACAAGTCCAGTATCCTCCTGATCAGTAGGCCTAGACACAACATTTAACACCTTCATCAGCCTATAATAAAATAAGCTTACTTCAACTTCATAACACGGGTAAAGCGAAGCTATTAGCCAAAAACGGGCTGTGTGCACAGCGTCAACAGAAGACGAGTCTTTTAAATAAACAGCAAACGTCACAAGCAAAGGAGCGATATTAAAACGGATATTGTCTTACCTTCAAACTTCTTCTTCTTTGTCTTTTTCGCTGTAAACTCCCCAATGGTATCTTTATTCAAGGGCCGAAATGTATCATTCTTAATAAACACACGGGTGAGTTGGCTCAGTCTCTCTGTTTCTCCAAAGTTTACCGCAGTTTGAGTTTTGCTATTTAAAGTGTAGAGAAAGATTGCTGTACTCTAGCATTGGTGATAAAAAGCGTAAAACTATGACCATGTTAGGAAACACTGATACAAGATTCTTCTCAGGAGTATCAGCAGTTCACCTGCCGATATGTTCACCTCGTTGCGACTAAAATTCTGCCCAAAAGTCCTTTTCCAAGTGTATGTAATTACTTTGTTCAAGTCGAAACGATAAGGAAACACAGCTCTTCCGGATAAATAGACTTACATTTATTTTAAACGTTTCACTTTTCGCACTGTAAACTCGGTTTATGCTAATTTGACGGACTAGCCAACTACCCAGAAACCCGCGCACGATTCTACGGCAGCCCGATGAGACAAACCGCGGATTAATCTTCTCTAACCAGAGAACAGGTAAACCTGTGTGGGTTTCTTGACCAATTATATTGAGGCGCCTGATAACATTTCCCATCATTTTTAGCAGTAGGCCTACCCTACTTGAAGTCATCTTCTTAATTATTTTTTTTAAATGCAAGTGTCAAGTGTTTAAGTGTTTGTAGTGTGTGGTTTTAAATATATGTTTTATTGGTTAATTTTAATTCATTTCAATCGTTTTGTATTTATCTATAGTTTCACCATTAGTGAGGTGGTTCTTGCATATTGACAATAACCTAATGTGACCTTATCACTTATCCATTGAGTGTCATTCACAATATTGTGTTATTCTTATAAAGTCAGGAGAAATGATGGTATTATGTAAAGGTTGCAGTTATTAATTAACTGAGAAGAATCAATTGATTATGTGTCAGTACTATCTGAACAAATCTTCTCTCGAAAACATGATGTGATGGTAACCATTTATGAATTAAATTGCCTAAGAGCATCTTGGAAAAACTTCATGCAACTCTCCTCAAGCCTTTCCCCATGCATAAATCTGAAGGAAAAAAAACACATTTTCCAGCGAAGCTGTGGTGGCCTGCTTTTAGAGAGAACATTCTGCCAGAAAAAAAGCTACCTGAAGCTTTCCTCTCCAATGAGGTTGGTAAATTCTGATACAGTCAGCTCAGCATTAGCACAGTTTCTATTGGCATGAAGTTTATATGGCCTATACAATACATTGTTTTGTTAAAACTGTAGAAAGAAAAACCTAGAACAGGATGAAGTGCTGAAAAGCGTCTGCTAAGTGAATTGTAGAATTGTAGAAGTAGCTTAAAAAAACCTGCCCTGTTAAATCCTATCAGAGGCCGTTTGGATTTTGATAAACATGTAAGAAACCTAGAATACAGGTGGTGGTAGTAAGTTTGCACACATAGCAGCAAACTAAACAAAAAGGAGTAGCCTGATTGAAATGTATGTGACTATGACCTTAACTTGATCATTCTTACAGATTCATGTTACCTACATGTGTCCAAAGGCAGGTAACATGAGGATCCATGTTTAACAGGATAATTCTTTGTGTAAATTTAGGGACCTTGCAGTTGTGTGCATAAACACAATTATGAGAAGAGTTGGTTAGATTTTAGGCTGGTCATTCCAACACAGTTATGTGTCTAAATATGGCCACCCTGGGTTACTTGAGCGACTCAGAGCATCTGGATGCATCTAAGTGCACCATTTGACATTGCCAATTTGAATACAGCGTGAATAAGCTTCTTTTTTTTAATCAAATTAGTAAGATTAAAGAACACAAAGACCAGAAATCACCATGTTTTTCTTTGGTAAAAGCCATTTGTCATTGTTAAACAAAGTAAGATTAATATCTAGATTTTTCTCTAAAACCCCTCAAAGTTTCAAAACAACATTTTAAAATCTCAATCTAGGTCCATGCGCAGAGTTTCTCCATGTTGTGTTTAATTGGCCAGTATATATTTAAGAGTTGAGTCACATAGAGCCAATCCGTTGAAATGGGTAAAATGACAGAGAGGAGAGGGCAATGCACACAGAGAGGGAGCCAACAGACAGAGTTGGGATGATGATTTTGGTAGCATAAGGGTGTATGTAAAACCTATAAATGCTCCACTGTCATATGGATCCAGCTGCAGCCGGTCAGCGTGTAAACTGAAAGCAGATTTACTTTTCATTAATTCTGCTTTTCATTTAAGAGCATCTTTGTCATTCTCATTCACACGCTGCTTTTCACTTTATACAAAATCTACTATCCTTTCAGCTACTTCACAGTATGAATGTATTTCATGGAAGTTGGTATAAAGAAGTCAAAAAAAACTCCAGCAACAGTTGTAGTATAAGGATCAACTTTATAACCTGTATGAGACCGACTTGTTTGGGCTTGTGGCCTTCACCAGGGTCGTCAAATGAAGGCCACAAGCCCAAACACGTCGGCCTCATAAAGTTAATAAAGTTGATCTTTATACTAAAAGTGTTGCTGGAGCTTTTTGACCTATCCAAGCCTTTCATTCCCCATGCACCTTTGTAGTTGGGTAAGTTGTGCCAAAAAAACCCTACTCTGCTTTTATGGAAGTTGCCATGGAAAGGAGGGAAAGAAAGAAACAGATACATTCTTGTGAAATTATTACAAGACTCTTGATTTGCCTCCAGGTGAAGAGTAGATATTCAGATGTCAAAACACTCGTCAGTTTTATTTGAAGCTGAAACATCTTAAATCTAAGTGCCTTAAGTGAATTTACCATGAGGGACTCTTAGGCAACTTTACAAGGGCTTGGGTTCACACATAAACTGGCTGATATAATCATGTATTACACGGCCGTGTTGATAACTTGACTGTGATCGTCTCTTACTACAGACTCTGGATAGTTGACTTGGATGCTAGACTAGAGAATATTTGAGATTGTTTTCCTAAATATTACAAATGTATGTACAAATGAAACCATAAGAGAAATAAAAAAGTATATTTATTAACATTATTATTATAACTATTGTCCTAATCATCATTAATATTGATGAAAAATTGCTCTCTTTTTTTTTGGTTCCAGATCAACTGTAGCCGTCACTGATACGTAAGTATAAATATTATCCAACATCTTTCTCTTTCCTGTGGTTTGTACATATCAAATCCATTTAATCCATCGTCATGACAGGTGCCACCCTTGTCACAGCCAATTTTCGTGTGATCAGATTGTTTAATGTTTGATATTTAAGAGATACAATTGGGTGGAGTATCACTCGTACGTACTCAATGTGCCACTCCCGAGACCACACCTCCCTTTGCTTTTGTGGGACATTTTCTTTGAAACAAAAGATGAGTCAGCTTTAAAATATTTCTGATTTGACTTGTTGGTTTGGGCGTGATACAAAACAAGCAAAATAGATAACACACCTCTTCTACTGAAGCAGATAATGTTAGGCACATTGTGTTCTGGGTATAAGCGACAATAAGTGTGTTCCCTTTATAAGAACTGTGTTTAATGAAGTTCTTGGCTGGTACAAATTGAATCAGTCAAACATTGTGAAAATATGTTAAAAGAGAGAGAAACAATCTGTTTCTATATCACACAAAATATATAAGATACTCCCAATGAAAAAGCAGAGAAAATGTCTTAAAGGAAAACAGGAAATGGTCTCACAATCAACTGCAGCATATAGGGGCTGGACCTCTTGTCGTACACATGAATAAGACCCTTTGGCTTCATCCATTTCCAGTGTTATTCTGAACCCAAGAATATAATCCAGAGGTTTTTCCCTCTCTTCTCATCTCCACAGGATGAGGCCTCTTATGTGATGTAAGAGGCTTTTAGTGAGCGCTGATAGTCCTCTGCAGCTCTACATCTACCCTAAAGTACTTCAGGGGGAAGGGGGGGGGGGGGGGGGGGGGGGTACCATATTGTAGCTGGACTTGTACCCAGTGGTAATCTTTTAACAGTAATTTTTGCATTAGCCTGTAGTGACTTTGGAATGTATTTGCATGGACAACAAATGAGTCTGATGACATTTATAATTATAGAAGCTGCTCCTTATAAAAAAACATCAGCAACAATGCAGTCTTACAGCTAAACACAACACAGTACTAAATGTAATTATAGTTCTCACACAAGCTTCCCATCATACAGTGCTTCACTGACATGATAACAGGTTGGATAACTCTTTATAATGTCAAAAGCGGTACAGAGATTTACATTGAACAATGTCCTTTTAGTATGATATTCCAAAATAGCTATTAAATATTATGGATCTTTTTAGACGGCATTATAACACATTATATAATTGCATAAAGTTAATATTGATGCATGTTTAAGGTTTTTATGTACAAACATGAGTACAACATATAATACTTAAAATGAAGAACGTAATGGTAAACCAAGCTGTGATGTCAAAGCTCTTAAGCTTTACTTTACAAACAGTGTGCTTTCATCTCTGCAGAGCAAAGAAATAGCTGAAACATAATACCTTCATTTTCTGAGGTGATAAGACACAATTAAAAAGTGTAAAAGTGGTAGTTTGGATCTTTCATTACACTGATTGGGATGGTGGTGGTCGTGATCCTGGCATTAACCTCTTAGCTGGACAACCACCGATTAGACTCGTCATTTTCTCCCCTGCTTAAACTCTTAAACAGAGTCCAAAAAAGCTTGGAGATAAATTCCTGGTTGAGTTTGATTTGAGTATCTTTGCAATAAAGGCATTCATAATAAACATTTAAAAAATGTGTGAAATAATTATTGTAACGCCTCTTTTTAAGTTGAAGAACAACCATGGACAAAAAAAGGTTTTCAAAGACACTGACAATAAACCCTAAACATGTATTATTACCCTTAATGTTGTCCTTATTGATGAACTTGTTGTTTTCTGTTTCCAAGGTTAAAGATATATCAACATTATAGTTCCAATAAGGTTATATGTTTCGGGTTAACAGTGTTTTTCATGCCAGCTGGAATCTAAGCGTCATGAGTATGACTAAGTTCTAATGGTTTAAGAAAATGTATTTACCTTGGCAGACAAAGTTATGAGCAGGTCAAATGTTGACAACAAATATTGAATCTAATGTGGAAAATGTAAAAAAGTGACTCACTGGGCTAAGGTACAAACCACAGAACAGCAATGTCCAAACTTTCGGTCAAACCTTTCAAGTTGGGTGTTCACAGTCTCTCTTGTCACCAGATAACTCAATACGTCTACTAAAAGCAAAATGTCCAAGATAATTTATTAGTTCAAATTAAAGATGACCTTTTCAAAAAATACCACGCAGATGCAAAGGAAAAGTGACTGAAGGAACTTCTTTGTCAAAGTAATTGCTGGTCCACAAGGAAGGCGTCTGCCAGTAAGCCGCACTGACCCACTGGAAAAGATCAGCAAGCTGCCTCCAGACAAGCTGGTGTAGAAAAATGAAAAACAAACAAATTAACAAGAATATACACTCAAAAACTGCTGGGTTAAATATAACCCAACTTCCTTCCCAGCCATGGGTCATGATTGGAGAAAACATGGGTGCGTTTGGTTATAATAATCATAGTTAAACTACAACCACTACGACTACTGTAGTAATAATAATATTAACAATAATGATGATGACACAGTTAAAACGGTTCTAACAGCTGTTACCTTAATGCACACTAAAGGTATTCATCCATACCCAGACTTTAAGATCCCGAACCCCATCAGGACCCTCAGTAGCAGTCTATTATTTGTTATGGTCAATCAGGTCCCTTCTATTACTGCGTATCCAGGGTCTATTTATATTATTAAATTGATAAGTTGCTTTTTTTACTCCAATCCAGTTCAACTTTGAAAGACCAGAACAAAAGTAGTCTGGGTCAGCAGATCCAGTTTGTTGTGATCCAGATTACTGTAAACTGTTTGAACAACTGGACCCTGGAGACGAAGTTGACTTGTTACAAATGGTTTATGGTTCTCAGATTTCTTGACAAGAAGCTATGCAGTTTATCTAGAGTCATGGTGTACTGTATGTCACTTCAGGTAATGTTCAGTGCAAGTCTCAGCCGAAACAGAATACCAGTGTGAAGTGTCAGGCAGAGTGCCGACATACCTCCCTCGACCTTGGTCTCCTTAGAGACAGCCCAGCCTTATCAAGACAGCTGCTCCCTGACCAGCCGTCCTTAGATAGACAGAGAGCTGGACTACAGCTCTGGCCTTCTTATCTTGGGTTTACAACTGACCCAAACTTGACCCGGGGAATCACTGCGTCGTAGATCCTAAGATGGAAAAAATTCTCCATTGGTACAAAGATAGATGGATGAACAAAAGTAAGGTAGGTAGGTAGGTAGGTAGGTAGGTAGGTAGGTAGGTAGGTAGGTAGGTAGGTAGGTAGGTAGGTAGGTAGGTAGGTAGGTAGGTAGGTAGGTAGGTAGGTAGGTAGGTAGGTAGGTAGGTAGGTAGGTAGGTAGGTAGATGAGTTACATATTAAATGGTTGATTATTATGTTGTTTATTATTTAATACAGAGGTCATCCCAGGTCATTAAACATCTGACACTGTTAAATACAGAATGGGTCTGTCTGCTGTCCAGTGAGACTATGTGTCTACTTCTGTCTAGAATATGGAGTATCAAATGAAGGATATAAAGGATTATTAAGTATTAGATGACAGGTTAAATGGACCATTAAACATATGGGAGACTTGAAGTATTTTACAGACAATGTAGTTTTATTTCAATTCAACACGTCTTCCATTGACAGGATTATAATTTAACTTAATCTAAAGAAATCATATTCCATGACTTTTGATGGACTTTTTCCCTATTATTCATATTGTTAAACTGACTGGGCGGTCCACACTTCCAGCAGCTTTTTTTTTTTAAAGATAACAGCAGCAGATGTGTGCATGTCTGCAACAATCTGCTGATTATATTAATAAGGTTGAACTGACACTTTCAAAATGCTCATTGTGTTTTATTCACGTGTTGCATGTTTGTTTCGAGCCACTCAGAATAAAGATTGTGTTTAAACTCGAAAAACAAAAAGTATAAATGTTTACTGAATAAAAGAATTCCTTTTATATGCTGACTCAAACGCTCTTGTTCTCACAGGGATTTCACATATTGCTGATTACCGGGATATGGTTCACTGTTTATGTGTATACACACTTATTCATCCTCCTCTTTGTATTCTCTGATTAAGGTCAGCTACATCCAGACTTTGGCAGCGAAGATGAAACCTGCATTGATCTAAGGCTGCAGAGTACTTTTCCTATTTGTTTTTCAGACAGCCAAAGAGTTTTCTGTTCTCAGCTGACCCTGTTAGTAGATAAAAATATGCATTTGTTTTGATTTTCATTGCTGCTTTAAATGCTGAACACCATTTCGCCCGACATCAAAGCCCTTTAAGCTCTATATTTTATGTATGTTTTAGTTTATTTACTGTAAATCATTGTGATGTGGCTGCCATACTAGTTAGTTAAATCACGTGTATGGAGTCTAATTGATAGAGATTATCATGCATCAATTAGCTGAATATAACAAGTAACCAAAACAGTGTCTCATCACTTCTGGCCATTACATAATCCACACCAAAGGTAGAGGCAGAAAGCAGCATAACACTCAACTTTGTCACTGTATTTAAGTCAAACCTCTATCTGTGTTTACATGAGAATGTATTTTTTCCAACAACTTTTTACTTTAACTTTGTGACTTTTTATTCAACAGCATATTTACGTCCTGTGCCATACATTGTTAAAGAGGAGGTCAAAGTTGCTATCAGAGGTACTTTTAACTTTTATACTACATACGTACATTTCAGAGCTGGTACTTAGTCACTTTTTCATCAGTACCTTCACTTTTATTTTTATTTTTTTTAAACAAGTATCTGTATGTCTGACTCTGGAATGTGTATGCTTTTGCCACCTCTAAGATGGATCGACAGTGAAGACACTAAACAAATGGTAAGTGTTGTAATGAAGCAGAGCAGAACATGAAAGACATTGTGACATAAATACACAGTTTGCCCAGTAAATTGTAAAATAACTGTACTTGTATAACCCTTTTCACGTCTTCTGAACTCTCAAAGCACTTTAACACTCCATGCACATACACACACTGATGGTAGATGATGCTATGTAAAATGCCAATCTGTATTCTTTTATACACATTCACATGTTGATGTGAAGTCTACCAGGAGCAATTTGGGGTTCAGTGTTTTGCCACTTCGACCTGTGGACTGCGGGAGCTGGGGATCAAAATGCCAACCTTCCTGTTGATAGATAACTGACTCTACCACTGAGCCCCAGTGTCTTTGCTGGTTGATTGGTCATTATGAGCAACATTGCTGCAACATTTTGCATATTATCTCGCATATTCCATGTTGTTGGGTGCAGGACACAAGGTTGTTCTTTACCAACAGGACACTATTTGTTGAAAATAAGAATAACGCACTACTGGATACAGGGTAACACAACCTCTGCGTTAAAGGATGAGTGAAAATAATGGAGGAAAGCAAGAAAATGGGACAGTTCAAATAGAAATCAGTAGGAGGTTTATGTACATGACTTGTGGCAGGTGTGTTATTTTCTTCAATATAAATTTTTCACTGGTCTGTCCACAGCCTGCACCACTCAGGGGGTGGTGGTGGATCCAGCAGTGTGTTTGCCTGGAGGCTGCAGGATTGCCTTTGTTAACAAAAAAATCTGAAACATGGCTTTTGAAGGACAGTGTTTGAGAAGAATATAAAAGTTCACAGGCTCTTCCTCCTTGTGGGAAAATGGGAGAATTACTGTGAAGGGAAGGGTGAGAGCCTTAGCCAACAGCCTGGTTTTTATATCACTCTAACAAGGGCATTTTCATTATTTATGTTACTGAGCACCCCCCTTCATCGCACACATATGCCCACATGTGCACACACATACACAAAAACAACATTCCTGTCAACTATTCTTTGATTCATTTTAAATCAAAGCAACGATATGTCATTTTTTCAACTGAAAAAAGAGGTTCAAAAGTCAATCTTATAGTTAAATAACTTTCAACAGGGATAATAGGGTCTCTTATGTCCACAGAGCACCATGGTCGCCTGCTTTAGGCACTATGTTAGTTTGGCAGCAGGCTCGCGTTTCTCTCGCGAGAAGAGAGTCACCGAGCAATAGTGTACGTCCCTGCAGATATTATTCATCCCTTATTGCCATGTAACATTCGGCTGTATTATTGTTGGTGTAATTGTCTCATGCTGTCGGATTTTTGCTTTCCCATTAGCTGTAAGACAGATCATAATACTTACTTGCTGGGCAGTTGCTGTAACCTGTTTGCAACCATGCATTTGTAATATGTTAGGATATAAAGTTCTTTTTATACATAACTAACTGCTTTTTGTGCGAAACTCCCGCCAACGTGTAAAAGCCTGTCCAATATGTACTGAAGTCCGGCTTTTTGCTCGTTCACGCTCTTTTTCTCTTCTTAGCTCCATCCGTCACCGTTCTCTTCCATTTCTTAGCCATGGTATCACACAGTACGGAGACGGCTGAAGGCTGCGATATGAACTAGTGCCGAAAAGCCGCACGACATCTCGTGAGATGACCGCGGCATGCTGACAAAGTTACATAGTGCGAAAAACAGGCAACCATGGCCTGCTGAGAGACACTGTTCTCCCTGCAGAAAGTCATAGTACTGTTAATTCAACTTTAAAACTACTGGGTGGAAAAGTTACATATTGTTGCTTTATGGCCATCTTTTATAGTCTCAGTGTTTTTTTTCTGTGAGATTCTTGAATGAAAAATTCTACAGACATTAATGAATAACTTGCAGTAAATATACCTTAATCAGATTCAGCCACACGGGTCTTCACCTTAAAATTGGAATAACTCTCCTCAGTAGTTTACTTTCCTGCTTTTAATACTGACAATAATAGTGCATCATCTCACCTGACAATAAAAACATTGTGTTTACTAAAAGGGTTTCACCTCCATGATGTTCTGTATGGCTTGAATTTTACTTTGAATATTTTCTGTTAAACAAAACAAAAAAATATAAAGAGATCTGCATGTAAATGAAAATAAACCTGCTCTGCATGTTGAACTAGGACTCCTGCCTCCTCTATATAACCGTATGGCTAGTTTACCTGTTGCTTTTAGGGTTTAGTGACAAACAGGAATAAAATCAAATAAGGAATGATTTAGAAGACAAATATAAACGAGAGTCGTTACCCATACTTAATCTGCAGAGTTTTTTGCTGCCGGTGGTAAATGATCATTTTAGTAATTCATTTACTGATGAGAGATTTTGATTATCCTGGCCCAGGTTTCAATTGCCCTGTGGTTACAATGTATCATGCCAGATAAGATTTAGTAATATGTATGCACCCCTTAACTTTCAGTGTAGAGGACTCCCACATCTGATTTGGTTCAGATAAAAACACTTTTTAAACCACACTGCCTGAGGATTTCATTTAATATATGAGTTTGGACTTGCTTTGAAACTTTGGCCTGAGTCTCAATGTATTTTGGGGCCGTGAGACATTGATTGATTTCAAATGACTGTAAAAAATGTGTGTATGGTCCCAATTAAGATTACATTTTTGCAATAAAATTTTGAGTTTGGTGTCAATATACTGTCAATGTGCCTTTGTTTATATTTACAATGTGTGAATGAAACTGTGTACATTTGGTTGAAGAAATTTTACTTATAAGTAGGCCTTTCAACTTGATTTATTTTTTTATTTTTGAGGATGTAAATACTGCTTCCACTATAGTGTGATTAATTACAGGCTACAAGCTAAACCAGGGGTTTCTGACTTTTGGAAAAAAAAAATTGGTAACAATATTCTCTGTGTTTCTTGCTGTAGCAGAGCTTATTGAGTATTACAGCAGATCATTCTATGTACAATTGTTTTAAATGTAGGAAAAACATTTAGACTTAAAAAACCTGTTTTATACAGTAGTTTTTTTTTAGGTCATTTGATTTCTATGAAAACTACATTTGACATTAATTTTATCAAAATTAATAGCTTAATCTAAAATTAGGCCCCACAACACTGTTTTGTACTTGAGTCAACCCTCCTGATTTAATTCCTTATATCTTACAACAGCTCATACATTCATGCATATTCCATCACAACTGATTTCTGGTTTAGTAGTTTAGTACAGTGGTTCTCAACTGGTCTAGCCTCAGGACCAACCACCAACTCCTTAATGAGTATTGTGGCCCTTATTTCTGATATTTTTCAGGCAATGACATTTAAACAATGAAAAAAAAAGTTTGGACCTCATATGGTACAGAACGTGACAGAACAAAGAGACAGAACAAAACCAACACAATGTTTTTTTCCAGGCACGCATTTGCGTCCCACTGAAAACGGTTCAGCGACCCACTTTTGGGCCCCGAGCCACCAGTTGAGAACCCCTGTGTTAATAAGTGTTTGTCACTCTGAGGAAAAAACAAAAAAACAGTCATAGGGCAGAGTTTTCAAAAGTTGTATTTAAGAGAAAAATAAACAGGCTAAATAGAAAAGAAATATGCCAGTGTTCTCATGTTTTATTGGATTAGTTGATAATGGTCTTAAAACATAGGCAATAAAAAGAAAACACTGAGATGACGATGTGTGTCATCATTATTCTTAAATTTAGCAGATAAGTTTTGTTTAACAACTGTTTTAAAATAGCCCCAGTGGGTGGCACTGAGTGTGTGGACATTTACAGTCAGATTTCTACATTTTCGACGAGTAGTTTATTTGGTTTAGTAACAACTGTGTAAATAAGTGAGACCATTTTCTGTCATGTTTAGAGTCAAGTTCTTGCTTTTAGTGGAGCAGTTTTTTTTAAATGTATTAATTGTCATATTAAGTAGATTGAAATGACTGAGTTTGTAACTTTGACGGTCAACATTCGTGGTTTTAGTGAAGTTGTTGGTTTTAAAAACTATTACTGTGCGTGTCCCTTTAAAAGTCAGAAGTCTTTATTTTCAGTGAGTAGTTGATTTGGTTTAGTATTAAACGTGTATAAAAGTGAGATTATAGTGTGTGTCACTTTAAGAGTCAGTCTTCGGGTGGCTTCTTGATATTAATAGAGCTGCTGTGTCTTCCTCCTCTGACGTAATGCCCACAGCCTACAGAGACGGGCAGAGAGGTCCTGTCACAGCAAAGCGATAACACTAGTCTGTACAAAAAAACAACAGATAACGAACTGCTCCGCTTTGGTTTGCTGTGACCAGCAAATCCGTGATCTGGTGGCTGAATAACAAACTATAACATCGGAATATTACTACACCAGAGCCAACCTAACTCACTAATCAGTCGGTATCAGTGTTGCCGTGAAGCCTTAACTATCTCTCTTTCCCTCTCAGACCAAAGAAAAAAAGAGACAGCCAAGACATAGTCACCCCGTCCGACATCATCAACAAACAAAAAGCCCACAAAGAGACGAGCCATCCAGCCAGCCAGCCAGCCACCATCTTAACAGGCTGCTGAAAGAGGCACACATTGAGAGAAAAGAGGCTAATTCTTATTTTGATCAACAGGTAAGCAGCACCAAAAGAAACACTACTAACACAAATGCACACCATGCATAGCATACAGTCCTCTCTGGTGCAGTGACATTGTATACGGTTAAAAATGCACCGGCGATGCACGGTTGGAGTTGTAGATGGCGAAATGCATGCTCGCGGACAAGTGGGAAAATCGTCTTAAAAAGGGAAGCCGGGCTATCAGTGGTGCGTTTAGGAGGCAAAATGTTGCTCTGCTAGCCGTTAGTAGTTTTACGACGGGCAGCAGTCGGTTTGCGTCTTATGTAACTAACGGCCTGAGCAGCGTCGGTAAGGAAAGCTGCTGAATGAGAGAGAGGAAAAAGAGCAGCACCGCTTTGAATTCACATGGCAATTTACATTTAGGTTAGGACACCCAAACGCCACACTAATACAAATTGAGGGGGCTACTGGGGACGGCTACTGCTTTGATTGAGACTGAGTTTCAAGGCAACGGCAAGGGGACGTGGAGTGACTTACTCGAATCAAGTAGGTTTGTTTTTTAATAAGTTCTGTTTCTTGTTTTTGACATTAATTTACGATAAGTGGCATCCCGACTGAGCTGTGTGAGAATACGATGACTTTGGAGTGATTTTGCCACTTCAAGCCAGCACCCGTGTGACTACTGTGTGCAACTTTTTTGTCATTTTCATTGATAACTTTTTCATTACTTTTGTGACTGCCAACTTGATACTCAAGTTCAGACTTCTTGGTCCTCCGAATGACGCACGTCGTAGAGAAAGGGGAAAAGAGTTTTGAGCCAAAAGGTGGCCACAGTTAGATGCTTGTAGTTTTTCAGATCTCAGAGTTGACAAGTGTTGGACAACTTCAGATCAAAGAGATGGTGATTATCCAGCGGTTTACTGCCGATATGGCGCTGTTTTTGCACCTCTTTCATTGTTAGCGAGCTCGCGAGCGCATGGTGGATGTGAAATGTCGTAAAAGAGTCCCCCCAAACATCCTGTCATAACAGCTTAAAAGAGCAATTTATTAGCTTAAGATGTCGCGCAGTTACTTATTTGTTGTTGTTGTTGTTGTTGTGAAACTTTTCCTGAGTGAAGCCGGGAAGCCTGAGTTGCATTTCCACTCAACTTTGAGAAAGTTGCCCCCCCCCCCTCTGTTGTAAGTAACTGTGATGTTCCTTTGAGATAAGGGAGCCGGGTAGGCATGACAACTCTGTGGGGAGAGAAGAGTATGTGAAGCCAGTACAATGAGGCACACACTACAAGGAAGCTTTTTACATAGTCCTTCACAGTTCTCAAATTCTGGACCTTAAACTACTGCGTATGTGTGGGACGACTTTTATTTAACAGATAACCTCAGTATTTTTTTTTTTATAGGACTACTAGAGGAGGTTCGTAAGACTTTTTATAAGACTAAACACTTGTTCAAAGTTGTTAAAAAAGTAGACAGTTTGAGTTGTACTTAGTTTTAAATCTATTTATCCAAATAACCGTGCACTGATTGGAAAACTTTTTTTTAGAAAGTTCTTTAGATGCAAAGCATGCCCATCTACATCCAAAGCTTCACGGCATTTCAGTGTCACGTAGTAGTTTGCTCATTTATCATACTAAATTACCCTTCGATTTAAACTGATAATCGTAACATTCTCTTGACGTTCTTGCTTTCAATTGGGGATCCTGAAGTTACACAAGACAACAATTGCTCTGACAACCTGGCGAATGTTTGCCATCACAACAGGGAATGCTTTTGCACAAATCCGTTGAATTCATAAAAACACAAGGGTCAGCTTAGGGGGGAAAAAAAGCCACAATATTATTTCTGATTGATGAAACTTTTCAACGTTTCATTTTGCTTTGGAGCTTTAGAAGCTTTTGCAGCGTGCTCATACACCTCTAAGTATTTATTAGAACTGTCTCAGCACGTAACGTTTTACATAAGGGACACTACAATGTTAAAAACAAAAACCTTCTGTTCGATTCAGGATGGTGACAAGTTGTTATTTTTAGTACCTTCTTTTTTAAACCAAACACTTTACAAAGTCACACAGTTTTCAAACTTGAATGTAGTTAATATTTTCTAAATAATAGAAGCTGCATATAATTTTGGTGACATAGATCCCAGGGTAAAACTTTCTAACAAGCTTTTTTTTTTAAATTGCTTTTTATCTTTCTGTTACCTTTTTGTCACTAGGAAAGTAGTTTTATACTCACAGTAGCACCTCAAGAAGCTTTATATAACATTACAATCTTGTGCCTTCAACTGACAATCACTTTTTATCGAGTTCGGTATACTTTTCACTCAGTTTTTTGCCGTCCTGTCATACACCTCTTGTCCAGGAATGGTTTTAGATATGACGCTCTCCTACCTCGTACGCATTCTTTTTTGTCACTACATAGCTATATGTCCAAATATTGTCTTCTTTAATCCCCATATGTAACGCATGGAATGTGCCTGCATGGATCGTTTCTAACATTTAACAAGTTTCTCTAAAATGTGTTAAACATTTGATCTAACACATGAATCAATCTCGCTCTATAACTTTAAAAACTTTTCCCTCCTTCCAGACACTGGATATTATTGTATCTCACGGCCTTGTTCGTAGCTGCTATTAAACGTCAAAACAGTTGACGACTTCCTAAAGAGAACCTCTGCTTGTAAAACTCTTTCCCGTATGTGTGTGAGAGACAGAGTGGGAGAGAGCACGGCACTTTTTCCTGTGTGTGTGTGTGTGTGTGTGTCTGTGGAGACAGCCATGGCTTACTCATATGGCTGCAATATGTGAAGTCTCTGCGGTGGAACTGGGAAGAGAGAAAGTTCTGAGAGAGAAAGACGCTATCAGTGAGGGAAAGCGAGAGAGAGAGAGAGAGAGAGAGAGAGAGAACACATGGAGCGAGGGAAGTCAGAAATGTCCTGTTCAACTAGCTGGAATGTATCTCCTGTGTTTTATTGATGGTTGGATGTTCTGTAAGACACAAGGAACAACTGTAGTGATTTTGTGGGCTGCCATGCAATTTTCTTTGGTTGTTTCGAAGCGGCGCTGCGGCGCGAGGGAAAAAAAGTTTGAGATGGAGAGAAAAGTCCTGACAGCATGATGCTATAAAGTAGAAAATGTATGCTACCTCCACCATATTTTCTTCATAAGTATATCATATATCGTCATGATAATTACTAATTAAAGAAGAGTTCTTTATAAAGTTTTGTAAAAACATTTTTTAGTGTTGGAATAACTTCCAAAAAAAGGCTCAGTTTTTTTGTAAGTTCAAAAACTAAAGCACTACAAGGAAGAAGACAAGTGCTCTCTTAGAACAATATCCCAAAAAGTTCACATCAATACACAAACAAACTTTTTCATTTTGCAAATAATTGGTCAAGACCTTGCACAGTAAAATCCATAAACTTGCCTACGCTTTGTAACAGTTCGACCAAAAACAAGTGTTCAGGATGGATATAAGATTGTAAAACTTTTGTTAAACTGCCCCTGTCTTTAAAAACTTGTACCAAGCTGTTCCAGCATCTGCTCCACATGAAACGGTAGCACTTTTAGGGCCATGTTAAGTATTTTATTTGCTTTACATGAACTGCTAAAATCTGTCATTCTTACAGGGGGAGTTCAAGTAATAACTCCTGAAATATAACCTCAGTCTCTCATTCAGCGCCGTCTCCCTTTCTGCTTACAGTCTGCTTGTCATTTCTCAAAGTGTTTCATGATGTATCGCACTTATTATTGGCTTATAATATTACTATTCTATAAACTGGCATTTTGTGGCTGGATTGCAATTTAGCATGTTTAGCAAATGAGGTGTTCCCATTCACAGACGTGTAAGCAGAGGAATCAATGATTTCAAGGATTCCTCTAACGTCAGTTGAGCTTAATATTTTGTATTGTCAACTAAGTTCACTGTTACTGGAGGGGCTGAAGTGGCACTAGATGTTTTCAGACAGTGACTCAGCATTTTTATAAAAGTTTTGTGTTTTAATCAGCACTTGTTCTTTTGCGTGTTTTTACGAGCAATATAAAAAGATGTTTGTTAAAAGATAAAGCAAAGCTGACATTTACAGAACATCTCAATACCCACCTAAAAGGTCCTGTATTAATATGATCCATACCAATCCAATATTTACAATGAATCAGCTCAAATCTATTTGACCTTAAGAATGATCAGAAGGGATAGGATGCTGTTTCCTTAAATTGTTTCTCTTCATGTGTACACACAACTTCCGTCTCTTTCTTTTTCCTGATCCCATTTATTTCTGAACTGTCTTAACCCTCATTGTTTCCAATAAGCAGGAAAAGATAGCATCTATTAGAGCAATCAGCCGTTCTTCTTCTCAGCCCGGCCTGCAGTTCAGATAAAGGAAAAGCTCCATTTGTCACGGATAGTTTATTTAAAAGAAGAAAAAGAACCCTCTTTGTAAGGCTTCTGGCTCTCTTGGCTCATGTCTCTGTGGCTCGCACTCCTTTATTACCCAGTCTCTTGTTTTGCTCATATCCCAAAGACACAATTGTTTTAAACTTATTTCACTGTCTGGGGGCATTGTTTTGGCTCTTTCATCCCTTTCATATTAGCCGCTTGTGAGGACGGCGATACAGGGATTTAAGCCTTTTCTTCTATTACTTTTACTGGAAGTCACTCTTGGAAATGAGTGTCTGCTAAATGCCCAAAATGTCATCCACGCTCTGTCTGTGGTTAGTACAGCCTTGTTTAGGCCTGACTTTGCCTCTAATGTCTTTGGTTTATTTTAGACTTTTAAGTCTGTCTTTTAGACGGCCTGCTTCAGATAACGAGCACATGGTCTTGGTTTAGGGTGAAATGAGTCTTTTTTCCCCCCCGTCTTTTAGTGTTTTTGGGACAGACAAATCCTAAATATGGGACAATTTTTCAGCCTTTGATCTGGGAGAGTAAATAATCCTTCTGTCACGATACAGGGGAGGCTGATAAAAGTGGCGGTGGTTGAGAGGATTTTGGTGTATAGAAGTAGAAGGTGATGACACAGGCAGCAGGATGGTCTTGTGGTTAAAGAGACTAGGGTTGTATTTAAAAAAACAAAACTCAGAACACCTTATTTCTCTTCGCAACTTACTGTCTGTAATTCCCAAACACCTACAGTAAATAACACTGCTTCTAAACAGACGTATGCTGCATTTAAGAAGGTTTGAAATACTTTCAAAAGTTTGGCTCCTGTGCTGGTTTACCAAACCATGGTTGTCTGACAAAACTTGCTTTCTTTTTCTGACATGTTTTGACTTTTGACTGCTTTGACTCAGCATTGACGCGCTCATCCTTCCGCTGCATTGAGATGTTCACTTATCATCGCTCATGTGAGACGAACACGAAAGAATTTCTTCTGAAGGCTGCGTTCAATAAACCTCCAAATAATTTCTATTAAAAAAAGTGAACAACAGCTCTGTTGTTCCCAGCTGTTTAAATTATTCTTTAATGAGAAGAACATTCAATTGAAGTGCAAAATGGTGTTTTTATTCGTGTACCTTCCACATGTTTGACAGATCTAACCTTTCGCTTTGATCATATAGTCACAGGATACACATTTTGCATCCGTCCCAAACATTGTGTGCCCGACTGTCTTCAGGTTCCAGCTTCTCTGCGATTTCTGTCGAGGGTTGAAGGGTTTTGAAAGGACGCAAAAAGGACTCGCATGTTTACGAATGTTTGTCAGGAGGAGAAATATGTAGCTTTCCTACAAACAGTGGTCAGTACGTATCTCGAAACTAAATCCACTGATTGTGTTTGGTCTTGGAAGTCTGATCCGATTTTGTGCGAATAAACAAAACTAACATGTGTTTTCAATGTTGGTGAAACAGAGATTTTTAATATGAAAGCTTGGGGTTGCCTTTGCTTATTTGTATGAACTCTGCGTTAAAAGATGACTCTCAATATGTTTATATGGAGACTAAATATAGTCCAGAAGCTTATTTACACTCCTTAAAGTTAGTTTAATTTATTTTGTCCACTGGCGTTGTCGGTCATTTTGAAATAATAGGTTAGAAAACCTTCCTTTTTTATGCCTTCACATTTGAAAATGAATCCCCAAACTAAAAAGCTAGAGTCCAATTAAAAAAACGTGTAACTGAAGGTGATGAATAATGAGCTAAAACCTGCAGCAAAAATCATTAAAGAGGAATCAATTTCACAATTGAGGCGGAGAAGGGGGAATGCACCTTCTTAATTTGAAATCCAAACATAATTAATTTTTTTTAAAGGTTTATTTGCCTTTATTTAGAGACAGAACAGAGGATATAGTCAGAAATCAGGGAGAGAGAGACCGGGGACAGATATGTGGGAACAGAGGTCGGACTCGAACCCGGGCCGTCCGCCTGCAGGACTTCAGCCTCCACACATGGGGCGTGCACTCTAACCACTAAAGGCTACCGGCGCCCCCAAGCATAATGAATTTGACTGAGATCCAGTGCTTCTATTTCTCATGGCATCATTATTGTACAAAATCGTGCTTTGTCGAGTTCATCAAACATACTCTCAGCTGTCACATAAGGTCCTCATAGTTACAGCACAGCAGCCAGAATCTCATATATGTGTCATGTCTGCTCTCCTGTACGAATCTCTTGGTGTTGTAGGTGAATATTTAACATGCGAGTGTTGGTATTAGAGCTTGTTTTGTTACCTTTGGTATGACGAAGCAAAAAAAAAACCTTTAAAATAAATTGAGAGGATCACGGTTAAAATGCAGCTTGAATTCATTTGAAAGATGATATCAGCTTTATTTATTTATTTATTTGTGTTGAGGTTCAGCATTTACCTATAATACTGTAGAGTAAAGCTCCTCCTGTTTCAAATACAACAGAGGCATACGCACAGAAATGTGGAAGTGTATTCAGAATACAAACTTCCTACGGATCTTGGAACATTACTTTTCATATTAAGAATGGAACAGTTCTTTGAAGTTATTATTATGATTTCTTTTTTAGATTTAGTGTGTGGCATTTTTGCCTCGATTTGATGTAGTACAGCTTGAGAGACACGGGAAATATGCGGAGAGAGAGAGAGAGAGAGAGAGTGGGGGGATGACATGCACCAAAAGGAGACGGGACCAAAAGTGTGACTCCTGTGGCCTTTGTGCATGAGGCGTCTGCTCCACCAACTGAGCTAAACCAAGCAAGGCCCCTCAAGTTACTCTTTTTTTCTCTTTCAATGTTTGTCAAGAACTCACAAAAATGTTGCATATGGCAAACATTTCAAAGTGACACGAAGACTTGATTTTTGAAGTATTATTGTACGTACTCAAATGTATGTATTACGGGGATGTTTTTTGGTTTATCAGACAGTATATTACAATGACGAGATGAGAAAAAGATCATAGGGCGACAGTGAATGCAACACTAAGCTGTAAAAGTGCATACAAAATTGCGCTCTCATGAGTACATTTGTGTACTGTTCTCAAGTGCTTCGTGAGCGAGTCTCCCATCTATAAATTCTTAGTTTTCACACAGCACACAGCCGGCACAGAGCGAAAATTATCAACGGAAAATGTGAAAGCAGCATAAGTGGCATAAATTTGAATATGATTTATGTTGTAAGCCTCTTTGTGTCGAAGCTGAAAAGCCTGTGCAGCACGCAGATGGAGAGAGTACCGAAGCATTTTCCTCAAGTAATGTGTGCTTAATTCAGCGAGACTTTTCGCGAGTTGAAGTGGCAGGTTTTTTTTGTAATTTGTAATCTTTTTTATTGAGGAATGCAACACGGGTAAAAGTTGTCTCTTTTTTTTTTGAAACAAGGATTCAACTGATTAATTTGAAATGAATTAAAGTCATTTGATTTTACGCACGTTGGAGAATCACCCACTGTGAAGCTAGACATTCACCTGGTGCTTTATAGCGAGAAAGAAATCAAGAGCTTCACACTCTTGCAAGTCTAACATGTGTTTTAAATCAACATGTTTTCATGTGCATGACTTATGAGAGCTACAATATCTGCTTTTAATCCAAAAACAATCTTTCTTTAGCTACCATCAA
Organism: Tautogolabrus adspersus; assembly: GCA_020745685.1. Classification (NCBI taxonomy): domain Eukaryota; kingdom Metazoa; phylum Chordata; class Actinopteri; order Labriformes; family Labridae; genus Tautogolabrus; species Tautogolabrus adspersus. The sequence goes on from CM036550.1 coordinate 17,289,585, forward strand.
GCCAAATTTGAGCCACCTAAGTAGCATGATTGATGCTTCAATGCTGTAATTCCACAATCTCTCAATACTATGCAATCAGAAAACACACAACCTGTCAGGCTTGTCCTGCTGTGTTGCTTTCAGCTCCAGACAGTTCAGCGTTATTGACTGAAGGCTATCAGTTATTCTAACAATCCATTATCACTTATCTCCTTCCGTTGAGCTCAAATCTGTCTCATCCGCTGCTTGGTTTATGACTCACTGACTGTTTATATACTGATGGTTAACTGTCTTTTCTATCAACAGTCAGACCAAGAACTTGTACACTCACTTACAGAGATGCAGTCAGATTTCATATCTGATAAATTTGCAGCTTTTCATGTCTTTGTTTCACTCTTTTCCCTTCTCCTTCACCCCGTTTCTTTCTATCTCTACATCTCTCTCACTTTCAGTGTGTCGCACGGCACGAAAGGCTGTTAGCGTCACGTGTGCTTGATCACACTGTAAGCACTGTCAAAATACGTGATTTACTTCGCCAGTAGATTGCATTGAACTTTCCTTTCAAGTCTAAATACACACTGACATTTGTTTGCTATTGTGATCCCTCTCAGTCACAATAATATTTCTTCAAAGTTTTGATGTGCCACTTTCTTCTGCACCTTTTCTCTCCCAGTGCGTGTTTCGCAGTCATTAAGCGTTATCGCTAGAAACTGCCGCTTTGTGTCACGGATGGATGTGCTTATGTGTGCCGGAGTGTATGTGCACATAACATTTATCCTTTCATCTGTGACATGTTTGAACAATATGCAGTTTCTCATTGTGGCTCTGTGTGTTTTCCTTGTACTTTTTGTGTGTATGTGTGTGTGATGGAGTGTGAAATATGAAGCTTTTTGCTTTATTTCTAAAGCATTGTTAACATTTAGTACCTGCAGAAGAATGAGATTCATTTTTGCTGCTTTGAAAACTATTCGGCTCTCTCTCTCACTCTCCCTCACACAGACACACACACGCACACACACGCACACACACACACACACACACACACACACACACACACACAGCCCCATTAGTATTGTAGTCTGGGATCTGGCTAAAACATCTGGTGGCTGAGTAACTTTTCAAAGTAGTCTTTGTCCTCACTGTGTGTATATGAACGTGTGTGTGTGTGTGTATTTGTGCATGTGTAATAAGGGGCAGACTTTTTATGGCGTCCCGTCAAATTAAAACTATGATTTAAACAACTAACATGTTTTTTTTTCGGTTAAGCGAATAGCCACACCAGACCCTGCAGATTTTTTTTGCGTGTTTTCTGGCTGTGTTTGGACTGTAGTGGAAAAGCATTAAAATACAGATTATGGGAGGATTTAGAAACTGTAATTCATGAATAGACAGTCTGGCGTGTTGTATTATTTTATTCATGTAACGTTGGCTAGCTGCTCCACAGCAGGGAGACGAGAAGAAGGGAGCGCGGGGAGAAATGACGCCCCTTTAATTTGCCTCCAGTCTAGCTTGACATTTTGACCTAAATCTGAAAGAACTGGAGAAAAGTGGTTAGAAACGGCAAACTTCACCTGTGCTCTGCAGGGCGGGGTCGAGCTTGGTTTTTTAAGTGATGCTGTTAAATAATCCTGCTGTAGCAGCTCTGGGCTTTAGAGGATACAGCCCTGCAGACACTTTGAGCAGATACCTTCAGGGCTTCTCTTCAAACCACGCACACTTTGAAAGATGCAAGGATTCATCTTCTCTCACCGCACTAAAAAGTGCTGAATCAGCATATTTAAAGGTGAAGCATCTTGTCCTGGTAACAAAAAAAACTATTGGTTTAATGCATGTATCAAGTGTAATGTAGGGAATTCTTTGACGTTAAAGGAAGCGGTTGACTCTTAGATATCTACAACCTTTTGGTTCAGGTACAGTTTTTTAGATTTTGCTAATGTGACTTTCATTTGCACTCTATCAAATGGCAATGACGGGGTCCTATCAGTCGCTGTTTAATAGATTGAGTAGTGATTTAGCACTAGATTATTTTAAAAGAAGGAATAAGATGATACGCTTCTTGTTGTAATGCAACCAAGGATTGGCACTATCGCCTCAAATAACTATCTTCATCAACAATTGATTGTTGGGAGCTCTCTTAGGTTCCAAGGGATTGTTGGTGGACAGCCTGCCTGAATGAACGACCAACCCCCCCTTTGTTCCCTATCCTTCTTCCTGCATCTTATCACATCTCCCTCTTGTCCTCCTTGTTAAAAAATTGGCGCTATACAAATAAAGTTTGATTGGTTGTTGAAATGTTGAAACTGAGCTGCATTGGTTAATCCATTTTTGCAAGAAAATATGGCAGCTACTTAAGGCTCCCATTGTCAGTGTAGTATTTTAAGTTCCAGCTTCTCATATGTGAATCATTTCTTGGTTTTATTAGTCTTACAATATGATGAACTGAAAATCGTTGTGGTTTGAGTTAATCATCTGACAGAATAAGACACTCAGAGGCTTTACATTAAGCTTTGAGAAGCCATTTTTCAGAGTTTCTGGGATGTGGATACAGAGATCAATTGATAAATCAACTGAATTGAGAAGCTATGGATCAAACTTACTAATACATGACATTATATACTTCAGAGCCCTCACAACCATTCTTGCATGATTCCCTTTTCCTGCTGTGGAATTTATTTCATCTTTGTATGTAGTTCAAACAAAACATTTTGGATCACGTTCGCACATTCAGAATGCTTTTAAGATGTTACTGCAGGTGTACAGTACATTATGATCAAATTCTCTAATGAAGTGATTTATCATTCAGTTACATAACCAAAGTTTGTTAGTTTAGGGTCATAATATCACTTTGGATGAATTGCAACAGTGAGGCTGGGCTCAAACATGATGTTTGTTGAGTTTACTGTCCTCTATAACATCACAAACCATACTTTTAAAACCCCTTCAGGCCTCACCTTTAGGACCTGAACATGTGGAGACCTGAGAGATTCAATCATTTGGTTAGTGTCAGCATGTTTCTTATGAAAGAAAAAACATGTCAGCATGTTTAAAATACATCTCTTTAAGGGGAAGAAGTAGCCTGCGAAGGATCAGATAAATGATATTTGTCGTGGTCAGCGTGTTTTTTTATTATCATCTCACGAAAGACAGAAAAGTCTACTTCTTGCTGTTAAGAATGTGCAACCGTGTTTTTCTAAGTGTCTTCTGTGTGTGTGTGTGTGTGTGTGTGTGTGTGTGTGTGGAGAAGTGGATGCATGGAAAGATGGATGATAGAGAGAGAGGGAGGTGGTTTCTTTTTTGAAATGGAAATGAAGGGGGCACACATCTGGGGGTCTTTGAGACTTTTGTTTGGGGGAGACAGAAAAGGTGGGTGTCAGAGGCCCACGGTCACAAGTGTGTGTGTGTGTGTGTGTGTGTGTGTGTGTGGATAATATAGGAGTTGCGGGGGAAGAATGGGTGATAAAAAAAAAGAGAAGCGGAAAGGGCAGTTTCTCTTTTCTGGGGAAGTTGGAGATAAGGGAAAAAGAGGGTGTCTTTGGTTGGTGTTGGCCTGTGGAGAGAGAGAAAGAGGGATGGATGGATCGATTAATGGGTGGAGGAAGTGAGACAAAGGACCAGTCAATAAAGGAAAGATAAAAGAGGGAAGGGAAAAGGAAATGTTTAGAACAGTTAGGTGGAAATAGATCAAGAAAGGGAAATCAGAAGGATGAATGGACAGAAGGACAGATGAGGAACTTATAGACCCAGAATTTGCATAGGAGGAGAGGGAGGAGGGAGAACGTGGGGAGAGCAAAGGGGCCAAAAGATCACTCGCTATAGTCGAAAACTTTACGGCTGACAGTTAAATTTACTCTGGTCCTGTGTGTGTGAGTGTGTTTGTATGGGTTTGTGTGTGTCAGGGTGGGGAAAAAGCTCAGTGGGGGGGGCATGGGGTTTGTTCTGCAACATGGCTTTTAGGCTTTTTAGTGCTTCACACACAAGCTCTCCCCTTTTTCTTCGGAGGCCGGTTTCACCTAGCTGTGAGAATCTCTCCCTTTTTTGCTCTCTTTTCTCTCTCAGAGAAATCAGGGAGTGACTTAAGTGATTAAATTTGATTCCACTCCCATATAAAAATGTCAGTGTTGTTGCTGTGTTGAATAAGAAACCAGCCCAGGATGACGTGCCTTGACAGATCGACTGTAACTTTTGTGATCTCTTCAGTCAGCCACTCCCTCCCAGTGTCTTTTGTTCTTTCAGGGGCTTGGACATCTTTAACTTTTAATACCTGTGTGAGATAAAGAAATGCGTGCCTTCAGATCTGAACGACATTTAAATACAACCTTTCCGATTCAACCTTTGAAATTGTGTCTTATGTGCCGTAGCCTACGATCAAAGAAGGGCTCCTTATGTTGTTGTTGTTTACAACTAAAAAAACACAACTCAGGATTAGTTTGACGAGGTGTGAAGTAAAGAAGGACTCTGAATTTATCTCCCCTGGTACTTAAAAGACTTTAAAAAGAAGCTTTGAAGGAACAGATATAAACATAGTCCATGCTTTATTTTTCAGGATGAGTTGAAGTACTCTGAACTGTTGTAGGGAGCATTCAAGTCTCTTTTGAGTACAACTTAATAACAATGCAGCTGTAAAGTATATGGGAAGTGAGAAGATGAAGCAGAAAAGTAAGCAGAAGTTGTTGAAAAACTGGGACTCCATTTTTGTGTGTGCTGAAAATCATCTTCTGATAAATTCTGTGCACTAAAAGCACCTCAACAATTCACTTTTCAGCCATTTATTGGTTTCTTCTGTCCTTCAATCGTGCAAAAATTGTATAGATTCAAGTTGAGGATACACTTAACTGAAGCTCAGAACAGTCAGGAAGATTCGGAGATGATTTCTTGTGATTCTATCTCTTACAAAAAAAAACCAAATCCTTCAGAGTGCCGGTAGTGTAGTGGGTTAGTGCGCGAGCCCCATGTACGTAGGCTGTAGCCCTCCAAGCAGACGGCCCGGGTTTGAATCCGACCTATGGCTTCTTTCCCGCATATCATTCCCAACTCTCTCTCTCTCTCTCTCTCTCTCTCTTTCAATTTCTGACTAAATCCACTGTCCTATCTCTAAATGAAGGCATAAAAAAACTTCCAAAACGAATCCTTCATGCAGTGGCCGAAAGTGAAAGATGCTTGATCATTCAGTAATTCCGTTTTATAACTTTACAGAAAACTCACATCCAAGACAGTCATTGCAAGTATTACTTTGCTTTCATTGCTGTTAAATCTCTGCAAGAAAGGAATAACAGTGACTCCTTGTGATCATATTTAGCTTAGATTTGACATTAAAGACCAGTTATTGAAAGGAGTCCAGCCCCGAGTTGACATCAGTGTGGCCCTCAAACCCTCCGAGTGCTGCTGCCTTGATTGTGTTGAACAGGGAAAAGCTGCTTCACTTGGCCCGTGTGCAGATAGAAAGCTCTGGAAGGGAATATAAAGTCAACATTGTGGGTTGAAAATGTTCCGTTGTGTGTGTCTGTACATGTACGTTTTAAGTTTGTCCAGACATTTTTTCCCGCCGTTTGCAGGAAATGTCCGATTCTGCAGGCGTGGAAAGTGTGTCTGTGAGTGGATATATATTTAAGAGAGAGAGAGTTGTGTGGAGTGTGTGGAGCAGTATGTTTCTATCTGTGTGCGTGTGTGTTTGACTGACGTAATGTTTGAGCTTACCCAGACAGGGACAAACCAAATACATACACACACGCGTACAGCGAGTTGTGGGCATGTGTGTGCGCTTAAAAATCATCAGATATGTCTGGCAAACCTTTGCAGGCTGGTGAGGTGTGTGTGTGTGTGTGTGTGTGTAATGTGTGTGTTTCTGGCGAGGCTGCAGTTTGTTTTCCGTATTTTTTCGGGAAGGAAAGTCAGCAATGCAAGCGTCAACAATCAGCATGTTGATTTATGCAGCTCCTAGTTTCTTCCATTACACCTACAACTAGCACTGAAGCCGAGTTTGTTCTCCATTATTTTTGATGTATGAGAATCTTAGCTGTGGAGAGCAAGGTCAAAATCAACAGGCCTGTGTTGATTTATGCAGCTCCCGGTTTCCTGCTACTATCGTACATCAAGGCAGGACATCAACACCGTCCATGCAGGCTAATAACGAGGCTGTGTTGGCTGTGGTTGGTAAGTTTGCCTCCTTTTACAGCCACAAATCAAGCATGTGTTTTCAAAAAGAACAACATTTTCTGCTGTTACTCAGGCCAGTGGACCAAAACGTTTTTTTTTGTTGCAGTTTTCAAACTTTTAAACTCCAGTGAGGAGTTCATAGCTCTTCATGAAACAGACCAGAATACAAATTGATGTCTCTTTATGACCTTAAAGAGTAGGCAAGACAATCAGTAAAAAGACTGACCAATTCTACATATTTATTTTTAATGCCTGTGTCCAACACCTGCTGTGGCGAGGTGGGGTAGGTGTCAGTCTGTGTTTTTTGTTTTTTGTTAACAATTTTCATGGTAAAGACTTTTGATGAGTGGTGTATCACTCGTGATTTGACTGATTTGCATTGAAGCTCAGTAAAATTACCATATATCGCCTCTGGTATATGTGGTGACATTTGTTTCATGTGCCTTGTTCACACATGTACAAAACTCCTGAAAAACTTGTGAAATTTTCTGGGTGAGCTCCTATCTGACAAGGATAGTCAGATAATGTGAGGTGCATGTGTAATCAACCAGACCAGGAGGATTTCAGGGGCAGTCCACCTGAAATTCTCTTGAAATGTTCAGGAGTGCGTATGTGAAAACAGCTACGTAGATGCTTCTTTTTCTGTCCCTACGACATGGACAATGCTGTCAAGTCTTGCTTTTAAGAAAAATGTCAAAAATAATTCTCTCAATAAAAGTAATATAGGCACTAAGATGCAATAAGAGGAACATGACTTTGACAGGGAAGTGGCAGTGTGGCAGTAAGTTGCACGTGCGCCTGTGTCAGAGCCGCACTTGAAAGCTCTGGGCGTTTCTTACAGTCATGAAAAGCCACACCACACCTTTAACCAACTTTAATCTCAACAGCTGAAAGATCTGGTTGATCCAGGTCTCTGATGGTTTTCACATGAGAGAGAGAGAGAGAGAGAGCGAAAGAGATCCTGTTTTGACAATGTTCTCTTGTCTGGTAACAAGTTTGATAAAGCTCTGTTGTTTTATTTCATGCGCAGAGAGCAGCTGTTGGAAACTTCACACAAACACCAGCTGACCGTAAATCTCTGCAGAGAAGTAGAAGATTTAAGAAACAAATCACTGAGGAAAAAGACACAATTATATATGTAGTGCATGATTTTGGTACTTTTTGTTGTCTTTGTGTTTGCTTAATTATGGTCAACCTATGGCTGAGCATCATTCATTTGGTGGAAGGGTGGAAATCGAATCAAGAAAATACCCATACGATTTAGGAGTGATTCTGAGTAAGCACCTGTAAGGGTCTTTGACTGTCCTCTCCTGTTGTGGTTGTCAGCTCTTCTGCCTTCAGCTCCTCCATGTTGCAGTAGTAATGAGTTAAAAAAGAGTAGCTACATTATCAGCAAACAAAACATGTACAACAATTCCCGTCCTTTACATTTCAAAGCAAAACAAATAACACACTTTCTTTTCAATGACTGTCTTTGGAACACCCAAACCACAATAACTACTGAGGATGTCAACAAACTAGTTATATCGTCTTACATCAAAGAGCTATGCTGAATAGTTTATTTGATTTATGTCCTGTGATTGGTTGAAGGATATCAAAAAGAATCTGCTGGCCAATCGTCTCCCTCTACTTGTTGGTTTTGAATTCTTCTTCTGAGACTAACTTAAGGACATGCTTTGTGAATTTAAAATACAAACAATCAAAACAACTGAATAAGCCTATTATTTTCCTTTGAATAAAAAAAACCATGTGGTTTCCTGTCTGCCTGATGGGTACTTGATGGAATGTGGAACCAAACTGCGCCTACATGACATCTTAAAACAAATCGACGCAACATCAGACGGGAATATCCTTCAAATCTGTACGTCTGCTGGTCGGTTTGTTTGTAAAGATACAAGATAAGGTTTTATCAGAGCAGCAGAAGACCAGCGGTGTGCATTTGAAAATCCAGAAATCAAAACTGACTACACTAATCAATATCAGATGGGACAGTTGAGCGGAATATAAAACAATACACTCACTGTGCTCTAATTGGTGGAATATGGTGCTCAAATATGTGTATGTAACATCTGAAAAACGCAACAAGACACATCAAAAGGTCTTTCAAAGAAAATCATTTTCCCCGGGACAGAAGAGGGGGGGAAAAATCATTGAAAGAAGAGGAAGAAACAAGCGTAATTAGTTTGACCACCATGTCATTTGAAACGGCATTAGCAATAACAAATCAGAAAACAATAAAAGAAGAGAGCAACGATAAATTAAAGGGCTTGTGTTTCATGGTAGAAGATTGGACAAGGAATCCGAAGGGAGTACAGCATGTGTGTATTTTTGTTGCTAGCGTATGTTTATAAGTCCATGCAAACGTGTGTGTCTAAATGTGTGTGTGTGTGTGGATGAGAGCGAGTCAGTGGGTATTTGTGTGTAATCATGTACGTCAGGCCGTCATGAATGGTGTGTTTGAGTCAGAGCGAAGCGTGGAGTTCCTCGGGCTGGACCAAATTGGAAACAGAAAAACAAACATTCACTAGGAACCCCCCCCCCCCCCAACCCCATGCAGCTCTCCAACTCTACACCACAATCCCTGGACACCCCCACCCCCTCCCACCCCTGGTCTGCCGGCTAGTGGCGCAGTCCAACCTGTCTGGGACAATGTAACAGTCTATAGTCGGACCGGACCACACACGTTCGTGGAGGGGGGTCAGAGCGCAGGAGGGAAGATGCAGGGGGTGAGGGGGGGGAGGTCTGAGCCGCAATGACAGTTAGAAAAAAAAGGCAAAAAAATGAAGAAGAGGCTTATAAAGATGACTGAGAGCTCTGTGATGGACTGATGGAAAAGACAGAGAGAGAGGGAGGAAAAGTGAGACGGAGAGCTAAAAGTGGTTAGATGTGAGATGTGGAAACATGAGTTGTAACGGGGAGAGAGATGGGAATGAAAAAAACGAGATAAGTCATGCTTTAGAAGTGATAAAAAAAAGAGGAGGAAAGACAGTGATTGAGAGAATGAGTAAGCAGCAGCTCGACTGAGTCAGGGCTCCACGGAGGAAATATTTACTATCACACACACTCTTTAAGAACAAGACAACTTTTCTTTTCCTTTTTCTTTCCCTGTTTTGAGCACTGCTGATGCACAAGTCGCCCCCACAAGTCATACGTCTGTCTTTCTTTCTTTCTTTCTTTTAGTAACTGTTCTTACTTCTTTTGAGCTAATTCTATTATGTGGTCAATCATTTTAGTAACCGTAACCATATGTGTGTACGCTCACTCTAATTTTACAGTTAATGTTTTCCAGTCTAAAGAAAACAATCAGCGTGTATTAGAGTGACCTTATTGTTGTGTCTGCGTGTTTGCATTTAGGCTTCCTACAGTAATAAAATGTCCATCTGTGTTCATTCAAAGCAGCTAAATACGACTTGTTCTCGTCGAGGTCGCTTCTCATGGTTACCTGGGGGACGTGTCATCCACCTGGAAAATATAAATCCTTCTTTCAAAGACAAAACCCCAAAGTTTACGTGATCTTTAAACATGACTGTTTTAAAGATAGGGAGGGTTTTTTAAATGACTCATAATTTCAGCATGACTCATGATTTACTTTTTATGCCAAGCAGTCCTTTTTTTTTTAAAACAGCAAATATCCTTTTTCAGATAAACGGCACACTCCGGCTCTCATATGGCTTGCTGTGTTAATGTTCTATCTGACATCCAAACAGAGTTAAAAGGGCAACTGGATGTGGTCAGGACCACACTGAGCCAGGTAAACCACGTCACAGGTAGCCTTGGACCAATAAAACAGATACAACAAAGGCTCTCTAAACTACCAAGAAAATAGTTCCAAATTTAGACTCTGCTCGGAAGTGTGTGTATGCATGTGTGAAGACTTTTGTCTCTTATCCACCTCTGATACACACACACACACACACACACACACACACACACACACACACACACACACACACACACACACACACACACACACACACACACACACACTGCTCAGACTGACCCAAGGAAACAGGCTTTGTATAAATACAGACTCGGATTTAGATTTGCGGTGAGAGGGAGAGAGAGGCAAGACGGATGGAAAGAAGAAAAAGAAGAAGAAGAAGGGGTGGCACAGAGCGAAGGAGAGAGAGGAGTGGTACGGACAGACAGAGAGAGAGAGAGAGAGAGAGAGAGAGAGGGTGGGGTGACTTTTGTGGTTGGGGCAACAAAAAGGGGGAACCAAGAACTGAAGACATTTAACACTAGAATTACCGGATAAAGAAAATCCAATTGTGGACGGTCACGGCCACTGGAAGCTTAATATGCGACAATAAATGAATGAATTAATTCCAGGAAATTGCTCATTGATGACCCGACTCGCTGTGACTTGATCGATCTTGAAAAACGGAGTGAATAATAATTGTAGAAACAGAGAAAGAAGTTAGCTGCTGTCTCTGATTGCTTGCACAGGCTGTAATTGTTTTCTAATTTCAATGAATTCCTCGTGGTGTTATTAGTTGCTTTTTTGTCAACAGTTTATCGGCAGCATTCTGTTCGGAAAAAAATTAATTCAAAGTATTTGAATGTGACTCATTTACTATCAGTGTGTTTGTTTTAAATGAACCTGTTATTAGACTGCAGCGACTTCTTAAATCCCTGCATACTAACTAGTTGTAGAAGGTCTATGTCACATCACACTTCTGTATGAAGGTCAGGTTTGTGAATTAAAGTAAAAAACATGCAAAGTAAAAAAAAAACATTTTATTACAGTAATACGATTTTTTTTTTAATTCAAGAAAACTCTAGTTTATGCTTTCCCTTGCTCAAAGAAACATCTTTTGTCTTTTTGCTACGTATTATCTGTGGCTTGGCTTGCCTTCACATGTGGAAGGCGTTGTCATCTGTCAACTTGGTGATAAAAAAAAATTGGTACAATTAGAGAGTTTGCCTGGCCCCGGTCTCAGCAGGGCACTAAATAATTTTGCTTATTTTGTACCTTTGATCAGACCATCAATTTTGCTGTCTAAAGCCCGGGCAGAATTGTTTCCCGACCTGAATACGTAAAGTATGACCAAAATGTCTGAAGCCTGGCTCAAATAGGTTCCAGTAAATGTTGCAGAATGTGCGCGTTTCTAATGTGGTTTTTTCATTTGCCTTTCTGTCATTTTTCCAGGTTGTTAAGGTGATGGCGGATTCTGACAAGCGTGACTGAGGACCTACCTAGACCAGAGCCAAAAAAAAAAATGAGACCGGACAGCAAGAGGGGCAGCCTGCATAATACCTCTTACACGGATCTACAGCAAGCCTGATCAGACTAAAAGCTGCACTGCTGTGTGGCAAAAGAGGAGCGACAGCCTCGTATTAAAGCTAGCTTGTGCTACGTGGAGTTTAAAGGAGCTGAGAAGTTTTTTGCTCTGGTTTTTATGGCTTTGTCTGGAGTTACGCGACCTGATAAAGACATGGAAGGATCATGTTAGTGTGACACCCGGTTCTGCTTCCCATTACCATGTGGAGTACAGAGGGCCAGTAGCCGAACGTTTGCCCGACAGACCGCTGCGACGCCGGGTCGGACCGAGCTGCTTCAACAGAGCTGATGCCAAGGACAGGAGTCTGCCATGATGTTTATATAACCTGATGAACTGCAGAGGTATGAGTTACATATTTATATCCAGCCTTTTAAAAAGAGATAATACTCATCAGCTTGAAAGGCCTTAGCTTTCTATTTAGCACAAAGTATGTCTAATAAATGATCTGTATTTAAGTAAAGAGAAACAAGAGGTTGATCATTGAATTTTTTCTTCTTCAGTTTAAATATTTGCTCAACAATCTTTAATTTGTCATATCAAGCAGTCTTTTTTTGTTTGTGATTATAATTTGTTCAATCTGAGATGATGAGTAATTATTGTAATTTGATCTTTTTTAGACCAATCAAATTGATGTGTTTATCCTCTTTTAGGGAACATCTTACTTTATCCTTTACAATTCCATTTTTAAGCATTACTCTAATTTATGCAGATGAATACTGCTTATCACACGACTAATTGCAAATGATTTTATTCATTATCTGAGATAATTACTGTGGTCATGCGTGTGTGCGTGCGTGTGTGCGGATGTGCTTGAGAGTTTAGTTTTGTTTAAAGCTTAAAAAAAAAAAAAAAACACAAAACAACATGCTTCATTTGTTTAGATGAAAGAACAAAGTTTCTTCCAGCGTCTCTGCCTCGCAGACCCTCGACCACTTTGTTGGCCTCAGTTGATTAGTGTAACTGCCTTCAGCTAGAATGCGGGGGATTGTTTACAGGGACTCAATGACAAGCTGAGATCGCTGATAAAGTAGCGTTTCTGCAGAGAGACGGTACTCTGAGATGCATTATGAAAAAGTGCTCTTAGTCATCTGTGTTGGAGGAAGTGACTGCGTTGGTCGACTCAAAATGCTCCCCATTATGCTACAGTCTACAGTAGCTGCTTAACTTGCGATGGTGTTAAACAGTCTGTATGATTATTTTTCACGCGTAGAGGCGTTGACTGTAAGCCAAACATTACCTGCTCCTCAATCATGCCTGCCTCACAGCATCCTACTTTAGGAGCAACTCGGTCAGTTGTTTGAAAAGTACCGATAATATCCCTGTAAACTGTTTGATTCTGTTTTATAAATACTGCTACAAATACGCCTTCACTCAAGTACCTTCAAAGTTCTACTACTGACAGTGAGCCTACAGTGACATGATGATGATGATTTTGTGTCTGTGAATTAGGAGGAGAACTTTATTTAAACTTTGAAAACACATCAACGTGTTGAAGACTTCTTCAGTTTTTGACTCAAAGTGTTTCCAGGGCTAACAAGTCCATGCACTCAAACAGAAACACACAGCTTATTGTACTTCAGGAAATGCAAATACTCACAGCTGAGGTTATGATGTAAGTGTGTGCACAGTGCTGCAGTGGTTTGTGGTGCAGGGAAAAGTACAACAATAGCAGAATGAATATTATATTGTTGGCAAAGTAGTGTAAGTGTTCATGTCTTACGGCAGTACCTCTTTTTATTAGGGCCCGAAGCACTGACAAGTGCGTAGGACCCTATTAGATCCCTAGTTCTTTTTATAATCCTTCACACTGTTGCTGGTGTGTGAGTGTGCACTTGTATTTTTAAGTACAGATGTTCTTTCACCGCACCAGTTTTGTTGCTGGATCAGGACTAAGAAGTTTGATTTAAGGTGCAGACACAATGTGTGAAGGACTCCTCGAATCTTTTCTCTGTCAAGGTTACACCGGGTATTCATTCATACACACACACACACACACGCGCGCACACTCTACTGTACAAACACATAGAAATGCTGTGTTATCCTCCTCCACCTGTGTCATCGCCACACATGCTGAAGCACTCTGTCTGCTTCCTTTTTTTTCTCTCACTTTTTTTTTTACTGCTGTCTCAACACTTGTCATTTTTGAAGTGTTTATGCTAAGAAAGTAGCTTCACGGTGACTTTTTATTTTATTGTTATTTTCCCAATAATGTGGCCGTACTTATTCAAAAGAGACTTTTGAGTTGCTGCTGATCTGAAGAATGAAATTCTATTCGCTGTAACTACTCAAAAAGTCTAATAGGCAAAAAAAAAAAGTTTGGAAAAGGTGATGCCTATAATGTAGTTTGTGTGATTGTGTGTATTTGTACTGTATGGATGTCTGTTAGATTAATCTCGTTGTATGGATAAATTAGTGCAAGCATGTTTGTATGATACTATAACGTCTAAGTGTGGGTTATGTGTGTGTGTGTGTGTGTGTGTGTGTGTGTGTGTGTGTGTGTGTATGTGTATGTTTTTCATTATGTGGTATGGTGGCTCTGCTTGGTGATGTTTTTCTGCAGGGTGGATTGCTTTGAGCTGCTTGATGTTCGAGTTGTGGTTTGTGTTTGTATGTGTCCCGCTGTTTGTACACATGTGTATGTTTGGATGCTTTCATCTGTGTGTGTATAGACACACATATATGTATGCGTGCATCTGTGTGTTGCATTTGCGTGTGTTTGCATTGTGGTATTCTGCAGTCTTTGATATGCAAGTACAAGTCAGAATGTGCAGATTTTTTTTCAGGGTTTTCAGAAAAACTGAAGAATGTTGAGTAAAGACATTTCAGCCAGGCCCAAAAGCAAGCTGACTCTCATGCAACACACTCGCACACACACACACAAACACACACATTAGAAATGGCATTTATGGGTTTGTTTCTGTGATGAAGTGTCCCACAAACAAGTTACTCTCCTCTGAGGCGGTCCCCTTGTGTTCCGTCTTCTTGTCTCACAGAAGATCTCATTTTTCCTACGTCTGTTTGTGTGTCATCCTGATACACGAAAACTCTCATAAGAGCCAGGTTCAGGTTCAGGAGAAAAGGTGTGTATAATATTTACGACCTGTTGACCTATTTGCACAAAGTGGGTCAACACTTGGTTCATTGTGTTTCTGGTGAGCTCATCCTCTCAACGCATTACAGCCGGAAGACTCTTTAAGTTCTCACAAATCCACAAATGTAGGTTTTTGTGTCAGTGTTTCATTCTCTACTTTTGATTGTGTGTGACGGCAACAGATTTATCAATTTGTACAGAGGGCATTTCACTTCCGCCCCTCCTACACACACACACACACACACACACACACACACACACACACACACACACACACACACACACACACACACACACACACACACACACACACACACACACACAGGCATATATGCACACACTGCAGGTTTTACCTTCTTGTCCCCCAAACCCCAAACAACAATTAATTTAAATTAATTACAATCAAGGCTTATTAAAAATGCAGAAAAAGATTAATAAAGGAGGTATCCCCAGCTGCCATGGTAATTAATGACCTCATTTGTGTGTTTGTTAATGATCCACTTGTTCAAAGGGCACAGAATCCATCAAAGATCAGAGTGGCAGCTGCGTGTGTCCCTTTACGTTCTAATAAATGCAGCAGACATTTTTTGTGTCATCTGGGTTTGCATTGTCTGGTGTACATTGATAGCAGCGTGTGGTTCCAGTAGTATAGGAGTGAGATTTTGGACTACAACAGCAGTAATGCACTGCATAGCACAAGTTCTTAACTACATTATTTTGTGTGACATGCATTGTGTCACGTGTTTGTACCGTGCATCATCTGAACGCTACCTAATAATCAACCTGTCTTTCAATGTTAAAGGTACTTAGGTAGTAAAAGTTGCTCCACCCACCGCACCTTTACTCTGTCATTACTGGATTCTACACTCATGATGAAACACTTTCCTGTGGTCCATGTACACACATACCTTTATCTGAATCTTGGGCCAAATCCAAGGGGCGGTTCAGTCTCATAATCAGCCTCAATAATGCTAACCTGATCTCATGGGCCCAGCTCTGGCCCCAAGATTTCGTCCCCAATATTGTGTCAAATCTGGCAGCATACACAGTCCAGACCTGACTCATATTAAGAGGGAGCAGTTAACTAAATGTTGGACCGAGTGCCAACACTCAGCAGTCGCCCCGAGTTGGCTCGTGACTTGCTCTGTGATTGATAATCAGTCAGTATAATGTTGCAGGAGCTTCTTGCCAAATTTAGCTTCCAGCCTACAGTATGTCTTATAGCATTGCCTGATTAAGTCAGGATACTTTGCTGGCTAGATGAAATGTCAACTCTAATGCAAGAAAAATTGCATAAACTACACAATAAATTTCCAGACCTGTAGTAGGTTGAACATCAAGTTAATTAGAAGAACGATAAAGAAAATAGAAGCAGTGACTTTGTACTTGTTTGTATAGAGAAGTTTCCCTGTCATATGTGAAGAACTGACTGTACCTGTTTTTCTATGACCCTGCTGCAGGATACAAAACAAACTTTATCAAGAGTCGCACACTTCAAAATGAATTCTATCCACCTGTTAGTTTGTCTGTAGGGGACAGATTTAAACTACAAAAAAACTGCCTGGCATTTGTTGGTTGCCTGGTGTGTTAATTTTGCACGCTGGTTTTTAAAGGTGTTTTTTTTTTTTTTTGGTCCAACTTTTCTGCAGGAAAAAAAAAAAATCCTTTAATCCGATTAAAAACAGTAAATAGGCAAAGCAGAGGCAATGGCCCTAACCTAGTTTTCATAGCTTCAACTCATTTATCTTCCTCCGTCTGCTTCTGTGTTTGTAGCAGAGTTGGGGTTGGAATCCATTAATCAGATAAGGTTAGCGAATTGACCACATAGCCAGAGGGAGACCAGACCCAGACTTGTGACTCAGTATTTCAGAGTTCTAACTACAGGATTACCCTCTTAAAGTGTGTGTTTGAGGCAGAGATGTCTTTCTTTGTTGAAGCCAATCAAAAATCTGAAAAGAGTGTGTGTGCATTCTGTGGGACCCAAACACTTGAAGTAATGCTAATAGAAATGATTAGGTTAAATACAAATTTCCTCTCAGTCTCAAGTGTCTGTTCTTTACTCAAACACTTCTTACGCTTTCCCCCGTTATCTTTGTATGTTTGTCTTTGTGCACGTTTGTGTATGTTTCCCAGGCCATTAAGTCTGCATATATGTCACACTACTTGTTCCAACAATGGCCAATGCTACACCCATTTACCTTCAAATTGACTCTTAGAGGATGTTTGCTTATGTGTGAAGCGACCTGTTTGTGTGTGTGCGTGTCTTCCCCTGGGTGTGCACAGATGTGGGTGTGTGTTGTTTTTTTTTGTTCAGTTTTGGCTACAATAGCATGTTGTAGCCAAGTGAACAAGTGTTAACAAGCCCTGCGCAGACTGTATTTATTTAATCCATATGCTGGTGAGCTATACAGCTGTGTGCTGCTGCTGCTGGTATGTCTGGAAGGAAAAATCAGTCTGCAGTGGCAGCCTCGACTGAGTAACAGGATTTATTGCCAAGTCAGCTCTAATGTGGCTGCTTTTGTTGACAACGACTGTGTGTAAAAAAACCTTGTGTGATTTTTATTTATTTCCCCTTAAAGTAGCACTTTGCCGATAATGCAACATTTTTTCACTTTGCATTTTAATCATGGGAGGGTAATGCGTCCACTGGCAGCACTTGCAGATGTTTTCTCTAACACTGCAGCTGCTTTCACCAATCAATTTGGAATAAACCAATTGTTATTACATAGCACCATATCTCAAAAAACAGTTGTCTCCTGACACCTCACATTAAAAGCACGCCTGGGCCGTACTCTTTGTAATACTATTTACAGAGACCAAACTTTAATCCACCAATGAGCAAGAACCTGGCAACGGTAGAAAGAAACAACTTCCTTTCAACAGCAAGAACCCCGAGCAGAACCAGACTCATTGATGGAAAGTCATCTGCCAGGATGGGCCCGGAAAAGTGGGATAGAGTGAGCGACAGAAAGAGAGAGATGGACAGATGTACGCACAGCAACAAAAATAAATCAGGTTATAAAGAATCATAGGAGCAAGGGCAATATTAGCAGTACAAAAATGACTAATACTAGCAGTGAATACTATAATAATCATAATATAAGTATGAGTGATTATAATGATTGTAACAGTTGGAGTCAAGGAGGTCCAGGCTGGCAGACTTAAATATCTTGACATCATAGGCAGAGTTGGGCCAGAGCTGCTCAACATCCAATTATGCACGGCAGATTTCATGGATTACTTCACATTTTATAGCATGTTGTCACCATTTATGCAGATTTGTGGGAGCCAGAGTCCACCTCTGAGGAAATGCAACAAAGAAACGCAGACCTCAGGCTGCTGCTGATAGAGACGCTGCCAGCTCGGCAGCACCAGCTCGTAAGACTGAGCAGAGCTGCTGGGAGCTGTCGGGCTAGTTGCTAGCGATGGCGCTGTAACTAGCAGCCAGAACAACGAGCTAAAAGCAGCCAGACGGCCTGGCAGCAGCAGGACGACTTGCCAGAACAATAAAAACAGAGTAGCTGGGGGCTGACAGATAGTTCCAACTGGTAGTCTTTTCAGGTCCAGGTGCCAGTCAGAGGCAAACGCAAGCGAGTCAGTCCCCAATGCTGCAGCAGGTTTCACAGAAGACTGCTGTGTTTATTTGACCGGGTTGCCAGTTTTACGGCAGAGGGAGTGATGCTGTTTGGATCAATGTGGGGGCTGAATTGCCATCAAATATAAACAGGGAAAAGCAAGCGTTGCCATCAGGATCATTAGGGACTTTTTTTGAAAATATATGCTTTTATTTGTATGTGTCGAGAAATGAATATTATTGGTCTTGCTGCTATAACTGAGTGTTCCTTTCTGATAGGAATGGAAGGTGAAACCCATTGAGTACCTCATTCATGTAGTATCTTCCTTCTTCTTATGAAAGGAAGTTCTTAGATGACTCAGTGCTGCTCTCTTCTTCTGCGTCACATCTTACTGAAGTCACTTACTTGGTCTAAACGAATCAGTGCTGAGCAAGGCGACCTGAACAGAAAACGGACGTTTCTGATTCCAGCTGCTTTCATTTCCCGCGGATACATTTGACTGCAATAACAAACACCGCTGACTTTGAGTCCGGAATCCTTTCAGAGCCAATTGTCAGTAATGGAACATGAAACTTTCTTTATTGTCAAACTATTGTAGGAGCTGCTGTGTCTTCAACTACATGAGGGGGAAAAAGGCATTTATAGAAATAGATTCAAATACTGGGTCAGCAAATAAAGCTGGTCCTGCAGTCTTCCTTTTAAAATGATTATTATTATAGCTTCTAAGTGATATGGATAGAAATGTTGAGGAAAGATGGCATTGAATCGACTTGAGGATAAGAGACTGGAAGTGAGATACGCCTAACGTATCACAATGAGATTAAAGCTTTTTATGAGCTGAAGCAGACTTAAAAAGAAGGTCTGCGGGTTTATCGTGCGATTCTGCTATAGATGCTCTGCCATTAAAACCAGCAGCCCCTTTTACAATGCCTGTTCAAGACTGGACAACTCAGTTACGCCTCAATGTCGCGGGAAACTTCACAGAGGTGTAATGGTGAGGTGAAGTCATTGTGCTGCTTCGCAGGTATTAGAAGTAGTGAGCAACGGGCGGAAACAGCTACATTAGACAATGGTTGGAGCTGCCCTTGTGTGTGTGTGCATGTTTGAGTGTGTGTGTATGTGAAGCTCCTGCCTTAACACAGCGTAAGCTTGGACACTGGGACACTGCTATTGCGTGGTTCAGTGTAAATTTACAAAGGAAGAGTGACAGTGGATGTTATCATGGCGCTGCAGCAGAATCTTGATGTAAAAACGGCTGGAATTTTTTTTTGTCTATGTGACATTTAAGTGTATTCAAATTGCATCTGGTCTCAAATGTGGTTTTTATCTGTTTTAAAAATATGCATTTATTTGACTAACTCAGAGATTCAGATACTAAGATCAACGTTTTTAGTGTTTTTTCTGGGTGGGGTGCAGTGGGCAGACTTTCATTCAGCTTTGCATTGTGTTTATTTTGCTCAGAAGAAAAGTATATCTCCCATGATACCTTCTCAGCCCATATGGAATAATGCAAGACTTGGGCTAATGACTTCTTATCCCCACCCAACATACATTTCCCACCTTCTGCAAGACTCTTTACAATACTCAGGTCTAATGTCTTTGGCATATTTCACCTCTGCAGTCTAGAGTCGGCTGATAATAGAAATGCCATTTAACTTATTGTTATTTCTACAGCACCATTGTCCACTGCCAAACAAGTCAAATATTAGTCGTATATCAGCCATAATGACTGGGCGAGCTCCGTTCTGTGGTCTTGAAGACTTCCAGCTTTTTTCGCAGACATCTGCCCCAGCTGCTTAACGGAGCAGATTTACAACCACCTCTGTCGTAATATTAAGTTGAATGCCTACTTTTAGACTGAGGAAAATAACCAACCTCTCTAATGGATAAGTGCCCCAGAATGCTTAATGCTGATCCTTTGCGCGTGTGTGTGTGTGTGTGTGTGTGTGTTTGACAGCGTGTGTATATGTGTGCGGTAATCTCCATGGCAGGTTTGCCATTAGTGCACCACTGAACAAGGCAGCAATTCATTCAGCAGGTTTAACTGTCTGGTGTGTGTGAGTATGAGAGAGAGAGAGAGAGAGAGAGAGAGAGAGCAATCTGTGTTTGTGTATGTGTGTGCGTGTGTGTGTGTGTGTGTGTGTGTGTGTGTGTGTGTGTGTGTGTGGCTGTGTGGCAGGTTTCTAAGTGCATAGTGTGTGTTGTTTTTAGAGAATTGTTTCCGTGCGCCTGTCTGCACCATATGGCCCAATGTGGAAAAAAGGCCCCTTTAGGGGTCTGTGTGTATGGGAATGTGTGTGTGTATGTGTGTGAAAGAGAGAGAGATAGAAGTGTATGTATAGTATGTATGAATGTGTGTACAGCGGTCTGGTCTGCTCAGAGTGAAGCTGTAAAAACAAAAACGTCTTGAGAAAAGGAGAAAAAAAAAAGAGAACATATGAGAAGTGATGTCAAAAACTACACGACTCCCTCTACCTCTCTCCCTCTACCTCTCTCTCTCTCTCTCTCTCTCTCTCTCTCTCTCTCTCTCTCTCTCTCTCTCTCTCTCTTACTCTCACACATACATACATTTCTTTTTCCCACCTGGATTTAAAAAAAAAATGTACCTTTTTATTTTCACATTATTGAATCTAATTTGCTGTTTTACTCTAATTATCTCTCGGATGGTACTTCAATCATTGCTTTCTTTTACCTTCTTGTCATTTAAATCAGTTTTTTTTTCCTTCTGTTTTTGTTCTTAAATTGGTGAAAGAATTTACTTTAATTTTCCCCCCAGTAATCACTTTCTCTTCTCCTCTTGTTTTTCATTTGTCTGTTTTGTTTTTTCGCCTGTCGTTTATTTTGTCTAATTGGCGTAAACCTCAGGGCTGTGGTAATGACTTCTGAGGTTAACGAGCTTCTGCTAACAATCACTCACTTAGATGCACACAGACGCGCGCACACACACACACACACATTCTCACAAACACACATTGCGCAACCTCGCACACACTCACATGCACTCTCGAGTAAGCATGTATAGTATACACAGATGTAGGCAAACAGACACACACACACTCATGCGAGGACACACATATGCTGACACTTGACACTTTTTCGGAAATTGCCCTTACACCATGTGTGAGCATTGTTTTTATCGCGAGACACCCGCCACATTTGATTCATGAAGCTCGCTCATTTTGAGAATGGAATCTGAAGTTATAGACACTTTTGCAGAAACAATGCAAATGAGACTAAGGTTGGACACTTTTGATAAATAATGTGCAGCTGCTCCTGTAACATGCAGAGAAATTAAATTTTACTTCCCCATTCCTCACTTCCATAGAAAGAAAAAAAGAAGTTTGTCAGAAAGCTAAATGGAGCTGCCTAGCTGGATCAGGAGTTCCTGCCAATTTTAAAATCATTGAAGGATAAAGAGGATGTAGAGCAATTGAGATTTTACACAATTTTCAAAGACCAAACTCTATCACAAAAGTTACTCTTTCACTTAAAACCCCATATGATTGTATTCTGCAGCAGCGTGGAAATTAAAACCAGCTGTGAGCAGAACATGCTTCAGTCAAAGTTCTTATCAAATGGATGAACTTTGATTTGAGCATCTCACAGATTTTTATAGCAAACAAGGTTCAGGCTCATGGCCTTTGCAGTATATTGAGATTCATCCTAAATGACAGAAAACCGAATGATTTTTGAGAGACGTAGCTAATGAATGAAAAACTATTATTCACAACATGAATCTGTTGGAATGACAGAAGTAGACCAGTAGACGTCTTTTCTGAGAAAAATGTCAGAAATCATTAAAAGACATTTAGGAATCATAAAGACTGTTTTTAAGGAACTTTAAAACTGTATTTAACTACTTAAACTCTTTGGAAGTAACAGGTCATTCATCATTATATCGTTGATTTTTGAAGAAATGAATGAAGAACAGTTAAAGATGAAATGTTGCAAAACGAAGTTTCAATATGTTGCCTAAATGATGCAATAAGGACATACCGTAACAGAGGGGATGACCCTCCCTGCATTCTGATAAGTTGTGTTGGTGTATGACCACCAGCAGTGCTTGGATACTGTGTTTTTCCACTTTACAAACTTGTAAAAAATAAACCATGCCTTAAACTTTGTGAGTATTGCAACATCATGAGAAAGTTAAAATGCCTGTTAGCAAATAGCCTTTGATTGACCCAGCAACACAGGTGCTAATAGATCCAGCTGGGCAGTCATTTCAACACTTGATGCATTCCCTTAAAATCCAGCAGCAGCTTTGAGATGCTAAATTCTACTAAGCCTTATTGATGACTGGTACCTGACAAGAGTCTTGAATTCATCTCCTGCTAGTTCTCCTGGTGTGAACTCTGCTTTAATGTCTCTCTCTCTCTCTCCCCCCCCCCCTCTCTCTGGTATCTTGATATGGTCCGTGTTCTGCTGTGACTTCTAAACATTTACATTTCTGCTTTCAAGTGCTGTTTATATATGGCTCTTATCTGCTATCTAACACACACACGCGCGCACATTGAGACAGGGACAGACGGTGAATCAAACGTTTAGTCCTCCTGACAGCACCACTGTTGCTTTGTCCATAATAGGACAGGAGCAGGGAGAAAAGAGGACGGCGGTAAGAAGAGAAAAGAGTGCCACATAGACAGAAGGAGGGGGAGGCAGATAATTTGCCACCGGAGGGTTTTGTGGTGAGGTGAGGCGTGGAACTTTGGTGACTTTAGCTCGCAGGCTTTTTGTGAAACTCCATTCATCCTCTTAGTTTTGTCTTTTCATTTCCTTCCTTAGATTGAAGCCTCTGTTACAGAAAAAAGCAGTCAAGGCATTCAGTGTCTTGCTCAAGGACACATTGGTAGGGTGGATTCTTCAGTCGCAGGGGAGAAAAACTTGTGGTTGAGATACTTTAGTTCTTAGTCACCCTGCCATTGAACGCTGCTACCCTTAGTTTGTATGTCTCCTTATCTTAAAGATCACATATTATACTCATTTCAACCTTTCATATAGCCAATGTGTGAAACCAAGAGTAGCTTTGCATGATTTGCAGCACAAAAAACTGCGTATTTATCTTGAACTGGCATCAGTAAAAAACCCTCATTTCAGCCTCTGCCTGAAACAGCCTCTGCCTGAAACAGCCTCTGCCTGAAACAGCCTCTGCCTGAAACAGCCTCTGCCTGAAACAGCCTCTGCCTGAAATTGAGATTTTGCTCAAGTCAGCCTCTGCCTGAAACTAACCGTTACAGGCAGAGGCTGAATTGAGCAAAATCTGTGCAAAATTCCCGGCAATCCGGTACAGTTCTTGAGATAATCTAGTCTGAACCAGAGTGGTCTGACTACAAAACTGTCAGCTTGACATATTCCTCCATTAAGCCAAAGTGCTAGAATTCAACTTAGAATTTGTGTTACAAACAATACTAGCTCCCAGCTTTCTCTCTGGCTCATCAGCTCCACAGCCCATGGGTCAAAACTGCGGTATTAGCTGCCAGAACGTCACCAGGTGTCTCCTATGAGATGGTCACAGAAGATCTCGACCTCTGAACTTCCTTTTAATTCCACACTAGAACAAAAAGACACTCGAGCAGAGTCACACAGCACTACCTTTTTATTTGATCGCCGAGTGCCAAATTGTCAGATGGCTACAAATCGCCGATGCATTTGCTAATTCAATTTGACAGAACAGATTAGTTTTCTAACACCTAGGATATTCTAATGTACATATATCTCTTCAGCCAGCATGAAAATGTGAAGAAGGCCGAGGGATTAGAAGAAGGAGCGATAAAAAAAAGAAAAAAAAAAAGTCTTGTTGCAGTGAAATGAAGGTAAGAGCACAGCGGGGTGATGCATTAAGAGTGGAAGTGACACATAGGTGGAAAGAATCTCATCCCTGCTCCTGTCTCACACTCACTTTCTCTTTGTCAGTCTCCGACACACACACACACACGCACACACCATAATAGAACGGTAATTGAACACTTCTTATCTACTTATCTGTCCAAAGAGGTTCAAAGCAAAGATTCAGGGATCATGTGTGTGTGCACGTGTGCATATGCTGTCTGATTCTTATCACACTGTTTGACTCGGAGCTGCTTTTAAGGCAATGAATTCACGTCTCGTCCTCTCCCCGTCTCTTCCCTTTCGGGCTGTCTTTCTAAATCTCTCCCAGACTCTACTTGTGTGTTAATCTACCTCTCTCTCTCTCTCTCTCTCTCTCTCTCTCTCTCTCTCTCTCTTTCTGTCTCTCTGTGCCAAACCATAAGACAGCATTTGCAGCTACAAAATGTGACTAATAGGTGTTCAATTTCCTGTGTGACATGAAAAGAAGTAGTGTGAAACATAAATCACTCTCCAGGCTAAATATCTGTTACTTTTTAGTTCTAACACGTTTCTCCCTGACACCATTCAATTGGCTGTTTTTACCAATTCTTATTCGATGGGTCTTTCACTCTCTCTCTCTCTCTCTCTCTCTCTCTCTCTCTCTCATAGTCATTTACTCTTTGTGGCGATTACGCCTGTGTCAATATGTATCGAGAAATATGCAGAGTTGCAGGTTTGACAGGTTGAAAGATAACAGATAACAACTTAGTAAAGGAGGAGTCGATATTCTCCTTCTCTTTGTTGTTTTACTTTGTGCAGTGTGTCAGCTTCGGACCGATTAAGTGGAAATTTGGAGGCTTTTCTTCCACAGTTAAAGTAGTCTTGACTCTACAGGTGAAGGGGTCTAATGTCAGAGGTCTTAAGGTAAGCCGCCAAATATAGAGCCTTGATATTTTCTGTGTAAAGTAACCCTGGGGGTTGGAGGATAAAGCGTTTGGCCTTGTTTCAGTGTAGCTTGCCTTTAAGTTTTTTTGAATTGTTGCCAGCATTGTGGTTTGTTGTGTTTGACTCACGCATAACTGAAGCGCAGTGGGGCAAGTAAAGATATCAAGCACACAGGCAACAGGTAGAGATCGAGTGAAAATCAGATAGCTGAAGGGCAGATACAGGGGAAAAGTGAGTTATACCTCTGGCTAATTTCCTTGTTGATGCCTCTATTTATTTGACTTTTCTCACACACAATCTGTGGTTTGGCCCCAGGGTGAAAAAACACTTCCTAACATGTTGAAGACACTTGTTGTCGTTTAAACAAAGATAAATGGAGAAAGTCTCAGCAGCACACATAGGATGTGTGTTTTTTTTTTGGGTCATCCGTCATCAGTGGCGTAGATCAGAGAAAGATTAGAGAGTTGAATAAAGAGAGATGAAAAAGAAGGGAAAGATGGAGGGAGGGGCCGGGTATAAAATAAGAGATGAAAGGATTAAGGGTGTAGTAACACTGTGATAGGTTTAAAGACTACACTCCATGTGTTTGTGCGCGCCCATGCTTGTATTTGTGCGTACACACAAGCTGACTTTTTAAGGGTGTACCAGCAGTTAGATGGGTGTGAGAACTAAACATGACATTCCTCTGCTCTTATTACTGATCCACACCTGAATCGCTTGTAAATCTGTGACCTACTTATGGTCTCCTGATCTAAAAGAGGTCGCATGGCTTATCCTCAGCACGCACTTGATAGGGGCTGATAAATTCTTAAAGAAAAGGCAAGCTAGACGACATAAAGCCCTGTCTTTTTATCAAACATTGACCACATTAGTTTGAGGCCTGGGCGAGCTGATTGCTAACACATTTGGGATATCACGCCCTCAGTAAGACGTTTCCCGAGATGAGATCAAACATTCTACAAATGATTGAAATTCAAGGGCAAAAGATTGCAAAAATCTTCTGCGTCATAAGATCCATCTTTTCTCCAGACCTATCTTTGGACTTCTGCAGCCGAAAATGATTTCGTCTTGCTATCCTTTATACACACATTTCATTGAACTAGGTAAAGTGTGTGTAAGAAAATATTATATGAAGGAACAGGGCATATAAAAGGCTGGTGTTGACCTTGCGTGAAGTAAAAAAAGGTAAACATTCAGAAGTAAAAGGTCTGCAATTATCCTCTTATATTCATTCTTTGAGGACTTTCAGTTTCATGCACGCTCTCATTTCTTTCCTTTTGTATGAGATCTCTATCTGTATGCAGATTCCAGTCATCCTTCCTCATGAACTGTGATTGCAGCTTGTATTAGACACACCAGGTGTAAAGCTGTGTCGGCCCATTAGCAGGTGTTTACATGGCGCTGCCTGTTCTGTGTTTGACTCTTTACCCAAAGTGCATTGCAGTAAGGAAAAAGAGGCCTGCTCTACAATGCACTTTCAGATCGATTACATTCTGTCGATATTTCAGTCAAAGGAGCTGCGTCAAGACAACACCATGAATAATCGCTACCTTCAACCCACTTACGAACTAAAGGCACCTCTGTCATCTGTTAAGCTATTCCAGTGCCCTGACACAAATAACCACAAGAGATCGATTCCGGTTTATCTTGGTGAGAATGCAGAATTAAATCAAATAAGAACAGGGTACAATCTAGTCGCCTCTTTGGTGAGTACAAGCAGCTCTGGAGTTTGATGTAGAATCTTCAGTATAGTAGCCTTTAGGCTTATGAACAGTTCAAATACAAGATACATTAATAGAACACAGACATTTGATTTGGGTACCAACCATAATATTTATGAAGCGCGAATATATCTTCACATGTCATTAGTTTAAAAGTGTAGATCTGCAATTAAAGAGACATTTAATGGAAGATCTCAGGAGTGTTATCTGCCTCTTGAAGCAAAAGAGCATTAGAGTAGCTTAAGTTCTTATTGCAAAAAACAACAAAACGAAAATAAGATCCACTTTTTTTCATATCTTGGCCAAATTGCATATATTCAGCAGTTCTTCATTTACTATTGTTTCTGTAAGAATTGTTGTTTTTGTGGAAGGAAATCCCTGGTCAGGATCTTGCAGCCTTTGAATTCAGGGAAACGGTTGTAGTGACCTGTTGTAGTGACAATGTAAGACATGTTTGGCTATGTATGAACGTGCATACATCAGCCATTGTATCTCAACAGTTTGTACAAAGTCTCAAATCAATGGTTTAATGCATGATTTAAAAGGAGATTATCTAACTCAACCTCTCAAAGTTGCACTTCCACTCTAGGCAAACGCATGACTGCAGAACATGTCCGACTCTTTTGCATGCAAGTGGGAATCCTACTAGAACAGGATGCATATAATGTGGGTTAGAAAGTAACACCTTATGTCGAGATTCCTCTCCAGCACCGTAAAAAATCTCTGCTATTATTTTGCTCTCTCACATTGATATTTAATCTGGAATGGGGTAATATTGGTGTCCCCCAGTTTGTGATTTTGCATTTCTTTACAGCATCTCCAAAGAGCCGTGACGCGTAAACACACTGCTGGAGCCTCACATCGAGTCCAGTCCAAATCTTTAACGTCGAGGTCAGACTTCGCGTTATAAGCACGATTATAGCCCGATCCAGCAGACGTAGAGTTTTGGGAAACATCGGCCCCGAAAATCAATCGTTATATCTTGTGTAATGTGTCATAAGTCCTTTTCACATATGCATATGCACTCCTGAAAATATCTATGAAGCCGTTTAATTGCGTGCACGAAGATCGTAGTGGTCGTGGTGCGAAATGGAACTTTGAGACATAGAAAAAGTTTGTCAAGCTCAGTAGTGTTTGTTTACAGTCTTCTACTACGACACTGCTTCACATACAAACACACACACACACACACACACACACACACACACACACACACACACACACACACTCAGATATGCACAAGCGCACACAGCACTGCTCCATCTTGCTAGCTCAGACATTTAACAACAGTCATGACGTTACACCTCTGTCATTACCTCTGATGCCAGCTTAGCTACGGAGTGACTTTCCACTACAATTACGCCTCTGTGACATTTACATTGACGGCGAGGCGTAACAGAGGTGTAACAGTCCCGTCTTAAACAGGCAATTGAAAAGGGGCTATCGATGAGAGACACTGTAGTGATCTTTTTTCACAACCTCTGTCTCCACTGAATCTGTGCATGTACCGTAATGTCATGTGTATACTTGCAGCTTCTGGGTACTATTGGAAAATAAGATTTATTCCTAAAAACCCCTGTAACAATAAATATAGAATGAAGTCTTCAACTCTGTGTGAGTGTGACTGTGTGTGTCTTTGTGCATGTGTGTGAGAAGGAGCTTTTATCTCAAACATGGATGTCGCAACGACGTGCAACTTCCGTGTGTGTGTGTGTGTGTGTGTGTGTGTGTGTGTGTGTGTGTGTGTGTGTGTGTGTGTGTGTGTGTGAAAGAGAGAGAGAGAGAAGAGTGAAGTTAAAATTATGTGAGAAAATAACAGTATGGCTGTAACAAAGGAGAGATGATTGATGTGAGCCCCAAAAAGCCCATGGACATTTTTTTATTTTTGGTTTCAGGTGAAAACCTTCTCCAGCACTGAGCTGCTGGGCCACAAATAAAGTAGCTTTAATTAGGAAAATAACTTTTTACACTTCTCAGAGAGAGAGAGAGAGAGAGAGACAGAGAGAGAGAGAGACAGAGAGAGACAAAACATTTTCTTAGAGTTTCTGGATGCATCCACCTCGCCAAAATAAGTGACACCTACTACACTTGCAGCAAGAATGATCACCAAAGGTTTCAACAACAACTTAAAACTACAGAAAGAATTCAAGGTGCTGTCAGACTTTTTTTTCTGCACTTTGTCTTCTTTACCTTGTAGAATTTCAAAGTAAAAGCTACATGTCTTTTTAACACAAACAAAATGAAATGAAGATTTGCAGGAAACCTCTCCAGTGTCTTTTTTTCTGATCATCATTAAAGTGCTTGGATCATCTTTTTAGCCACAGCCGTGTGGCCATGTCGTCACTGTAAAATAGTTCCTAGTTTTTATTCTTGGTGATTTTAAAGCATGAAGGGGGTTCTCGAGAAATCTTACGAGCCAGTTGTCTCGCTCTGTAGTCCCTGTGGGCAGGCCAAAAGTCTAGTAATCATCCGCTCTCAGTCCCTCTGTCCGTGTGTGTCTGTGTGCATGTATGTGTGTGTATCTCTCCGTTGTTATGCAGGATAGAGGAAATGAAAGCTCAGACTGAGCCCCAAGGCTTTCTTAACTGTCTCAGTGTCCTTCACAGCATGTGTTTGTGTGTCGCTGTGTGTGCGTGTGTGTGCGTATCTTGGCCTGAGCACATCTGCTGCCATAAATAAGTGTGTGAGAAAAAATGAATTAGTGCTGAAAATGAGGGAAGGATGTATTCATACTCTTTTCTGTTATACTTAGGTTAAACTTTACATACACACACACACACACACACACACACACACACACACACACACACACACACACACACACACACACACACAAATGCATGCAATCAGTGTATTCTCATAGTGTAGGAAGTGATTGAATCTCTCCTCTATTGTGAAATATTGGGCAGCGCTGCCATCTCCTTCCCCTTTTTGTTCTGTACGTGTGTCTTTTGCGTGTGTGTTCATAATTCAAAACTGTTGTCATTCTTCATTTAAGGACTGAAAAAGCTCACATTGAGACAGTGTGTGACATTACCCATCATGCAGGTGTTATCAGCTTTACTTTTGACTAGAACTCAATGCATTTTATAAAAAAAAGTGAAATATTTTGGTAGATTTGTTTTACCCATCTTATTCACAATTAGGAGAGGTTGTCATTATTTTTGAAGTCTGCTCACATTTATACAGCCGTGATTGTGTGTGTGTGTGTGTGTGTGTGTGTGTGTGTGTGTGTGTGTGTGATTTCCTGGTTGTCCCCCAGCAACCCCTCAAGCTCTGATCACAGGAAGTTGAGAGGAAGTTGTCAGGTCTCTGCTTTACACACACTCCCACACTTTCACACTGGTAGGACAACCATTGGACGAGAAGCAGTGTAGGAAAAAGAAAACGAACGAGGAGTAGAAAGAGGAGGGGACAGTGTCCAGGTGTGATTATTTTCATGTATTGCTTTCTTCTTTAAAAAAGTGCCAGAGGTCTGTTTATCACTTCTTCAGCCTCTTCCTCTCTCACTGTCTTCTCTCTGTAGCACCTTCCACTCCTCAGCTAACTAATAGGCCATTCACACTGAAGGAGAGCGACGAGCCGCTGTTCCCTGTAAGTGAGACATGCTGAGCTACAGAGATTAAGAAGGTGCTCAGCTGCACTGCAGGGGTGGAGTTGAAAAAGCACATTTTTAGGCAAATGTCCTCTAATGCAATCCAAGTGATGAGCAGGTGAGAGTTAAACATGGTTGTTTATTGGTTGCACATAAAAAAGAAACACAGGGTGGTTTACTGTTCTTCCCCAGAAGTGAACTGGGGATAGCCTACAGTGCAGAAATTGGATCCTAATACCAAAGTCTTCTTCTCCCAGGTTGCTGCAAAATATGTACATTTTTCAATTGTTTGTGAGTATTTAAGAAAGAGGATGTACATGCACAAACAGGATGCTATCAACACGCGTCAATAGAGAGATGTCAGAGTGAAGGGCTGCACACACAGACAAACCCCGCAGGGGGATTCTCCAGTAACTAGTCCCATTTTCCATACTTGGTCAATACTGGGACTTGCGACCCTCGGGTTTCCAAGCCCAGTCCCTACAGACCGAGCTTATATGTGCAGAGAAAACAGCGCTTAAACACTCTCAAGAAGAATTGTTTTCAGCTAAAAATGTCAGAGTATGGATGCAGCCCCACACTTATCCTGGGATTCGACTATCAATTGATTACACGTCATTACATCTCTACAAAACTGATGGCAGT
Source organism: Tautogolabrus adspersus (assembly GCA_020745685.1). NCBI lineage: Eukaryota > Metazoa > Chordata > Actinopteri > Labriformes > Labridae > Tautogolabrus > Tautogolabrus adspersus. The sequence goes on from CM036550.1 coordinate 17,320,382, forward strand.
GTTTAGTGAGTAAGCTGTGTATCACCTTCAAAATGAGCAGGAACTTCATTTAGTGTAGATCTTTGCAATACAACACGTCGGGAATTAGAGTTTGTAGTCTCAGGTGTTTTGATGACATACTGCATGCACCTAGAAATGTAATTTTGATGAAAAGATCAGTCCAGCGTCACAGACATACACAATAAGAAATGTGGGTTTATATCTAAAATCAGATTTGGATCAGTGCATGTCTCGTCTTCATCCTACTACACGCAGCACAGCTTCATACACAGGCCAAATACCTACTAATTTCTACCTTTTCTTTTTGTAATTGCAGAGAAAATTAGTGTGTCTGTTCATTATACTCCATTAGACACCTGATAGCTGTTTTTTGTCTGCTCTCTGAGCGAAATGTGCTAGTGAAAAGTCTTGTGAACAAGACTGGAGGAAAAAAACAGGCCAATAAAGCTGCACTTCAGCTAGAGAAACCTTACATTGTGTCTGTATACTACATGCCTCACTGAGTTTCTGATGGTGCTGAAACATACGCCCGGTCCATTTGCACAACACAACCACCAAAAGAGGAATATAAGAGTGTGATGGGATGAAAGGAAGCATCCTCATTTAAGTTAAATTCCAAGTCAGAATCATTTCCTTCAACTTAAATTCAGTAGTTAAAGGTAGGAGAATCCCAGTTTGAGATGTTACCTTTCAGTGCAGCAGTACACTGTGTTTGTGTCCTCAGTGCGAGCACTGCCAAACTGTTTCTGGCTTTTTGACTGCTCTAGTTGTTCCTTTAGATGTATGCAGCAAACACTTTCTAGGTCTCATTTTTGAAACTCTGAGGAACATCAGGTTTCTTTGTAAAACAGTTGTTTCAGGGGATTAAGATTCATGATATGTTGACTTGTCTTTGATGTGTGCGCTCATCACACCAATGTGTGCACAGAAAAGGATACTGGTTTGGAATGCCTAACTGTGCTGTTTGATGCTGATATAATTGGCCAGACTTAATTGGCTCTTTATAGTTTCTCTGTTTATGCCTCCCCCCCCTCCCTTTTTTTTCGTTTTTTTTGGTAGAAAAAGGCTTTTATTATAAGACACCACCACTTGTAATATTTTGAGGCCTTTAATTATGAATCAGACGCTGCTTTTAATGTTTGGGTGTGTGTTTGTGCATTGTGTATCTCTGAACATTGTCAGTGTGTTTTCTTTGGTATTAAAGCTGCCTTTAGAGAATTTATTGAGCGTGAAATGTCTTGTTCAAGTATTCCAACACATTTAAGCAGCAAAACATCTGAGTGTATTGTTTATTCAGTTGGTTTTAAAGCCTCTCCAGATTTTAAACCGGTGATTACTGTGGTGTGTGTGTGAGTGTGCGTGTGCGTGTGTAAGTAATGTCTGCTGTGGCATGTAGAACCTAAATGAGAATTTAATGAAGTTGGATTACTTTTAAATAATCAACAATTAGATGCAAATGGTAGGACTAATCTTTTAATGTGGTCATATTACAGTGGGTTTTTTTTACCGTTAAGTACTATTGTGTAGAATACAGTGAGATGTTGCTGTCGCTCTGTTGATCGATTCTTTCTGGAGAAATAATCTGGGTATGTGTGAAATTGTGTTTTCCTCCATACTGAAGGATTAAATACACTTTTCTATGTGTGCTTTGCATGTTTTTTTTTAGCTCTCTAGCAAAATGCTTCATAACTCTTGGAGCCATTGAGCCAACTTGTATCACTGTGATTGTGTGTGTGTGTGTGTGTGTGTGCGTGCGTGCGTGCGTGCGTGCGTGCGTGCGTGCGTGCGTGCGTGCGGCTGATACAAAGGGAACTTTTCTCATTGCCAACCTCTGTCTCCTGGCTGCCAGTTTAATAATAATTATTTACACACACTCCACGCTGTCTGCCTGTGTGTGTAAGTGTGTGTGTGTGTTTTCCATGTGTGAAACTGCACTCCCCTGTCACCTTTTGTACGAGTTATCCTTTAAGTTAATATTAATCACACACACACAAACCAAGCATTTTGCTTTTGACCACAATTGTCTTACCGCAAAAATCGGATACGGTGACATCATCAGAGGTTGTGAGCGAGAGACAGAGAGGGATCCATTTTTAAAGTAGCTTTCTTAGACGTGACCACACACACATGGTATGCTCCACACACACACACACACACACACGCACACGCACACACACACATTCACACACGGACAGAGCATGCTCTAAGGAGCATAGCAGGGGAGCTGTTTCTGTGTGTATGTCTGAGTGTGTGTGTCTGTGTGTCTGTATGTGTGTGTGTGTGTGTGTGAATAAAAAGTTAAAATCCAGACAGCCATTCCAGAGGCCAGACTATTGAGTCTTATAAACTCTCAGGTCACAGATTATTGAAATAGCAGACGAGATATATAGTCTGGTCCGGAGTGTGTGTCTGTGTGTGTGTTTTGTGTTTCCCTCCTTTGAGTTAAACATCACAAATTACTCCTGAAGAAATCCAGACACAAAAGGGAACACACACCTGCACCTGTATGTGCATAAATTATGTGTGATTTAACACAACACAGGTGTCTGTGTAAAATGTGGACGTAGTGTGTGTGTGATCTAGCTGCCTGGATGTGTGCATATGTGTGTGTCTTGTAATACTGATTTATTTCAGCTCCCTTTATAGCCCCACTGGGAACTGAACCAGCAACCTCTTGGCAGCTATTTCATTGTTACAGTCTCACACTCACACAGAGAGTCTATTGTCTCAGCTAATCTAACAAACTGTAACTTTTTTTAACCTGCTAACCTCCTCCAATCCGCTTAGGAAGCCTAATAGAATCAAAGGTGTAGAATCCAGTAACCTGCTTTTATACTCCTCTGATCCTCCTTTGGGCCTCCAAACCCACTTCAAAATAAAGTTTTATAGACCGTGGGTCCCAGGGTGTTAGCTTTGCACTTACAAGTTTTGCCTTTGTGTTGTAAACAGCTAGTTTGTTTCATGCTTAGTGAGTCAGAGTTAGAAAAGAGCTTTTCTGTCACTTGTAACATTTTCTGTTTCAGTGTCTTTTGTATACATTGTAAAGTACAAGAGTTAATTGAGCTTCAAAGTAGAAATTCAGCTTATTTGAGTTTGTGGACTAGAGTAAAAAAAACCTTCCAGGGTAGATCTGCAGACCTGTGTGTTTGAACAGCAGTTAAAATCCAAAGGTTCTCAGTACTGAAAATCCATTGTTGTACCCCCAGTTATGTGTCTGTGTGTGTAGCTGGTGTTAACAAGGGTTCTTCCACTAACTTCCCAACAGGATAAACAGCCCTCCTACAGAGTAACACACACGCACACGCATGCACGCACACACAATACTTTACAGTGCTTCCCAGACCCTGTGTGGTGCAGTAAATCCAATGTAGTTATAAGAGGTCAGCCTCCTCTAATAGACTTTTAATAAAGTTTGTGTTGTGGGGGGGGAGGGGGGGTTGAGATTGTTCAAGTGTGTGCAAGTGTGTCTTTCTGTTGTTGACGGGTGCAGTGATCTAAGGGGGGTCTGAATGTTTTTTTTGTGCGCTTCTTCCACTATTTGTTTCCGATGAGTTGTGTTCCGCTGGGAAGTTGAAGAATATGTTCCCTTTTTGCTATGCAGATCTCCAGAGTAATTCACTATTATCAGGTTGTCAGCACTTCTCTTCTTCCCTTTTTTGGTCATAGCAATGTATGTCTCAATTAACTTCTTGAAAAGAAAGAGCAATGTATGTTAAAGGTATAGTATGTAGAATTGCATGCTTATGTTTACATTATCATATCTCACTCCCATGATACCCCGCGAGCCTCAACGTCGTCTTTTGTTATTGTTTTGATTGAGAGCCCCCTAGGGGCAGAGTTTACATACTGTACGTTTACAATTTCATAAAAAAATAAACCAATACAAATCAGGAAAAGAAAGGATTGAGGAGGTGAATTTGTTTGACTTCTGAACATGTTGGTGCTTTCTCTCATTTTTGTTGAATCTTTTAAGGAATACATTGACTGCAGCAGTGATAACCACACCTGTTGTAAACACAGACTGTTTAATAAAGAAATGAGGGACCAAATTGTTGAACCAGGTTGTAAACATGTTTATTTGTGCATTTAAACATGGGATCTAATCAGGATTTGTGGTTTTCGGAGGCAGCCTTAAGTGGGCCCTCAAGGAACTCTTTTTGCACTTAAGTATTGGCTTAATTTTTCAACACCAGAGGGGCTGCACCTGGATGCATCACGAGGAAATAACTGAAGGTGTAGTGTGTCTTTAGCATTCGATGTAGTGCATTTAGAAATAGAGCCTAGAAAAACAGCATTTTGCACCAAGAAATTGAGTTTACAAGAAAGTCTAGCAGTTTTAATCTACATCTCAAAAGCTGTCCCAGTGAAAAACCTAAAATGACAGAAAATCTCTGCCTCCGCTTTTATTTTGACCCATAAACTACATCCCATTCAAATGTCACTGCCAAAGCTTGTTCCATTTTTTTAAACAACATTTCTCACCCATGTTTAATGATTAGATGTCTATCTATCAGTGAAGTGATTGAGGTGTCTGTGCTATCAACACCTGCACACACACTTTTATGCACACTGGTTCGTATAAGGATAACCCAGAAGTTAGGATGTAGAGAAATAAAGATTAGAAATGCGACAGCAACGGAGAGGAAGGAGGGAAATGTAGCGAGAGATTAATTAAGAGAGCTAAAGATGGACAGATAGGGATGTGTGTGTGTGTGTGTGAAAGAGACCAATGCAGGGAGATTAGAAGCGGCTGTAGAGACTGAAAGAGCTGAAACGGAGGGAGGGAGTTTCAGAACGAGAAGGAGAGGTATTGAAATGTGAACCTCTGATTAAGTTTGACATTTAAGATGACATATTTTGCATGCTGTTACCCCTTTACAAATGAGTCCTACACTCTGCAGGAGCAGGTCTGTGTGTGTGTCTTTAGGTGTGTGTGATTTTCTTGATCCGTGGTAGGAACGAATTGGGCCCCGTTCTACACAACGAAACAAGTGTGTGTGTGTGTGTGTGTGTGTGTGTAAGTTCAAGAGGACTTCTGGCATTGATTAGGGGCCTAGTAGGCAACTGAAAGCTTTTATTCTTAAAATGGCAGGTGGACTCACTGTGATTTTTTTTCTTCTTTTTTCCCCACATTTCCCTCCTTCTGTTTCTCTCCAAACCCCCCTCCTCCCCCTCCTCCTCCCTATTTCCAATTAGACTCCCGCCTCTGCAAATCAATTCCAAGCTGTTTCTTGTCCCAAAAAAAGCAGACACGCTCCCTCTAGCCAACCATTCCCCCCCCCCCCCCATCTTTTTGACCCACCCAACTCCCATCCAAGCTCGACAGCAGCTTGCACTTGTTGCCAATTCCTATTATTATCCCACCACTCTAAATAGTCTCGGTTTCATGCACTGATCCGTTCTGTCTGTGTGGTTACTACACCGGTCCCATGCTCACTTTCATTAATATTTTCTTCAGCTGCTTTCATTCAACCGGCACGTAACCTGGAGCTACAAGCCATTTCATCATAGGACTCAAGATGTAACTATCGGTGACAGTCTTACATAAATAAACGACTGTTGAGTGATATGACATTCATGAAAGCTTTAACAGTAAGTGTCTGCCTGCGACTTCCAGGAAAAATCTTTTTGAAGAACGGCAAGGGATGCATTCAGGTGTCTGCAAGCAACCAACGTATTTATTTGGAGTGAAAAAAAATAAATACTACAAGCCATGGCTAAACATTCATGGTTATTAATGGGAAATGTAATTAAAGTGATAGTTTTATGTTGTGCAAAGTTATTACACATTGTCTAATGAGCGGAGACAATTAGTTAAAGCAAATGGACATGAAATGAACCTGCCAGTGTCATGACGACTCATTTATCATTTCAGCTTCTTAAAAAGCAGCACAGTCTCTGGTTTCAGACTGTAAAAAGTGAAATATATTTCCTTATCTTATGTTTAAATACACAGGATCGCTTATTGGGTTGAACTGCTGGTCAGGCACCAACAACTCATTGATAGTTGTGGTCACGATGGACATCGTGGCAATATTTCGTGACTCTTTCTAGACCGGGAAAATAAATCAGAAAAAATGTAGATAATAGTCAGTTTTAGTCATTATTGACTGGTTGATAGGAATCTCTGATAGATTGACTAAATAGCTGCTGGATGCTTCCATATGGACTACACATAGTATAGACCTACATAGTTATATATTTACATCTAGCATACTTACAAGCCTGAAAGAGAATCTTCAGAATCATTAGATGTGCAAAAACATGCATCACACAAAACCAGAGAATACACTTTACAAATGGTCGTCTTGCATCTTATGAATGATAAATTCCAATCAAATTTGCCCATCTGCTAATTTCATCCTCATGAATCCAATTCATTTATTCAGCCTGCCATTTGGCCAGGACGGCTTCGCCCCCACATGTTCACACACTCCTACACACTTACTCTTCTTTTTTTTTCAAGTTTTTCATCACCTCAAAAAGAAAAGAGAGGGAATGAAATCAGTGCAGACATCTGGGTGATAATCATTTTTATTATGAGTCAACATGAGAAGTGTTAGTGTTGGTTTCAGAATTAGTTTGAATCAACCTGCTGCTAAGCTGCACATCCTTTGTGCTACAGTACTATCTGCTTGAAGCCTGACCTGATGCAGGACTCCATCTTGGATTTGTTGATTTTTCTTAAGAGACTTAAAGGAGAAATTTGTAAGATCATCAGACATAAAGGGAACATGCTATGTTGAAGTGCTGCTTCTCTGACAACAATGCAGCAGCCAGTATGTTCTCCTTCTAAGTTTCAATCCTGCCCATGAATGGTCTGTATTTAATTTTAACCAGAGAAGGTAGGTAGTTTTAAGGCACCCCCACACAGCCGTTTTGGAAACCCCTCGGTTCGCCAGACAAACGGCAAACCAACAGGTGTTGCAGCGATGGAAGCCGACAACTGAACTGGTTAAGATTGAACTGATTCTACCTAACCTAGAAAAGCCTCAGCATTTTTCTAATAAGCTCCACAACCAGAAACGTGGTAAAACTGGCATGCATATTGAGAGGCTTTTGAAAAATGGTAGAGAGGTTAGAGAGCAGAGCTGGCTAAATACTGTGTGCTGCTTCAGTGTCAGCGACATGGCAAACTGCGTGCGTATCGACTCTAGGGAGGAAAGGGCAGAGGGAGACGGCTCTCGCCAATGTTTTGAATTTGGACTGCAGTACTTGCATATTGCTCTTTTAGGAAAGGATAAAAAGAAGTTGCTTGTATAATGTCCCTGTCCAGTCCAAAGACGAACTGTGCTGTTCCAGTTGGCAAAACTTAAAGTCACTTAGGTGATAAGATGAAGTTATAAAGTAGATGTTAAAGTTATTCACTTTTTCAGGGTTGCGTATTAGTATGTGGAGCTCATCTGCTCTATGCCTTTTTCTTTTTCCTGCACTCCCTTCCTTTGCTGCTATATCTCTCCATCCATGTCCCAAGACCATTTCTCTTTATTTCTTTTAAAATGGAGAAAATATACTATCTTTCTTGTCTAAACCTTTCCCCCCCAACTCCTGCCCTTCTCTCCTCCCATTATTAGTCCTTCTCTAAGTGTACCATAACTTCTCCATGAGTCTGAAACTTGCAATAGATGCTATGACTCGGCAGAAGAGAGAGATGAAATGGATGGCCAATAAGAAAATTGGGACAGATGATGAAAGTAGGAAAAGTAGGGACAAAAAAATGATGCAGATCAAAAGAACAAAAGAAAAGCTTGAGCAAGATCTCTCAGTGTAACGAGACTTTGCTTTGGCATTATTTCTTCATATGTTGCACATTAATCCTTTTGTTTATGAAAGACTGGAATGTGAACTACAGCTGTCCCACAGGGAGAGAAAAGATGAGCTATCAGAAGGCGGCAGAATTATTGGACTGAGTAAAGATTTAGCATAAAAAAAAAATCCATGACAGTAACTTGAAAGCGAGCATTAGAAGATTAGCGTGGAGTCACTGTGTCAAAATCTGAATACGTTGTTTCTTTAACTCTTGATTGGTGCTTATTTGCTGCGACATAAAATCCATTACAACACCTAATAAAAGGAATGAGATAGATGTATGCACATGAAGTGTTGAGTCACTACTTCAATACTCTCCACAGTGGTGTTCACCACCTGAATCTGGGTAACGTGAGTGGAAGTTTGTTGGCCGAAGAAGTTTAGAGCAGGATTGAGGAGAAGGAAAAAAAACCCCAGCAGGATAGGGTAAGACATCCGTGAAAAGAAGTTAAAGAATGAAGCATGAAAGAGGTGAAACTGACACTGAAATGAAGTGAATACATTCTCATCCTTTTAGTGGCATTTTCTATCCTATCTACTCAAATATCGGGATGTCTCATTATATGATTGTCTTGCGATCGATTATCGCAGAATCACTTTGTCATGATATAATTGTTATCATGAGCCATGTATCGCATCGTGACTTACCTTGGGATTCCAAACCCGACTATTGTCATTTAAAAAGCTTTTACTAAAAATGATTTTGGTATTGAGTATTTTTTTTTTTATTTGACTTGCATACGCACCAATACCTGATATGTTATTAAAGGCAGTGTTGACACCAGTATGAGTATCAGCATCTTCATTGATATTGACAACAGTATTGAGATTGGAACAGTTGTACCTTAGAAATACTGTAGAGGTTAATTTGCTGTATTATTTGATGCTGAGATGATTTCTTGATGGACAAAGAATTTTGCAACTTCTTTCAAATTGGAAATTGAAAGACATGATGGGCTTGTGGCAATCATGATTGGCGATTCAACTTTTCTTGTGTGTGAATTTTGTATTTGCAGCCCTTTATTTTTTACTTGGATGATAGTAAGTATGTGTGCTGTTGTACCAAACTAAAGCAACTTTAACTGATAAACTGTGATCAGATTCAGTGACTCAGACCATCGTGAAAAATAACATTCCCGTTTGAAACTCTCCACTAGTGAACCTCCTACGTCCTATACATTTATTGTACAAGAACACCGCTGTCAGTTCATCTTTCAACAGATGTCTTTGGGTGATTATTGGCAATTTCAGATAAAAGCCTCACTGGCGTTGGGACTAATTGTAGTCGATTGAAATGATTAACTGTCACATTTATCCTCACTGTGGTATTGAGGCCATTGTGGTGTTTAGGGTCTAATTGTAGCTAGTAGCAGTAGTTGTTATGTGGTATGTTGTGGTGGGGTGTACCTAATTGTAGCTGATAGTAATGGTTCCAGCCTGTGTATACAGCCTGAGGCAGACAAAGGCCGTACTGCGACACAGATGCATACACCCAGAAACCATACAGCTTTTGAACACACACCTCTTGTTTTTGCTCACATCCTGAAGCCAACAAGTAGTGTACCAGAAGTATGCAAATGAATACGCGATGCCAATGTTCATAAATAGATGACCGAAATACTTCTGTTTACCTAATACTGTTATTTTAATTGACAGGAAGTCACGTAAACAGTATAGGGCACATGAACAGTTGGGTCAGTCATTCCTTCTTAGGTTGGGATTTCAGCTTCATTACGTTACCACGACGATCTGTAGTTTTCCACTGTGTGTGTGTGTGTGTGTGTGTGTGTGTGTGTGTGTGTGTGTGTGTGAGAGCCAATGATGAATCCTGACTGGGTGTGGTGAACATCAGATGAGATTTTCCTCTGCTCCCTGTGCTCACTCACTCTCCCTTATACACACACACACACACACACACACACGCAGACACACACAGTGAGTGCCAGGGCTGGTCTAGGCGTGGGCCCTTGCAGACATAAATTGCTTTATTTTAATAGTTGTATGGTGGAGAATGACGGGAAGAAAAAAAAAAGTTTAAAAAAAACTAAAAAAGGCCAGGGAGTGAGAGAAAATTGGATTTTAAAAAGAAAGCAGCCCCTTTTTTTTGTCAACTTGCTTTTCTTGTGTGTTGTTTGTTTTATTTTCTTGTTTCTTGTGTTTTATTTTCTTGTTTCTTCCTCGTTCACTAAATTACAGTCCATGGTTGTGAGAATATGGTTCTTTTTAATATGTTTGTATTTCTGTATTTGATGTTTATTGTCATCCGATCATCTGTTTTCAACTACATCCCCCTTTTTCATCGTCTCTTTCTTCAGAAGTTGATTCTCCCACGCTTTAACGGTTTGCTATCAGTAAATAACAATAAGCCTTTATCTCTCACACTAGTTTATCACAGGGTTGCATGCATGCTATCTCACTTCCACACACATCATCACATAGGCATTACACACACACACACACACACACACACACACACACACACACACACACACACACTCTCAGCGGTTCTGCCCCTCATATTGCATTGATCTAAAAGTGATCAGAATTTGGCGTCTATCGGGCGTCTGTCGGGTTTGACTGTGTTTATTGCCAAACACACACACACACACATACAAACACGGCGCATGGGTCAATGAGTTGGCTGTGTTTACAACTGAATATGAACTGAACGACCACAAATAAACACACACTTGCTCAGAAAACCCAAACGAACACACACACACACACACACACACTCTGAAATCTCTCTGACATGACTGTTGCGAACAGAGAGACCACAATTGTTCTCTTCTCAAACAAAAGAAACATTATGGTTTAACATAAAACACATGCGCGGTTATTTGATGGCTTTGTACAGCGATTATAAGGGAGAGGAGGGTGGGGAGGGGGTGTTTTGGGGAGGAAGGGAGTTGCAGAGACGGTGAAAGAGAGCAGAAAAAAGAGAGGAAAGAAATTGATGATGGAATTTTTTTAATTATTGTTGTAATTATTCTTCAATGAGAAATTAAAATAGAGGGAAACAATTGACAAAATGCAAGGAAAATGTGTTTTTTTTTATTTTTTAAAAGAGGTATTTAACACTAATTATTAAGGAATGTGGTGGTGATGCAGAGAGAGGTATTAAATACCAGAATGTAAAGGATCATGAAGGCAAAAACAGAGAGCAGCAGAGACAGAGATGAGAAAAAGAGAAGTTTAGTTGGGTGAAATGAGTGAAAAAGATGCAAGAAAGAGAAATCTAGAGAGCTAGAGGCAGTGCATTGCAGTCTGCGGCCTTCCTCATCCATCTTTCTGATATGGGGTGTGTGGTTTGATGTGGTAGTCTGTAGGCCATTTCCCCCCCCCCACGTCTCCCTCTCTCTCCTCCCCCACACTCAGCTCTCCCAGCAGCCTCTCTGATATGGTTTAAGTTTTTATGTGGTCATGTGTTGAAGATTCTCACGGCTGGTTTCCATAATGATAAAAAAGATTCACTCCCTGGTAAAAAAAAAAAAAAAAAAAAAAAAATCAGCAAAAAGTTGCACTTAAGGATGCAAGAACCATCCCGACACACACACACACACACACACACACACCCGAGAAATGTCTCCCAACTGAGATGTTTCTGATTTGCTGTGTCTGTTTTTTCTTTGACGAGGTTTGTGGTTATGAAGCGTCACAGATTTTAGCATTCAAAGAAGTTGAGTAAATTGAATCAAAGCTTTTCTGTACACATACATCATTGTGAGCGCGTGTGATCGTGCACCTTGTATCTCTTAGTATCTTCATTTTAGCTTCATGCTATTGTCGATGTGTCACAGGAATAATAAAGCTAAAATTAACTCTTTCTCTAATCTTTCTCCTATCAGAGATGGTGAGGAAGAAGAATCCCCCTATCCGGAGTGTGGGAGGCGAAGAGGAGGAGGAAGAAGAGGGGAGGAGGCCAGCAGGAGTAGAAGAGGAAGACGAAGGAGAGGAGGAGGGGAGAGTCGGCGCGGAGGCCGAACGGATAAACCGTCCCTCAGAACCAGAATCCTCGGACCGGATCCGAGGAGACGAGGAGCAGGAAGAAGAGAGTGAGTGTGTGTCCTCATCCGTCTCACCCTCTTCTGTTAGTGATCGTTACAGTAACGAGGAGAGAACGGGGAGAAGAGGAGGAGGGGGGAGGAGATCTAAGGAAGGAGGAGCGTCGTTGACCGACAGACCTGAGAGCCAATCGGAGCCTGAGGATGGGGAGAAAGGAGTAGAAGATGGAGAGAGGAGGGAGAGAGACAGAGGGGGGGCAGATCACCTCCCTTCTCCTTTCCTCTCTGCTCCCCACCTCCTTCTGCTCCACAGGCAGGAAGGGGGGGAGGAGTCCACAACAGACACCCCTCCCCTTTCCTGCAGCCCCTCTCCCAAACTCCAGGACTTCAAGTGCAACGTGTGCGGTTACGGTTACTACGGCAACGACCCCGCCGACCTGGTGAAGCACTTTAGGAAGTATCACCTGGGTCTGCACAACCGCACACGACAGGATGCTGCCCTCGACACACACATCCTGGCACTGCACAACATGGCCCCCCAACACACACTTCTAGGTAACTTCTCTCTGCTTTCTGGTTTAAACTTAATAGCAGTTTAGAATAATGGAGAAAGCTTTTTCAAGACTTTGTAAAGGCAAAATATTCTGTAAGGTGTGATTTTTTTAAGTTTTTGTTCTTCAGTATGTGCAGGGTGCCTTTTTTTTTGTAAAAACATCTAGTTGGTTTCAAGGTTTTCCTTCCTCCCCCGTGTCAGACATGTCAATGTTTTTGTGCCTCTGGCAGCTTGACCTCTGTTTGTTTTTCTGCCTCTGCAACTCTGACTCTCTTCTTGTATTTCTTCTTGCAGATACACAGTCGGGACAGGGGCAGAGGAATCAAGCCAAAGAGTTGGGGAAGACAAGATCAGAAGTACACAATCAGCAGAACAGGACAGTGATGGTGAACGGCACATATGACGTACAGGTAAGCACTTTCCAAGGATAAGAGGTACAGCTAAATGGATGTAATTATTCAAAAAATATACAAAGCATATCCTTACATGAATGCATCGGAAAAACAAATGCATACAAAATAGAAAGAAACACAGAAAAAAAAGCGTTCTGCTTTTGCTATAAAATAAAGATCAAATAAATCAAGGCTAAACATCCTTTTTGTGGCAGTATTTTAGAGGGAAGTTTAAGTGTTTACACGGTGTAACTTACTGTTTCTGTAAAACTTTAGTATATTGCGTACTAGCAGGCCAAAGCTCTTACAGTATATACTTTTACGAGTTACAGCCTAGTTTACCATCCTCTTTAGCATCACTCCATTTGGGTCAGCTGCCGTCCTGTTTTTAGTTTTATCTGTTGACCTTTTCCTGCGAGAGGAACATGAGGTCAGTTACAAGCTGCAAACAGCTTTAAGGAGTTCACGGTCCAATGAAGGCAAGAGGACATCCACGATGTCACCACACTGATGTATCAGGTCCATTAGTATATATTACAGTTCGACCCTCTACAGTGGGGGCAAAACTACTCAAATTAATGTAAAGGTACCATCATGGCTATGTTTTTTTTTTACTGTAAAAAGAACGTATATAAACTCAAATCTTTATAATTGATAAGGCATAAGGGATTCCCTGTGAACACAGCCTTTGAGATCAACACATGTTGACTGGATTACCAATAAAGTCTTCATAATCTGTAAGGGGTTGAAAAGCTGAGTCAATGTTGGTGATCATGTAAGCACTTGAGCAGCTTTCCTTAATGTTTTTTTGAGGTGCGGGGGGGAGGGGTTAACTTGTTTGAAGATATGTAAGTTATCTCTGTGTGTCTCTAAAGGAAACCAATTTTTTTTTAAAAGCGAGTTCTGATATCACTGAATTTTAAGAGGTTATCTACTTCACTTAATGCTCTTTCATCTCTAGAGCAAAATTTAAAAATTGTGAATGTCTAAATAGTTTATCACAGAACTACAGACCTACAGATGCATCAGCTTTTGCATTTGCTTTAAATTTTAGCATCTGCTTGTAATTTTTAACAGAAGAGGCTGCAGCACTCACAATTTACCATGAAGAAACCAGACATGGCTAATCAGAAAGGTATTAAAAAATCAGTATCAGCTCGAAAACTTTGATCCAAAACAGGTGACACTCTGATTCATTTAAAGTTCACCGTTAGAGCCACTTGTTGTCATAAATCTGAAAGTCTGGGCCCATAACTGAACCAACTAATTTATTGGATCGGACAATCTGCAACTGATTTACATTGTGCGTATGTGTATGTGTGTTTGAATTTGGACAGTGAGGCATTGTATTGCAAGGTATAACATTTTATAGACTGACAGTTGAATGGACACAGTAAGGAGGGCTAATAGAACACCTGGCAGACAGACGGCTATATATGTCTATATGTGTGTTCAAGCACGCACACTCACAGTACTTTGCTTTACAAATCACTCTTTAAATACATGATGTCCATATTCCTTGAGAGTGTATCAGAGCAAACCATAGTACCCTACAAAGTAAGCTGTAGTTTAAACATACTGGAAAATGTGCTTGAATATCAGCATTAGACACCAAATTGTTTGTTAGGGAGTGAGTTTTTATTTAAATTCTTGTTCAATTGCCTAAATAGTTCAAACAGAACATGTTTCTTTTGGTCATAGTTCAGAAATTGTTCGTCAAAAAGGAAAAGGTAAGTAGAAGACTGGTAGTAGGAAATTCAGAGTGGATCCTTCAAGCTTTATGACAGCTGCCATTCTTTCTTCCTGTATCCTGCAGCCCTAATTATAAACGCATTCATTTCAGATCGATTAACGGCTATTTGAGGGGCTTTCACATTCCTTCAAAGTGTCAATCTTCCGCTCGACAAATCATTTTCCTTCACTCTCGTTTTTCCAACAAACGACAGCTAACCGTAAAAACTTCAGTCAAATGTGCATCAAAATTAAGATTTCTAATTAAGTCACCTAAAAGCCAATCAATCAAAATGATTGTGGCTGGTTCTGGAAATGTATATTTGACCTAAAGCATTAACCTACAGTTCTGTAAGTTATCAAGAAATGGATTTCATTGTAATGTACATCAAAAAAATAACGATTTATTTTTGGTCTTCTTATGCCTTCATTTTAGAGATAGGACTGTGGTTAGAGTCAGAAAGCAGAGAGAGAGAGAGAGAGAGAGAGAGAGAGAGAGAGAGAGAGAGAGAGAGAGAGAGAGAGAGAGAGAGAGAGAGAGAGAGAGAGAGAGAGAGAGAGAGAGAGAGAGAGAGAGAGAGAGAGAGAGAGAGAGAGAGAGAGAGAGAGAGAGAGAGAGAGAGAGAGAGAGAGAGAGAGAGAGAGAGAGAGAGAGAGAGAGGGGAAGGACATGCGGGAAAGGAGCCACAGGTTGGATTCAAGCCTGGGCTGCCGTCTCTTTAGGACTTAAATCTCTGTACATGGAGCACACACACTAACCGCTAGGCTACCGACACCCCAGAAAATTCACTTTTGATTTGACATTATTCAATTGTTCTTTTCAGTTTGGGACTGCTTAAGTTTTTCTCACAATTGAGGTCAAGTGTTAAACCTTGGGTGTGCGTGAACAGTAGGGTTTTGTCTAAAAGCTTTAAAATAAGATGATCTAATAAGTGGTGTGTGTGTGTGTGTGTGTGGGTGTGTGGGTGTGTGGGTGTGTGTGTGTGTGTGTGTGTGTGTGTGTGTGTGTGTAGTAGTTTAGAGGTTTTATCTCATTTAAACTAGGAGTCTGTTATGCCTGTAAGTCATGTAATGGACTCAGGCACACACATACACACTGTAGTCTAGATCAAGCACACACACACACACACACACACACTGACACACTGTCGTCTAGTTTGTGCACAAACACACACACACACACACACACACACAGACATACACACCCAGGCACACACACAAGCAGAGTCAGAAATAGAAAATCCAGTGGGCTTAAGTCGTCATTATGAAGAAAAAGTGAAAGTATTAAAAAAAAACGAATGAAAGGGGTCTCTATTCTCTCCATCCCTCACTTGCTTTTTCTCTCTCCCGCCCACGTTTGGAAAATTCCATGTTGTCATTTGCTAAGACAAGATGCCTTGTCAACCAATCAGACTGCAGGAAAAAAAAAGATGAGGGGAGGATAAGGAGAAAAGAAAGAGAGAGAGGGAGAGAGTCTTTAAAAGCAGTAGTTATAATGGGCTGTTAGGCAGTGTAATGAAACAGCTGTCAGACATATTTAACTTTCTCTCCATCTCATCATCCGTCTTCGGCTCTGCTTCACCTTATCCTCAAATTGGCCCTTATTCGTTCCCTCCTCTTTCTTCTCCTCTTTCTGTTCTTCAACTCGCACACTTTCCCCTCACTCATCCTCCTCCTCTTCTCTTCCTCTTCCACCCCTTCTTTCACGTTCCCCTTCGTGTCTTTCTCTCTGCGATCTGCTGTCTAAAATGACCTGATGTTTGGCTCTTCTCTCATTGCCAGGGCATGGTCTGTGGGACGTGATGATTGGATGATTGCTGTTGTGAGATCACACACAGTAATAGATCTCATTTAGCCTTCTGAATGTATTCTCTTCACTGACGCTGAAATTTAGCAGCTCACATTTTTAATTTGTTTTCTTTCTCTTTTTGTTTCATGTGTAATCGTGCTGTATTACCATCTCACTCGATGCCATTTCTCTGCCCTATTCAAACTTCTCTGCACTGACAGTAACTGGTTATGAATATAAATTCCTCTTTATTGTCTTTTCTTTAAAAAGACACTGAGACTCACAATCAAGCTTCAAGGAAAATAAAGCAACTCTCGTGGTGTTAGTCTACAAAAAACAAATAAACTAAAGCTAAACTAGATGACCAGGATAAATGTTAGAAAACATAGATGTTTAAGAGATCATTTTTTGGCAAAGTTTGTATAAATACGCGATCATTCTGACAGAAATGATTTAAAACCATCAATCATTATATTTTACATTGGCAAGGAAAACAATCCTGCTAAATGCCCCATATTAAAATCAAATTAAGAAACCTTACATATTAACAGACTTACAATGATGCTTAGCAGTTGCTGCTGCAAATTTCCATTACAGGTCTGCCAACCCTCAGCATCAAACCACATATCCGTAAAGAGACAAATCCAAATGGTACTGCTGGTAGTCTAATGTCATTGTAAGGCCTCGCAGGTTGCTGGCTCACCGATATAGCCAACAGCGCACGATAATCAGCCACAGACGCAGGGAGGACTGTAATAAAAACCATACGAGTGTCAGGTTGCTCACTCAGTAATACAAAATCTTGGCCTCGTCCATTGGATACTACAGTAGAGTGTGACAGATATATGTTATGTGTCAGTTAGTTAGAGTTTAAACAGCCTTTTAATTGCCTACAGTCACATACAGAAAATGATGGATTGCACATGTTGTGAGCTTAAGATCTAAGAGTAGCACAGGCAGGCTCTGCAGAACAACTCTGCGTTTTAAGGCTCATGTCACATGTCCCATAAATCTGAAGAATCCAAAAATGAGCATGATGAGTGTTTAACTTTTGATCTTCAACATCAAGGTATTTCCCTGATATGCACATTAATGATATCCCAGCTAAACTTCTGATATTATTAGTATTGCTCATTATTGGTCAGGGTAGAAGTGCAGCACCATTCTATTGAATCTGAATCTCTTTGATCTTTTATCAAACCTGCAGCAACTTTTTTTTTAAAGCTGGTGTTTGCAACCTGAAACTACCCAAAGTGAGATAAAAATATAATAAATCATGAAGTGTTGAATTTTTCTATCTGACCTCATTTACTGTATGAGCAACTTGCTTCAAAGCATTCAAGTTCATGAGGTTTAACATTGGTATGGAATGTCAAGAGCTTAAATGGGAAACACTACTCCTAAATATGACTTTAGAGTGATCATAGAGAACTGAAAAAACTAAGCACACTTAGTCCAGTGGTGTTACAGAATCAAAAAATGAACTTTGGCCACGTTTAGACGCCGTATCGAGGAGAACACTTTACAAGAAAACTGCCAAAAGTCTAATTTGAACTGCTACGCTTGTATGTAAACTAATTACAGTTGATCTAATCTGCCTGAAGTGTTGTCATCTGCTGTCAAAATGAGCAAAAAAAATCCAGAAGCCTGCTGCCTTGACTTTCGTTAAGTGTCTCTCTTCCTTGAAAGATAAAGCTTTGCTTACAGATTGTGGTGGTAGCATCAGTTGCATTTGGATCAAAACCATCAGCGAATTTAACCCAAATGCAACCAGCAATCAAAAATGACCTCACCAGTGGGCTACAAGTTTGAATTATTAATATGTAAAACAAGTTTTTTTTTTATCTAGATGTCACATTCTTTTTGTCTTTATCTCGTCTTCCTGCTTGTCAACAGGTGACGCTGGGTGGCACGCTGATTGGGATTGGCCGGAAGACTTCGGATTGCCAAGGAAATACTAAGTACTTTCGCTGCAAATTCTGCAACTTCACATACATGGGCAGTAATTCGTTAGAACTTGAACAACACTTCTTGTCCTCGCATCCAAATAAAGTCAAATCTCCACCAACCACACCCCTGCTGGCCCACAGTAACCTGTCAACGCACGACAACCAGGCCAAGGAAAGGAGCCAAATATTAGATGGAGCAGAACGAGTTGCAGTGAGGGCGGAAGATGATTCTTTAGTCGGTTACTGCATCCCAGTCAGGGGGTGTTCGGATCCTTCCAGCTGGACGGGGGAGACAGGTCGGGGCCCTATGCAGGCGTATTATTGGTGTAAATTCTGTAGCTGGAGTTGTGAGTGGTCAGGGGGCTCTGCGAAGCTTTTAGAGCACTATGAACAAAGACACAGAATGAGCTCGGGAGGGACGATGAGTCCCAACAACGCTAATCCAGAAAGAGAGAGGGAGAGAGGAGGAAGAAGAGAAGGAGGAGAAAGAGACCAAGTGCCATCCAAAAGCCGAAAAGATCTGTCATCCAACATGTCTGGCACCAGCCAAGGTAATTCAATTGGAAAAGGTTTTGTTATTGTGCTGGTCATTTGCTCAGGTAACTTCCTCAATAAGAGGTGCTCTGATACTACAATACCTGTTCCAATATCTAGACTTCAGTATTGCCTGATACAGAGGAGCAACAAAAAATCACACCTATTGTTAATATAGCAGTGATTGCTTTCATTTTGCTATCTTAGACTGACATTACGCTGACTTCTAGCAGCTATTGATTTTGTTTGTAATTGTAATGAAAACAGTACATGGGGGGCTTATTGGTTATGGTTTTGGATTGGTTTATTGACTGGCATGCTTACAGATACCTGACACTGCATTTTAGGCAGAATCAGAGGCCAATTTCAATACCAGTATCAATAAGGAGACCGGTATCAGTATCTTTACCAGCATTGGTATGATATACGTATCAATACCAGTATTGGGATAAGTATTAGTGTCAGAAAAACTCCACCTTATAAACAAATGTTTGGGATGCTGGTTAAGCTAAGTGGTTAAATCTTGCATCCCAAGTACAGAAGCTATAGTCCTCCAAGCAGTGGCCCCGGGTTCATCCCACCCTCAGTAATTTACGGCATGCCATCCCCCACTCTCTCTTCCCTTTTTCCAAAGTTATCCACTGGCCTGTCCTCTCAGTGCAGGCATGAAAAGCCCCAAAAATAAACCTAAAAAAAGGCGATTTTTGGCGATGTTAAAGCACTTTATTTTGGTTCAGTACATTTATTAACATGCTCTCCAACACAACCACATACTGTATTAGTTGTATCTGAGGCAGATACTATCTGGTATTGAAATAGGAACAACTTAAGAGACAGATATGAAAGAAAGAGAGAAAGATTATTGACCACCTTTTCTCTTTTAATAGTTCTCAACTTTTCTCTTCCAGGAAATGCTTCCACTGCTAGCCCCTCATATGATTCTTTTTGATTATCATGATTATTTAGAACCTGTTAATGTGTTTGTTTTTCTCCTTCAAAACCCAATCTGTTCAATTATCCGACATATTCTCTGTCTTCTGCTCATAGGAGATCCAAACAGCAGCGATCCAGAAGCAGTCGTGACCAGTTATAACTGCCAGCTCTGTGATTTCCGGTACTCAATGGCCCACAGTGCAGATGTGATAGTAGTAGCGCCGTTACTCCTTCACTACCAGCACAACCACTCCATCCACCGCTGCTGTATCCAGCACTGCGTGTACTGTCCACAGGGGCTCTGCCAGCCACAGAAACACCTGGGGGAGGTGAGATTAATAAAATATTGAAATGTTTATTTGCTTAGTGTGTTGGTGTTAACTCCGCAATTAGAACGATGAGCTGTTTTGTAAGGACAATAAAATAAAATGTGTTATATGAATAAGTGAGAAGTTAATTGCTTCAATTTCCAGCCTACTTAAAATTCCCTTGCTCCCCCCCCCCATTTCACCCACGCACACTCCCCCACCCTCCTTTGTGCCAGCTGCCAAACTGTGCTGTCGCAGCTGTTATATATATTTATAAAAAGGATTGTTTACATCCAGAAAGAAGGTGGCATCTTTCAGTTAGTGATGCACATCGAGCTGGTGCCCTTTGATATCACCTGCATAGACAGAAACACAATCACATCCCAGCTAAAGAGAGAAACACCAGACTTAATTAACCCCATATGCACAGTCTTGTCTGTAAAAACTAACTTTACTCCCCTCAATCAATTTTTTTTTTATCATTAGGTGTCTCATCCCTTTGCTTGTCGGAAGCCCACCTGCCCTAAATGCTCTTCCAAGTTCCCTCAGTCCACCAAACAGCAGGAAACCAGCGCTTCAAAACCTGCCACCACCACCTCACCCAGCATGACCCCTCCCAATCCTAGAGGCGACCCCGCTATGATCGGGGGATCAACTTTTCACCCCTCTAACCCTTCACATCCTGTCGTCACACAAGGTACTTCAAGGCATACTTTGCTTTGATAATTGGTCAGAACATTTCTACCTTTATTTTATGTCTGTATAGATGTAATGACATTCTTTTTTTCCTTAGCTCCTAATATGTTTTTGTTTTCTGATTCCAGGTGTCACCCACTTGTGCGACCAGTGTGCGTTCGCCACCACTGACATCGACGTGTTGCTCCAACACTACGAAAGCTGCCACACCCTGATTAAACTAAAGGGGGCAGCGCCTCATGTCAAGGCTGAGGAGGAGGGTGGTGTGGAGAAGGAAGGAGGGAGAGAAAGAGGAGGAGGAGAGAGGGAGTACTCGTGTACAAAGTGTCACTTCATTACAGAAGTGGAAGAAGAGATTTTTAGACACTACAGGTAAGAGACAGAATGATGCATGACACTGAGAGACTCAATATTTTAGATAGTCTATCACTTTATGTTCCCATAATTGGTTGACTTTGAGTAAATATTAAATATGACACTATCAAGTCAGGTGGATACTAGTAAGAAGTAGGAAGGTGGGGTTTAATTCACTGTAATTCTATTTTCTGCTCTCAATTATCAAGTAAATGTTGACTGAGAACACTCATTTTCAGACCTCATAGATATTACATATTGATAGTCTTTGAATATGCGTCTAACTGCCTCAAGATTAAGCTCTTTACGTTTGTAAAAAGTGAAGATATTCATCTTAAGACAAACATGTTTAAGGCTTATGGACTTCCTGTTTTCCACTTTTTTTGTACAATAACCCCAAACTGTTGTTTGTTATTGTTAACATGCATTCTATTTTCCCCTCCATGATCCTTGGTAGTTGGTTTAGAAGTGGCAAATATCCCAACCCTGCAATGAGCTTCTTTCACACACTGACTTAATATACACCTACATATTAGCTTAGTGTCTGTTTGCAGTTTTAGGGTTTTGTGTTCCTCAGTGTTCCTTGTGTTCAGTTTGTGATTCATTGTTTTCAATTGTCTGGACAAGAATAACAAAAGTTTTGGATACTGATATTTTGATGCTGTTTGGGTGATGAAAGTCGTCCTTTAAATCCATCTTGAAATACATACAAGGTCCTGCTGAGTTTTCAATGACTTGATCTGATCCTGGAATCTGCTCTAGGACATAATTCTGTGACAATCTGTCGCTGACAACCTTCAGGAAGGATCAACTTTCCTTTTACATCACTAGCTGTTTGCACATATGCACTCCTGAACATTTCTAGAATATTTCAGGCAGTCTGCCTCTGAAATCTTTCTGACTTACATTTGCACCTCACAGTGGGAGGCTGCTCTTGTCAGACAGAAAAGGGGGGGGGGGGGGGTCTTAGGATTCAATACATGGCGTAAAAAGAACGATGCGTAAGCGGCGGGTGAAGCAGCAGACTCTGACACTGATGAGAATTTTTGCATTTATATCCAAGTATATCATTGCTATGTGTATAGAGCCATATTCACAGCATCAACAAAAGATCGGAATAAAACATTGTGGGGAGCAGAAACATAATGCAGCAGTTTCATTAGTTCATGGAGATCTTACTGGACGCGGTACAGTGTACGGTCGTGCCCCCCTCCCACTTGATCGCAGAAAATGTTCCTGAATATTTCCTGCTGTGTTTTCACATCGGCTCACACCAACTTCTGTCAGAAAGTCTACTAGGGGCCTGGCAGGAAAAAATGTGTCCATTTGCTTTCTCACATGCAGCTCATCCCTGATAACTTCAGGAAGGTTTCAGGAGTTATGTGCATGTGTGAAAGCACCAACTGTCCTTTTAAGCTATAGCTGTCCTGTGAGAATACTCTCTATAGTAAGACGTAAGCCGTACTTTGAATCTTCAACAAGTACAACGCTGATAAAAAAAACATGGCGCTTATAAAGCACTTCATTTTTTGGATTTAACAATTGACAGTTTTTTTTAAATCATAGTCTGCATTGCAGAACCAGAGATAATGTGTATTTTAAAAAAACATTCATCTTTCTTGTTAACACCAGGTGCCCAAATTACACAAAGTGCAACTTGTCAGCCTACGGTTCAGTCTGTTATACCAGTTTCTTAAAGGAGTAACAGCAAATGTAGCCACAAGTTGATAAAGGTTAGGATGGACTCATTTGTAGCTTTTTTCCCGAAAAGATAATTACATTTTCTGTTGCTCCCTCTAGAACCAAGAAATGACTTCATAAAACATATTTTCACATGTGCGTTAAAGACTTTCAAGACTTGTAAACAGACTTCATGTTTACAATGTGTTTTATGAGTGAAGTTCTGAAATGAAATGATTGCTAGTATTGTGACTGTCCTGTAGCAGCCTTCTCCAAAAAGCTTCAGGCTGTCAGTGTAAAATCAAAGGCTAACTGATTTTTTTTTACATGAATTTTTCAATGATTTTTTTCCACAGACATTTTACATTAAATGACAGTTAAAGCCATAAGCTCGGCTCTAACAGCTTAGAGAGCTCAGACGAGACTCTGTTGCCCATTTGTTTCCTACACAAACACACACAAACATACACATTAACTTGGTTTTCAGTGACAGGGAATGATACAGAGGGCTGGAGTTAGGTATGGACTAGAATGAGATAGAGGGTGTGGGAAAATTGCAGCAGAAGACACAGAGGCTGAGAGAGCGATACAAACTCCTGAAGATAGCTGCGTGTAATTTGTTTGACTTTTTTAGTATTGATCCAGATTGCTGATCTGAATTGCTTCTTGATAGGAGCTCACAAACTGACTCACACTGTGCTTGTTTTCTTGCACACACCAGACACAAAATTACTGTCTGACTGGTCGATCTTAGCATGATTCTAACTCCAAATCAATGACATATTCAGAAGTGCGATTCATTTTTGGGTAAGAGCAAAAAGAAGATGAAGTACCGGAGGAAAAAAAAGGAAAACGTTTAGAAGTGAGCGCATTGTTTGCAGGAATGGGACTGAAAAGAAGTAACAGGTAGAACCTGAGAAAAAGGAAGTCAGGAGAAAACAGAACAAAAAATGACTGAAGCCCTTTTGTGTGATTCCGCAACAGCGCCGTAACAAAGCTCCACACTCATTACATCTTTGTACTTTCACATTGATTCTGCAATGGCGTGAGATATCAGTCTGTGGATTCACACTGTGTTACGGCATTGCGGAAGCACGACGTGGGGAGAAAAAATGGGAGCGCCACATACACACACACTAAGACATGTACACTCACACTGCTGCTCTCCCCCGCTGGCTCTGCTGATCCCGTCTCGCCCCTGTAACACCTCTGTTACTGCCTTTAATGGTGGTACAGATGTGGGATCACTTCGTCCTCCAAATACGCCTCCGTCACACTCATATTAAAGGAGAGGCATCATAGAAGTTTAAATATCGCGCTTTTAGCGGCCAGTCTGAATAGGGCTAGAGAGAACAAAGTGCTGTGAGGAGTAACTGTCTACTCGTTCTCTTAACAAAATCTAAGCTCTGAGTCTCACAGTTGAAATCCGACTGAAATACAGCGAGAAAGTTCCACACCCACACTTACATCGACCTTTAATAAAAGTTTCCAAGTCTGAGTTTTTAATAACAAAATAACAGATTTAATTGCAGGGTGCTCAGAACAAAGAAGAGCACTGTATTGGGAGTTATCACTGAGACAAGCTAATCAATCACATTGAAAACTCCCTAGAGGAAAGACGTCCATATTCAAGAGCTTGCTGACATATCCCTTTATTCTAAAAGCTTAGAATTTGCATTTCATAATTACAATACTATATTATTTGGGGAAATTCTGTCAAATCTTTCAGGGTTTCCAACTAAGATGCCGAATGTATAAGAACCAGCACAACTGTGAGGGATGTGAAAGCTCTTGGCTTACGTATCAGATGCATTACAATTGTCCTTCTTGAGACCAGTCACAGGTTATAAACATCTTACCCACACTGAAGATGCAAACTTAATGTGAACCGTAAAGTCCTTTCATTCGAAAAGAGACCACAGGCAGAATTCTGTACCAGGCACAGGCATTATTATTGAATGAAAAATGATGTACTAAAAATTCTGCTATGAAGACTTTATGCTTTGCCCTGTGTCTTCTCCACTGCTCTTTTTTTAAAAGGATCAGACTATTACTGGACCAATATTCTCAAGTTCATTCACTTACCTTTTCTCCATGTTTAAATCTCAAAGGGTAAAATGAAGTCGTCTTCTGTCTTTCATCTTTTACCTGATGTCAGCTTACCTTTCTCCAAAAAAAAGAAAAGAAAAAGAAAACCTTCTTTTGGTTGATTCCAACAAATACATGTGGCTTAACGCCAAACCAGGAAGACTTTTGTAATTAAGGATAATTCCTATACTCATTGTATATCAACTCTTCAAATATTTCTCTTTTTTTATGTTGAATTTTTGATTATTTTCTTATTATTCCTTATAAACACATTTATTTATGATCTCCTGTAACAGTTAGGGAGACAGAAACAGTGACAGGGCAAGTGAGTAAATGAGTCAGTAAGTGCAGCCGTCCATGTGTGCATGCAGGCATGTGTGGTAGATTTGGTGATGACAAACAGAGAGGCCACTGTGTCTTTGTTCAACATCTGGAGACATGTAAGTCTGCTACAAGGTACAAGGTGTTCTTGACTCAAACTAACATTTTCACAGATTTTTGACTAAAACCTGGAACATTTTGATCTGGATTTTGTTTAAAGCTCCAAATTGATTGTTATTTTCAGTGAATTTCTAAATTTAAGGAATAAATAAAGTGTAACAGATAGACTGGGGTGGGTAAGTAAGACGGACAGAGAAGAGACAATTTCTTAATATTGATTTAATGGTTCAGTCCTTAAATAACTCCTGTCAATCTTGAAATGACATATCAGATACATGACTGAGAATGGAAAAGTACATCTTTTTACAAGTTATAATTTTGATACATTTTTAAGTGTGTTTGTTTCTAACATTATTAAGTAGGTATTTCTGAACTATTCCGCACAATCCAAAGGCATTAAGAGCCAGTTGTTAAAATTTAAATTTCAAGAGGTTTTTTTCCAGTTACAATTTTGTAAAACTTCTACTAAAAACTTATAATATATGGGTTTATCTGTATTTTTACAGATGCTGGGTCATATTTTTCCTACATACCTTCATATAAGCAGCTGCCCATTGTGCACCCACCAAGAAGCACTGCAAACAGAACTCCAATTTCTTCTCAAAGATGCTAGATTGATTTAGCCTCACCGGCCCACACAAGAAGACCCAAATCTATTTTGTGAGCCAGGGGGAAAAAAAACCCTGATGTTGTGTATCATATACAGAGAGTTTACTGCTGATTTTTCAAAGCCTTGCCAAAAGGGAAATGAAGGTGGTTTGTTGATGGTTAATTCATTTCATTTCTTTCACATTAATTTCAGTTTCTCACAGTTTGGTCCTAATTCATGGTGATTTGGTGGAACACTGAGTCACTTTTTGGCCACAAAGTCGGTGAAACACTACCTGAGTGGTTGGAGAAAATGGGGCCGAGACCAGTACACTTAAGATTTATTCAATTCATTGTGTGGGTTTTACTCAAAATTGGATCAATAAAAACGTACTTGGCACGTCATATAGAACCCTTTAAAAGCTACTTTTTTTAAGTGAGGGCAATCAAGATGGATTGACTCCATTTTTGTGGGAAACAAAAACTAAGGGTCAAATCAATTTTTCAATAGGTCTTGTCCAAATGCACTTTAACCAACATAAGAATGTACTATGTATACATTTGAACTGTATTACTCTACCATTAAATGTTCCTGACCTGAGGTGAATGTGTCCTTAGTCCTTATTATATGTTAAAGGTTTTTATCTTTTTACATTTTTGTTGTATCTGTGCAGTTAATCACCTCTCATTGTGTCCCCTCTTTGTAGGCGTGTCCATGCATGTTGCCGTTGCAGACGCTGCGACTTCACAGCTCCTGATTCTACAGCCCTCCTGGACCACTTTAACTCCGCCCACTGCCATGAATCCTCTCCCTCGTTAAGCTTATCATCAACAATGTCCTTGCCCACCTCACTGACCCCGTCGTTAACACTCTCAGCCAATGGTTGCTCAGCTCCCTCTACCTTGGCCATCAAAGAAGAAAGCAAGGGGGATCTGCGCCTTCTCTACTCCCTTGCGCCCCCTGAGGGAAGGCTGGCAGAAGGAGGCAGGGAAGAAACAGGAGGAGTGGTAAAAAGTGAAGGAGGCGAGGAGAAAGAAAGGGAGCGCGAGAAAGGCTGGGTTCTCGGGGAGACACGAGGACTTGGAGAAAGAGGAGGTGATCAGGCCCATGGTTTACTTTGGGTGCCAAAGGAGCGAATGGGACCTGAGAGAGGCGGTGGAAGCCGGAGTCCCTCTCTTTTCCCCTCCCCCCTCTCACTGTCGTTTGTTTCAGCCAATCACGAGTCCACACAGCAGAAAAGAGGCGTGGCTTCGCCCAGCATGGTTTACCTGGGAGACACCAAGTCGTTTTTGGGAGATACCAAATCGTTTTTGGGGGATGCCAAGCTGTATGGAGGCGGGAGGCCTGGAGGATCCACTGCAGGAGGAGGTAGTGGAGAGAAGCAGATCCAGATGCCCCAACAGCAGTACACAGGAGGAGGAGGAGGGAGTGGAGGTGGAGGAGGACAGGAGGCGAAAGCAGCTAAAGAAGAGTCCCAATCTCTGCTAAGGGTAAAGTTGAACATGTGTACAGCTCCTAAACTGCATATACTCTAAACCCTTCTATTTCCTTTTACCTCTTTCTCTCATCAAGTCCAGCTCTCTATTTCATCTCCTTCACAACCTGATTTTACCCCTAAGCTCTCACTCTCTGAAAGAACGTCTTTGTAGCTACATCCTTCTACCTGCTGAGCGCATTACCCCTCAAAGTGCTGCTATTAATACACCTTCATCTTTGCTTCCTTTGAATCAGATGTGAGGATTAGACATCATGCAGGGAGCCGCTTCAGTGTAATCTGTAATTCCTTCATCGTAGAGTACTCATGCAGATTGCCGCTGGCTTACAAAGTGTGCCAGGGTGTTTCTACATGCTTATACGCGTTCACATCTCTGTGAGCTGTGCTTCTTGTGCGTTTGTTTCCGTTACATAATTTTATAAAATTTTAAACATAATTTATTTTACACACACACACCACCCAGAAACCTCCCTGTTGCTATGGCAATATGTAGGCAAAGTGACGGTCCTTGTGCTTACCAACTATCGGTTCTGTCATCCTATTCTCTTTGTCCCACAATGCCTTTCACTTCCCAGTGATGTCATAGACTGGTAAGAACATACTGTGGTTTGCCGACGCCGCACAGCTTATTGGCTATGATCACATTGGATCAGAATAAACTCAACTTTGAGTCTGTGTGTCTATGTGTGTGAGTGTGTGTGTGTGTGTGTGTGTAGGGTCAGGGCATTGACATGGGTCTATGTAAGTGGTATGATTGAGTGTGAGAATGATGTCTCTGGTGTGTGTGTGTGTTAGAGTACATATCTGTGTGAGTGGAGTGTATAGCTTCTTTGTGCATGTTTTTGGGTTGGTCTATTGCATGTGAGTGTATGTGCGCAAGTGTGTGCGTTAGAGAGGTGTTGGCAGTAACTTGGCAGACTGGGCAGGGTGGGGCAGCAAGAGGTTTACTCATTATGATGGGAGGGGCAGAGTGTGTTTGAGAGAGAGAGAGAGAGAGAGAGAGAGAGAGAGAACGTGGGTGAAACAGAAAGAGAGTACATGCTTGAAAGACAGAGAGAGAAAAGATTGAGATAAAGACATAAATGTGGAAAATTGTGAATTGAATTACAAATGAAGTTGTGCTCAACATTTAGTTTTCCTCTTCAAGGAACAGTAACAAATATTGAACCTACTCTAGACAGAAAAAGTGTATTTTTCTGTTTGTGTTTAATTGTCACAAACAAGATTTTTGTTTTAAAAATTACTTAGCACAGCACTTTTTTTTGCCCACTGCTTTAAGTCATAATGCTAAGCTACGTTTCCTGACTCAAGCTCCGAACTGAACGCAGAGTCTTAAGAGTTGCATGAATCTTTTTATGTTTCTTCCTGAAAGAAAACAAGAGCATTGTGTTTAAAACTGTTGAACTATTCCTTTCATTTAAAAAATCAAGTTATTCTACACCGTCTAAAAGAATTCAATACACTTCAGGAAAGTTTGTTCGAATCTATCCATGGAAGCCAAATGAAGTTTACAGGGGCTGTAATGAATGCATTGTAATTTAACAAAGGGAGAATTGACACATTTCCTGTTATTTGAAGAAAGAGAAAATGTGTGTCAGTAAGGAACGAGCCTCACCATTCTTGATGATGTTTTATTTTTTGGGGATTGTGTGAATGTTCAGAAGTTTACTAAAAGACAAGAAAGATGGCAAGCATGTGAAGGTGAGAAGAAATAAGAGTTAGCGAGGAGGGACAAGGCCAAACAAACTATTCAATATTTTATTAGAGAAGAAACTGAACATGACTTATAACTTTAATAGCATAATAATATATGGCCTGTGCTGCTATCTTTTCCCTTCGCCTCTCCACACAATATTTATCCTCTGTTTCCATGGCATGCAGTGACAAGTCTAACACAATCAATGATACCACACACAAACACACACATGCTGTTGACTCATCAGAGTAAGGGAGGGGCACTAATGCAAAGGATCATCTGAAATAGCTTGATACACACACACACACACACACACACACACACACGCACACACACACACACACACACACACACACACACACAGGCATGCACATACACACACACACACACACACACACACATACACAACATACAGTATATCAAAACACATTTAAATGCAGCCTTTGACGCAACAGGGCAGAGTCTGAATTATAAAAAGTGAATCCGCCCCTAAATACAAATTGCCTCTGTAAATGCAGAGTGAGAAGAAAAAAGGGGCAAAGTGCTGAAAGAAGAAGAGTGGAGTGAAGGTAGTGGAACTGGAAGAGCAAAGGTAGAGGGATGGAAGGAGGAAGAGAAGGATACAAAAAAAAACACTGAAAAAAAATGACGCTTTGAGCGTGCGTTTTATCTTTATGTGTCAGCAGTTCTGCACATTTGTGTCTGTTTCCTTCATCTTTCCTTGTTTTGTTTTTTTCCTGGCATCGATCCGTCTCTGCACTTATTTCTCTCATTCTTTTTCTTTCATTTCCCTCCTTTTCCTCAAAGGACAACTCACCTGTTCCACACAGATCAATACACACCTCGCACACTTACAACAGCTTTCACACTAACAGACACACACGGATTCAGAGTTGTTAGTATTCCGTTGCAGGAGGCGTTTGCTTTGTAGCGAGAAGAGAATATTTTCTTTTTTAAAGGCCTGATCTATAATTGTTGCACCGTGTTGAGACATTGCTCCGCTATTGGCTGTGTTTTCTTTGTGATTTATTACCTTGCCGACATTTTCTCAGTCTGAAATTTAGTTTTCGGACTTTTTTTTTGACTCCCTGTGTGATGCAAGGATAGAAAACTTACGAGGTTTAGAGATGAAATTAAACTAAAAGCTTGGTGGACGTTTGAGGATATAAATGGAATGAGACAGACTTTGAGTAATGGTGGTTTTTCGAGTTAAGCAGGGGCTGAGAAATGTCCGCCTCTGAGCCAAACATACGTGAACACATGCGAATATGAGAAATGACCCAAAATAAAGATGATCTAATAAATCCCAGTGTGTGTTTTCAAAGGGACATCAACCTCAAAGACAGCAAAGAGGAGGAGATAAATGGACAAAAGCAAGGACAGGGAGGAATCTTGAATGCGACCTTCCAAACACAATTTAATTATTCTCATCTTATGTGGTCATAATGCTGTACTGAAATGTGAGCCTTCAGGGTTTTTCAAAAGTCCCATGCGTGACATTCAATTCCATTTGAGTGCAGCGACAGACAGAGAAAAT
Source organism: Tautogolabrus adspersus (assembly GCA_020745685.1). Taxonomy (NCBI): domain Eukaryota; kingdom Metazoa; phylum Chordata; class Actinopteri; order Labriformes; family Labridae; genus Tautogolabrus; species Tautogolabrus adspersus. The sequence goes on from CM036550.1 coordinate 17,350,960, forward strand.
AGAGAGACGAACGGAGAGAGATAAACAGGAATGTGTGCTTTCAGCAGATCAGAGAAGAGTTTCATTAAAGTTTCTCTCGTTTACATTTCTGCCCAACGGAGCTAATTATGTTACAAAGACACACACACAACAGCACACAAAGACATGCACGCAGCTGTATTTCCATAACGTTCTTACTTCATTACTTCACGTTCTGTTTCCCTTCTTCCTTCTTTCCTCGCGTAAATTCATGCGTGTCTGTGTACATGCGCATCTCAGTGGCAGTGTGTTCTTTCCACCGCTAGTGTACCTAATTGCATGTGATGTGTGTGTGTGTGTGTGTGTGTGTGTGTCTGTGTCTGTGTGTGTGTTGTGTAAGGAAATTAAAGCATGAATTGAAGTTATTTTCCGTGCTGATAATTTAGCATCTCTTTATATCCGCTACAGGAAATTATAGAGCTTATGCTCGAGACAGTGTTTGTGTAAGTGTCTGTGTGTGTGTGTCTGTGTGTGTGTGTGTGTGTGTGTGTGTGTGTGTGTGTGTGTGTGTGTGTGTGTGTGTGTGTGTGTGTGTGTGTGTGTGTGTGTGTGTGTGTGTGTGTGTGTTTGTGTTTGTGTTTGTGTTTGTGTGCGTGTGCGTGTGTGTGTGTGTGCGCGTGTTGCACAGTTTGTGTGCTTAATGGGTTTTTTTAAAGACAAAAAAGGGAGAAAAAAACCTTTAGTGAATTAACTCTGAAATAGTGTTCCTTAATTGATCTGCTAGGCATATGCATAGTGTTCTTTCTATTTCCTGGCCCTTTTTATTTCCATTATAATTTCACAAAAAACAACCACTTTCAATTGACTTATAATTCTGCTTTTTGGAGTTTCTTCTGCAGACCTTTTATTCCCCCTTTAATTGTGTAAGATCCCTGGAGTTAAAAATGTTCTAGAAGTTAAAACTAGTCATAAATCAAGGCTGGTAAAGTTTTTTAGGTTTGCAAAAAGAACCAGAACTAAAGACCCCACTGAGCGGCACTTTTATCGGTGTTCAGGTCAACAACTAAATTAGAAAAAAGGACGTTTGCAATGAAAAGACTGCCTTTTTATGCCTTTACTGTTGAGATAGGACAGTGGATATAGTTGAAAACTAGGGACAGAGAGAGGGTGGAACAGGGAAAGGAGCCACAGGTCGGATTTGAACCCAGGACGAGGACTATAATAGAATAGTTTTTATTGTTTGGTATTACACTGACCTCGTCAGACAATCTCCTAATGCTGAGTGCCATCTACTCACCACTAAGAATCCCTTTGATCTTTGTTGCTCATCTTTATTTGCTGATGTGTTAAAATCTTGCTTGCGTTGCAGGCAACCACAAGTGTACCTGTAAGCCATGTATACCACTGACTTTTTCTATACCAGCGACAAACTTGAGAGTTTACAGCAGTGTGGTTTTGAGCAGTCTGAGCTGAAAGCTGCATTTTCTGCACACACTTGTATAAATGGAGCTTATAGATGAGAGTGCGATGCAGAAAACTGTTAGCATCCTGTATACAGTCCCTTATGGAGAACTTGAAAAGCGTCTTTATTCTTCTTAGTTTCAGAGGTGATGTGTGCGTGTGTTTTCATGTGTTTGGGTGGCTTGGAAAAAGGAAGACATGCTGATATTCGCCAAGCCGCTTTCTCTCGCTCTACTCATAGACAGAGTTGTCTGTTCGGGGCAGTTCAGTTTGTTTGTATAGCAGTCACATTTCCCATCAGGACACAGACTCAAATAAACACAGTCATGCTGGAAAGAGTGTGTGTGTCTGTGTGTGTGTGATAATGTCGTTAGTGTATAAGATTTAGGCTGTGTTTAGTGTAACAGAAACATGATCAGACAACCTGTTTGCTGTAATTTTGACCTGTGTGTGTTTGTAAGTCTGTCTGTGGAAATACTGGTGTGTGTGTGTGTGTGTGTGTGTGTGTGTGTGTGTGTGTGTGTGTGTGTGTGTGTGTGTGTGTGTGTGTGTGTGTGTGTGTGTGTGTGTGTGTGTGTGTGTGTGTGTGTGTGTGTGTGTGTGTGTGTGTGTGTGTGTGTGTGTGTGTGTGTGTGTGTGTGTGTGTGTGTGTGTGTGTGTGTGTGTGTGTGTGTGTGTGTGTGTGTGTGTGTGTGTGTGTGTGTGTGTGTGTGTGTGTGTGTGTGTGTGTGTGTGTGTGTGCGTGCGTGCGTGCGTGTGTGTGCGTGTCTGTTTGATAGAAGTGTCACAGTTATGACCTGCGTGTGTGGCTTTCCGCTGTGTGACAGTCTACAGAAGTCTCATTGTCCACTAGGAATATTACATTTGGCTTTAAAAACAAATTACGCCATTTCAACCACATTCAGACCCATTTTGGCTCTTCAGTACAAGGCTTCGCTTACACACACATATTACAGCTGACAACATGTGTAGAGGAAAGGTGACAGCTTGGCGTTTTTGGCTCAAGCTAATCAAGAAATAATGTGTTTGCTTGAATATATCTTGGCTCTTGTATTGGATGTTAATCCTCCTTTCAAGTTAGCTTTTGGTTCTCTGATTGACTGATTCCAACTGGGTTTGGAAAAAAAACAAAAACAAAATTCCTAACCTGTTTGGGAAATGTGACTTTTAACTAAATCATACCACGTCTTGAAGTGTAAAGTCAGTCATCAGCCATAGAAATGTAAAATTTTAAATCCGAAGATGTGGCTCTGTGGTTTTATTTTGGGATACATTTTGGCAGCTGGGTGGTGCAGTTATTAGTCAAATGTCCCCTCAACTCAATGCTCAGGTACTATCCCCTGTGCCGGACGCTCCCCCCGCTGAAGTGTCCTTGTGCAAGACATTGAATTTATAATTGCTCCAGGGCTGCTGGTGGGTAGCTGACCCTGCTGTTGACCTTCCTGAGGAGGGGAGGCAGCAAAACGAGGAATCGCTCCTTGTGGAGTCGGTGGGGTATTTAAAGAGACTTTCCTGTGATTGTCTTAACTTTACTGGCACTAAGTGAAATTTCCTATTTATGACAATCCACACAAATCAGGCAAATAAGTAGGAAAAAACATAAAAAAGTAGTCAGACAGAGCACCAAGATTAATGCGAGTATAAAAGAATACTGGTATGAAATGCATTAACGGACAAAAACCACCGTTTCTTTATAGATAATGCTGTGGTTTGTATCGCTTATATTATATTTTATGACATGAGTTTGACTTGAGCCTTACATGCCGTCTGTTCAAATCTCTTCTCTTTCCAGTGAGTATTTCATTGGTTGAGACACGTGTCGCTTTAACACACAGCCCTTTCATTGGTTCAGCTGTGAGCCCATGACACAGATGTTCCACCCTCACTGCCAGGGAACCATCCAGCTGTTTTTTATCATGTCGACATGGCAACGCTAAAACACAGTGGTTATTTTAGCTCCTAGCTGTAATTTAGACGTTTACATCAATTACTGTTACAATCAACTTACACACACACACACTCACACACTCACACAACCACACACAGTACTGGAAGTGTGTGTTTGCATATGTGTGTCTTTTCTATTTCTCAGTGTTTTTCAGCCATGGCATTCACATCCAGACACTCAGTCCTTGTATTGCTCTCTCTCTCTCTCTCTCTCTCTCTCTCTCTCTCTCTCTCTCTCTCTCTCTCTCTCTCTCTCTCTCTCTCTCTCTCTCTCTCTCCCTCCTGCTCTTTTTTCTTCGTGTAAGGTGGGAGCCATTCACCACAGGCTCTGTGTGTATGTGCATATGTGCACACATGCAGATGTGCATATGCGTGTGTGTTCACACATGGAACCAATATTGAGGCCAGATGATCATTTTGCTACAACAAGACCTCTACACGCAACGCTAGCCAGCTACACACACACACACACACACACACACCCACACACACACACACACACCCCTACACATACACAAACAGACATGCATTTGGTACACCATTCTGGCAGCACTTGTGTAATTAGGAAGCTGATTGGTTAGATTAAATGTCCGTCTGACCCTTGACCAATAGTTAATTTAAAAACCCTGCCCCTCCTCCCCTTTTTCTTCTGTCCCCTCGCTTTCATGACTTCTTCTTTTCCTTCCCTCATCTCCTTTTTTTTTTCTTCTCTAAATCTGAGGTTCTTTCACACAATCAGGCTTTTTGAGCGAGTGATGTAATTTGACAAATAGGAGAGAAGGCGCTGAAGAAAATGAATGGTTTATGTAAAACTGCTTCCAGCCACTGACTGAAAGTAGAATGTCAGAAGACTGCAAATGACTTCCGTTTTTTTTTAATATGCGAGTTTGTCCAAGCCATATAATGTAAAAAAAGTGAACATCTGATACTGGAGAATACAGCTACTCATATCTTTTCTGTCTGTTTTTAGGATTTTCCTCTTTTGTATAGGGCATTTTAACCCATTTAGACCTAAGGACGCCTAAAAAAACGCCCTCTAAAACCTAAGTAACGTTTGAAATCAACCTCCTAAAACCTGAGGGTTTTCAGAAAAACTGCATAGAATTTCAATGTTTACTAAAATCTTTCTAAAGTCTCAGCCTCTGTATCAGATAGAGACCTTAAAAATAAAACATTTGAAAGCTTAAACCTATTGGCTTTAACTGTACATTAAAATTTCCTTTGCACTCATGTTCCTCATGGCCTTAGACGTCTCATCAGGTCTTAAAGGTAGAAGCACCAGGTCTAAATGGGTTAAATATATGTAGCTAGAGATGAAGGCAAGCAAATTACCTCCCCACAACAGATAATTGACCAATATTGAGTACCACTCTGAGACTATAGAGAGAAAAAATTTTCATTTTTGGTTGAAAAAACACCCCAAAACAAACAATGATTGCTGACATTTAGCTTCCTTTGACTAACATGTAACTCACTGTTAGAGTTGCGTGATTATAACTGACCAGAAACCAGACAGTCGATGGAGAAACACGATAATTTATGGGTGGAGCTAAGGAATTTTGATGTAATATAATATATCGACTGTAATCACCGATACCCAAAATAACACCATAGACTCTATGAGAGGGCGATTCCTGTAATAATACAATAATTGATTTTACTCTTTATTTAACACAAGGAAATAAAAAGAATAAAATATATGCAGAAACAATAAATAAATAATACAATTATTCAGTCAGCAATGGTGGAACGATGATGTAAAACATTTAAATGCAAAAAATAAGGCAACTGTATTAGAGACATAATGTACTAGGATGGTCAGGTTTCTGAATAGTTCTATATTTTGCTTTGAAGAAACACTGTGTAACTTGAAGACAGTCTCAGTGAAGCACTATAAATGATGCTTATAATGCATGGTTAAAACCTAGCACCTCATCTTTTGAACAGAAACAACAAGACAACAGCTGTTTGTCATTTGACTCATCATCATCATCATCATCATCATCATCATCATCATCATCATATCCCCTCCCTTGTGGCACATTCAGCATTTCGTCCTGTGCTTTGGCCATGTTTAAATATAACAAAAGGACTTACCATAGCATCACAACTATTCCACTGAAACAAGATGTACAACAAATGTAAAGTATTTTTTTGGGCATGTACACTCCCCCAACCATGCACACTGTCAGACACATCGAGTATACTCGCGCAAGCAAACATACACGGCCGTGAGATGTCATCCTAAGACTTTGATCCATCCTTCTTTGGACATCTAGTCGCACCTTCCTCGGTGTGTGTGTGAGAGAGAGAGAGTGACAAAGTGATTGAAGGAGTGTGTGAGTATGTGTGTGTTTGTGAGTGAGCAATGCCATGGCAACCTTGGCGGTCCAAGGCCTTCTTGGCAAAGGTAGCAATATGGCTCTGGGCATGTGCGCGTGCAGGACTCTCCCGTCCCAGTGTGAATGTGTGTGTGTGTGTGTGTGTGTGTGCATGCGTGAATGGAATGCAGAATGGAGATTTTCACTTTTAACTCCTCTCAGCGGACACGCACATCCATCCTCAAACTTGTAATACACTAACACACACACTCGCGTTGCCATGAATACTTGATATTGGGTGAAAGCTCAAGAAGGATACATCCGTTTTCTCTCTCTTTCTCTCACCTTACTCTTCCTTGTCTCTCTTTCCATCTCCCCCTCTGTGTCCCCTGTGAGATTTACGCTCATTAGGAATTCTTCACTTGTGTTTGCCAGTGTGTGTGTGCGTGTGTGTGCCTCTGTGCCAGTGTGTTTATGAATTCTACTCCAGTGGCATGATGCATCTTGTATACCCAAATTCCCTTAAGACGATTTCTCCTTTGTTCTCTCAGTCTCTCTGTCTCTCTCTCTCTGGGTTTACGACACAACAGGACACGACACAGCTCAGCACAGCTTCAACTGTTCAAGACTTGTTTGCTCCCGGGGTGTATATCGACTCCTATTGTTCTTGTGTTTCTGTGTAGCTCAGTGGATGGAGCCAAAGCTAAACACATTAAGGTCCAGTTGTCCTGTGAGTCTTCTTTTAGTCGGTCTTTAAAGCTAAGACGCTGTGACGAGAGCTGAGAAAACCACAGATTTATTTAGGGCTTAGTTTGTCTTTTTGTTTAATCTTTGTTGTTTTGGTTAGCATAATGAAGTACATATAACTAATGGAAATACAGAAAGCAATAAATCAGATGTTTTCCTTTTTTGTTGGAACACCTTTGTCATGCTGTACTGTTCAGTTTGATAAGAATCGTGTTTCAAGTGGGAATGTTTACAGTGATCTTGTACATCTCTTCTCATGTGCAAATTCTTACTCACACTCATGGGACTTCTTTTAAGTCTTTGGGGAATTTAGTGATTTCCTTATTTAAAGAGAGGGATGACAAAGACCGTAGATTGAATAGAGAGGGGATTATGTTGATGGAGAGATCAAAGATGAGAATGCTGAACATCAGTTTAACAGTTGCTTTTTTTTTTTATGATTGTGATATGTTTTCTCCTTGTGAGTGTGTGTGTGTGATGTAACTTGCGCTGTTGCTTGATGGTGCGTCATTGATGCAGATGTTCTGAGGTACACACACACACACACACAAACACACACACAGTCGCACGGTCAGGTCCCCGAGTCCCATCTATCCTGTTCTTTAATAGACCAGGTGCAGCCAAACAATGGGCGTGTGCATGACTGCCCCTGTGTGTGTGTGTGTGTGTGTGTGTGTGTGTGTGTGTGTGTGTGTGTGTGTGTGTGTGTGTGTGTGTGTGTGTGTGTGTGTGTGTGTGTGTGTGTGTGTGTGTGTGTGTGTGTGTGTGTGTGTGTGTGTGTGTGTGTGTGTGTGTGTGTGTGTGTGTGTGTGTGTGTGTGTGTCACTTTGAAACTCCTTCTATGTTCACATATCCTTGACAGGTTTTTCTTTGTCTCTTTTGAATTTTCAACATTAAATGACAATTTTCAAAAGGAGATTTTTTGATTTCTCACAGACACACTCATTCTTTGTTTATTAAATCTGCTTGTTTCTATTGTATGTTTATTTCCCACTAGAGGAAACGTAGCAACTGGCCTCATGTGTCCACCAGAATAACACAATTACAACACTGTTATCTCCTCTCTTCTTTGAAATGCTGGATCCATTTTTCCGACTGTCATGGGATATTCTCGCGTAAAGTAAGCCACGTCTGATAGGGTCCACTTTCAGTCGCACTTTTCTTCCTGCGTGTTGGGCTCAGGTCATCGAGATAGCTGAACCCATTTAGAGAGAAAATCCTCTGAAAGTAGATCCATGTTATTCCTTTGATCTAATACAGCTCGCTGATTAAGAACAACTCTTTCTCTCAGAGCCACAGACCTGAGACCCACAGCTTTAATGTGTGTCGCTACCAAGAGACTTGTGAAGCAGGCTGACGATAAATAAAGAGGCTGACAGAAAAATAGAAGCGGAAATGCGGAGTGTCTTTCATCTACTGTCAAATCGGCCTGATACTCTTTAAACAATATCTATGCGTACAACACTGCAACATCTTCTTTGGTTTATTTCTGAGATCGTCGAACGTGGAACTCGAGAAACCTGAGCAGTCCGATGATCGTACAACTTAAAGCAAGGCCTGAGGTTAGCTAAACCAATACATATCATTTTTCCATCCATCCTAGTTTGTAGATCTGTGAATTCAATTTTGGCCCACTTCACAAGCTGTAGTTTTTCTGCACTAAGCCCGATTTCCTTTAAAATAAGAGTTGTCAAATTGTCAAGACACATTCACATTCAGTTTTACCTTTATACGAGGGAGTTAAGTTAATCTGTAAAGCGGTTAAACTCTTTGTTCATAACCTGTTTAACTGCTCCTGTTCCTTCCCCTCATTTTGTTATGCACTTTTTCATTGTTTTCTAGTCAGATAATTACTTTAATGAGCACTGGGTATCATCATAGTTGGCAGACACAGTTGCAGAACCTGCATGGAAAAACAAGACAAATATTCTAATACACTGGAATTATCCTTTGTAAGTAAGTTCCCTGAGGAAGTGTACATAAAACAATTTATAAAAAGCATTGACACTTAGTTCAGTTGAGATAAATGAAACAATGAGTCACTTTCTATCTTGATAGAAGAAGAAAAATCCGCCTTCCAAATGTTCTAATGTTTACAAAAATGTTTGTTTCGACATTGTTTTTTTCTTTGCTAGCTTTGCTGTTCTTTGTCCCGTTCTTTTTGGCATTGTTACGTTTGTTGAAAAAATTAATTCTACCAACTGTTTGTGTACGGAGTTGTGCAAAATCAAACACAAGATGTGAATGTGCTCACTACAAACAAAACCAAAAAGAACCCACTTGTAAAACTACAATTGCTCGACAGCGCTACCAGTGGTCAAAGACTAACCTCTGTACCTTAAGTCACTGACTGAAGATACATCGTGGTTCAAACTTTATTAGATTTACTACATATAAAGCAACACTTAATAGAAAAAGGCTTGACTTGGCAAGCAAATATGTGTTGTGCTGTATGCAGTTATTAGAATCATCCAATAAAACATGTAAGAATAAGCATTAAGCCTGCAAACATAAACACACCTTGCAAACACATGGACACATGTTAGGGATCACCATTATTTAAAGCCCCTGATTTGCAGATCAACCAGGAAACAAGTTTTACATTACCCCGAGACCACCAAGAGAGCGAGAGAGAGAGAGAGAGAGAGCAGTAGACTGTGGAAGAGCTTAGAAAAAGAAAAAAAGAGTGCACCGAAGAGACGAGAGCTAGAGTGAGAGGGACAGACAGAGCAGGGAGAGAGACAACGAAGACAGGAAGACGAGAGAGAGAAAGACCCAGGGAGAACTGGGTAGAGAGAAATAAAAGTAGACGGAGAGAGAAAAGGGAGCAGCTGCCAAGCTCTGAGTGGGGTTAAGCATCACCACAAGTACAACCTAATAAGGTCTGAAAGTGTGCACGAACACACACACACACACACACACACATTCAAAAACACAGAGACTTGGCTGGTGTTCAAAATCAGTGTTGCTGCAGTAAGCTGCAGTTAGCAGTAACTCACATCTGCCTCCAGCGCCTTTAAAACAGAATAATGTTGTGATGCATAATGTTGAAATACTGTGAAGGACCTTTCCTGACCTGTCGACTTTCCAAGTTTATTCAGTTACTGTAGTGCTTTTCTTATCTGCCTGTTTTTCCACTATACTCGTGAACAAAGGCAGTTTACACGCCTACACTCACAATCCTCTACTACAATGTACCAGTGTCTAAAAGTGTGACCCGCAGATTCAGGAAAACAACTGTTATCCACTCCATTCAGATTCTACCCGAAGACACGGATTGATGGTCACAGGATGTGTTGCAGCATCAACATGTACATGTACTTTCTGCTGTAAAGCCTGGCTCACACTGCAGGATAATCGGGCTGATTTGAGGTCCGATTCCTCCTTCCCGACAATCGCGACTCAAGGCTGCTTGGAACCGATTATCTGCCCAGATTATGTTGTAGTGTGAGCGGCATAAAGTTCCAATCTTAACGTCCCCGATCTGCTCTGCGATCATCGCGGATCGCCCCGATTTATTTCAAACATGTTTGATATTTTAGGATCTAAAATCTTGACGATTACGTCATGAACGCGTCTGGCAGAAGTCGTGCACGACTAGGCGACAATATAATCATAATATTATATAACCTCTAATTCTCTCTGCAAAACGCACAAACGGTACGGTCCTCGTCTCCTCAGCCACCTGCGAGTCCATATACGTCGGCGTTTCTATTTTTCTTGGTTTCGGTACACTGGACGGCAGAGATCACCAGCGCAGCACTTTTCTGAAACATGGTATCCATATATCTACGATTGTATCAACTTTCCTATAAATCTTCAACAACTTCCACTTCCTTCTCTTTCACCAACCGCCGACTTTTTTTAACAATTGTCAACGCTCCGTCACGATTTCACTCGTACAGTGTGAGCTCTCAAGTTGTGCCCGACAATCGGGTCGTACAGTGTGAGCACAGAAATCGCAAGGTGTGGTCGTGCGTGGAAAACGATCCAGTCGTACAGTGTGAGCTGACATACCACCCCGACTTTAATTCAATCGTAGAAAAATCGCACAGTGTGAGCCAGGCTTAATGTGTTATGTTGATTATAGCTTAAACTATCAGACCAAGGTCTCAGATAAGGCTTGAGTTATCCACTGAAAAATACTGCCAAAGGATTGTAGACATGAGTAAGAAGAATGGGCCTCCTTGAAACTGAGTTCCCTAAATCCCCTCTTTAGTCCTTCCAATCTGTTTAAACTTTATTAATCCCCAGCAGCCTTTTACACCTGTTACTCTTTAGTTGAAACCCAAACTGTACAGGCTCCATAATCAGGTACAAATCAAATTTTCTGGTCTGAGTAATAAGTAGTGATCTAGTTTAAGGCCCAAATGCTGCAGAAAAATGTTTGGTGATTCATCGGGCAGTTCTTAACGCCCTTTTAATGTTTAAATGTGCATACACTTCAATAAACTTGGTGTGTGTGTTGTTCTTTTTATTTGCGTGTCTCAAATTTCGAAAGTGATGACACGGATTGTTATTGGCTACAGGATTATGTGGAGATCCATATCAGTGTTTTCCTCCATTTCATTTCATTTCATTTCTTTCTTTTTATCCTAGCATCCATGTGCAATTTTTCCTGGACAGACAACTCTTCAATAAAAATGTAAAACAAACACAGACGTCACAGAGGCTGCAACGCTGCAAATTAGACGGTAGCATCACTGAGGAAGGTCCAAACAAACTCAGCAAGTCAACCTTTCCAAGCTAAATAATAACTGTTGAGTCCCCAGCAAGCACTAAGTGAAGAATGAATGTTGACGTTGCTGCTAGCAAATGCACCCCTCCTAAGTAACCTAAGAAGCCAAAATGAAAACCGTCAACTCCCAAAGTATTTAGACAATAAAAATTAAATTGCACATACACACATCGACACACAAGAGCAAGTTAGACATTTCCTGCTTCCCTTGAGGCAAGAAAAAAGGCAAAGGAGCCTAAAAAAACTAATGAATCATGGAAGGAGGGAGAGATAGGGGGGACATTCTGTGTCCCCTCCTCACAGAGTGGTTATCACTTTCTCTGTCTGAGAGCCTGTTCTCTCTCTCTCCCTCTCTCTCTGTTTCCCCCTCTCTGCTGAATGGAGATTAAAAGCTGATAGGAGATTGCAAAGACATGTTGCACTCCTGTTCAGACTCACACACACACACACACACACACACACACGTGCATACAGATGGTAACATTAGCTCTTGTATAGCTGGGAGCTCCTGATGTAAAACACATGTTCCTGCCTCAGCAGTGTGTGCCGGTGTGTCTACGGCTGTTTAAACCAACTTTATCGCTCCATCAGTTCAGAGACAAGGAACGATTCATTCAGAGAGAGAGAGAGAGAAAGAGAGAGAGAAGGGAGGAGTGTGTGTCTGTGAGTATGTGTGTTGTGTGTGTGTGTGTGTGTTTGGGAGACAGTGATTGACAGAATTTTTCCATTTTTCCCCTCAGTATTAATCAAACCTTTGGAATGTCAGACGCACGGATATTCAGGCGAAAGCTCTGTCTGCCCAAAAGCACCTTAGAGACACTGATTTTTAAAACGTTGATCTGCTTTTTTCAGTGTGCTCAGCAGTTTTACTGTAATTAAATCAAGTCAGTTAGTTTTGGAGAGAGCAACCCTTTGCTGATAATTCAGCTCTCTTAAGAAACCTCTGAAATGGCGAACACTGAAGGAATTCATCGGTCGGGCTTTGTTTTTGAGTAGGTCCATGGCAAAAAATGATTCCGTATTTTACTCTTCTTGTTCAAGAAAATCAAAATGTAAGAAATGTGACTCAAATTGTTCATGAACAGTGAACAAAAGAAACAATCGTTTAACGTATTAAAGTAGGAACAATGGGATGACGTTGTTCATGAAAGTTATGTTTCAAATGTAGCCGTCATTTTCTTGTGAAATGTGTTTTCAACTTGAGATGATTCCCAGTTGCTTCTTAGTACCTATAACTCTTCTTCAGTCAAAACAGTCTGAAAGCCCATTTGTGTCAGTCAAATGTAAGCGTGAGACAGATCTGAAAAAGAAACAACAGTGTCGTCACTATGTCTGCTTCTGGTTAACCACCGATATGAGTTTAGTCTGGTAGAGAAAAATAAAAATACAGGTGACTTCAACATGTACACATATTTTACTCTCTGTGTTGCATCAAACTTCAAATTATCCCGTTCTGTTTCTGACACGAAAGAAAAGAAAGAAATAACAAAGACTTTGCTTGAAAAGGTATAATCCATCAAAGAAGAATCAAATAAATGTATGAAACGCTTTCTTTCTCTGGTTGGTGTTTATGTGGTGTCCTGAGTTGAGCTCTATTTTTATTCCCTGCAGTTGGACTAAAGTGGGGCACTGAAGCACGGGCTCCCAACTGTAGTCATATACGAACTAAATTGCAGAGTGCTGTGAAATTGAACGAAACACGTGTCGATAAAATTTTGTTAAACCGATTGAAAGGATAGTCAACCGCGGTGGGTGAAGTAACGGAAAACAAATAGATTTAGCTTGATAAAGGTTTCTTCTTGCCGCCAGTCGTTCTAGCAGACTGAACTCATCTACATTTAGATTCACCGGCCAATGTGTGTGGTCATCCGTGCCTTGGAGTTAGAGCTCGTGTATGAGTGTGTGTGTGAGCTTTATTGACCAGCAGATGAAGGCTGTGTGTGCATGTGTGTGTGTGATGAGAAGCAGGCGACCAGATGGACTTATGGGAAATAAAAAAGCTTTTATTTATTTATACGATTTGATTAAATGGCATTTGTTTCTGTCTCTTGGTGTGTATGTGTGTTCATGCATGCTAGTGTGTGTGTGTGTGTGTGTGTGTGAGTGTCTTGTATTTAATGACAAATAGAATAGAGGGATCAGAGCAATCAGGTTTGAATGATTACTATGGGAACGAGGGAGCGAGACTGATCGTGAGGGAGAGAGAAAGGGAAGCAAAAGAGACAAAGTTAGATTACAGAATCAACTAATTCTCACACATCAGCACAAAACAGAAATTACTGCCTCTGTTTGTTGATCTCATTCTCAATTTCATTCTCTCCTTTTCTCTGTCTTCTCACAGTCCCTCTATTTATTCATTTTTACGAGATGGAAACTAATGTTTCTGCATTTCTTTCCTCTTCAGGGCCTCCCTCTCCCCTGTTCTCTCTCTGTCTTTTCCTCTCCTTCCTATACATTCTCTCCCTCACTGCCTCTGTAATAATTACAGATGATTTAAAAAAAAAAAACGTTTTTCTCCTGAAAATTAAGGCTATGAATCTTTTCCTGTTTGTTAACCTTTGAAAGAAATCTCTCTTGTTACATTTAATGAGATGAGATGCCTGAAAATGACATCATTATATGTCCCAGTCATTAGTTGGTGAAAAGAACCAAGAATAAGTAATGTTGTGACATTTTTGTCAACTTTCGTGTGTAATTAGTTTCAAGCAGCCCGAAGCAAAGTTTTCTTCTTTTTGATTATTTGTGTTGTCAACAAAAAACATCCAAACTGTGTTTGTGTGTTGGACATTGTCAACCAACAGCCCGAATCATTGAAATATTCAAAGTAGCCGACATGTACTATCCCACTAACGTCCACTAAAGAACATGTAAACTAGCTACAGTATATTGCTCACTGTGGCCCAACATGTCTGTTTTGCATGGCCCCTGTCAAATAAGCTGATCGACTAACAGATTAGTTGCTGGCACTAAAACCACATTCTAAAAATCGAATGATAATAAGTTATAACATATAGCACACCAAGAGAAAACTCCTCACATTTAAGAAGCTGGAACAAAACTTCCAATCTACTATAAACAATGAATGGAGCTCTAATGGTTATTATTAGTGATAACAACACACACACACACACACACACACACACACACACACACACACACACACACACACACACACACACACTGTGTTGGTTATTCCTGCAGTGCGTCCTCACATATGGTCAGACTTATTGTCAAGGTGCATATAGGTCTGACTGAGAAACACTTTATATTCAGGGGGGTTCTCCTGCTGTACAGTGCAGCCTCTAAAGGTCGACACCAGTACATAAAAACCAGGTGAACATTAATCCATGTTTGTATGCACTTTTAAATGAGTAAACATCCGGCTGTTACTTTCTGAAACTATCCATTTCAGCTGCAAATGTATACGGTCTTATTGTGATGATTCAATTCTAAAACAGTATATGACTCATTTGTTAGCATAGGTTTGCTAAAAATGTTTATTTAAGCAGTGTCAGTAAGTAATCTCAAGATAAAGTATTATATTTTTGGTGGTAAGATGAAGTGTTTTATTAGATATTAAACATACGATTATTTTGATGTGGTATGATTTGTTTTGGCGAAAAGTCTCATGTTGAGTCAAGACATGGGGACGTGCAGCTTTACTCAGTTTTTTTACTTTGCTTTATAAGTTCAAATCTAGCAGAAGCTCTAACATTGAATGACACTTCTTGAATTTATGATTTCATAAGCATACAGTATGTATGAGCAGAGACCAAATGCTGTTGCAACTTAGTAAAAAAAGACTTTGCAGAGGAGTTTGAGTCAGTGTGGTCCCTGTGTAGAGTAACCAAATGTAAAAACAAAAACAAAAAACCGTGATGATCAAAGTAAAAACAAATCAAAATGTGAACCCCAAAAGATTCAGATTTGTCATATTTTTGTGGGTTTTCAAAAAAGGACGGGTATTCTTTTGTCTTGGTTGAATTTTTTTTATTAAGATAATTTGAGGTTGGATGCTTGTCTTGTAAAGTATTTTGGATCGTGACTCAAATGATTTAGAAATGTGGCTCCCCAGAGGAGCTGTCAGTGACTGCCTTAGTCTGCCAGTATTCTGTGTGTGTGTGTGTGTGTGTGTGTGTGTGGCTGTAGCTTACAGAGGATGTAGTGTGTGACTGCACAATGTGTATCTTGTCTACTGTACACCAACTAACAACCTGCAGCTTGCTCCACACACACAGTTTGGGTAAAGAGTGTGATCCTTGTGTGCTTGTGTGTGATTGTGCTAGAAAGAACGACCGAAAGACAAGGAGTGTCTACATATGTTCCAGGACAGATTCCAACCTCATAAATCACTTCAACTGGTGTTCAACAGTCAATCTCTCTTTCTCTCTCTCTCTCTTTGTCTCTCTCTCTCTCTCTCAGTAGAAACACGCTGTTCTTCCTCTGCCAACTGGGAGATTTGTGTTCTGTGTCTCTGTCTTGGAGGATTAGAGTAGAGACAGAGAGAACAGAAGGAAGGAAAGAGAGGGAGAACGAGGAGAAAATTGATAGAAAGAGGGGTAAAAATGGATCGAGGGAGGGAGGGAGTAAAACAAGATTGTTGCCTTTTTCTTGGCAGTATACGAGTCTCTCTTTTGGCCATCCCTCTTCTTCGACATCATCTTCTCGCTTACTCTGCTTTTGTTTGAGTGTGTGTGTTTGTCTTTGTCTGTGCCTGTGTGTCCTGATGCTATCCAGATGTGCAGCTACAGTGGGCTGTAAAACTCAGAGTTATTGTCATAACATTCTTGCTCACTGTGTGTATGTGTATGTGTGTGTGTGTGTGGGAGAAAAGGTTTGTTACTGGGTGTGTGCACGTGTGTTGCTTCCTGTCTGGGTCTTAACACTTTATAACCAAGCTGATGGAGAGCCGACACACACACACACACACACACACACACACACACACACACTGCATGAGCAAACTCATGAGTCAGTTTAGTGCGGTGTAATTTGTTCCATTATATATTTACTCGCTCTTCCATCCATCTGTGTCCATGATGTCCAGCTCCTGCTCTGTTTGCTCATCTGTGCTGGTAGATTTAAGATACCTGGCGGTGATCTGGAATCAATAGTCCACTGTACTTTATAATGTGGCTCTGTAATAGAGGACAGATTACAGTCTGTGCCATAGAAGGCTGAGCAGTTTCATTATGATTTAGAAATGAGTAAGCTCAGTTGGTGACAGATGCTCCTAGTGGCTTTGAAAGCTGTTGAAAGCAATTATTCCTTTACAAAATATACTGGTTGCGCAAAAGGAAAAAAATAAAAGTAGCTTCTCAACAAATAGGTGATTTCAAAGAGCATTTCTGCACGTTTTGTGATTTCATACGTAGGCTCTTGCTCTCTTCTCTATATCCTTCCTGCTGATATCTCCACAGCTCAAGTTATGACAGTTCATTTTCTCACTTTAACGAGAAGACCTCTTGCTGCCTGCATTCGCATTCACTATGAAAAATAAAAAAAAATGGTTTGCTATGACTAATAAGCCATCACATGGAGACTGAATGTGGTTTTGTTTCAGTTTCTGCCGAGTCTTTACTTTCCACAAGCTCCCCACTCTGCTTACTGTCAATCACCTGACACACACAGGAAGAAATGGAAAGTCTCTGCCGGGAAATAATCCCCCAAAAACATGTCGCCTTACAAACTTTAGTGTATTGTTGTTAACAAAAGCAGGCACATTTAACACAAGTTTGTTACTTTAAAGACTTACATTTTCAAACAATTATTAAGGCATATTTGCAGTATGCAATTGAGGATTTAAATCAGGAGGAGTGTCTTTGATACTTTTTGGCTTATCAGACATTTCCCCCAAAGTGCCTTTTATACAGTAAACTGAACTGTGTGGGAGGATGTGACTCTTCTTCTATGACAGTGCATCTCTCCATGAAGTCTTGAGCCACTAGAGGGAGCAGTGAGCTGTGTCTGCCTGCACACGTTTATAAAACTAATATCCCATTGTAACACAATGTGTGTATGAACAGAAAGAAAGAGGAACCAGGTGTGTGTGTGTTTTCTTCCCTCCATGGCTTGTCTGATGCAGTCTGTCAATTCAGTTCTGCACTTATGACACCATAAGCAAGAGGACAAACAGTCCGACTGGCCAAATGTTTGGGGTCTCGGCTGCAGTAAAACATATTGGGGGATGCTGTTACATTTAATATTACTTCCTCTGCCTTCTACGACACAGCTGCTGTTGGAGATGATCAGTATCTCTCCCCTCCACTCCCTTCTGTTTACTCCTGTCCAACCTGGAGTGTCTCTATTGTTTTTTATGTGTTTTCCCGCTGCAGAGAGATGAGAGAGAAGATATAGCAGGAGATAAAATAATGAAAGGAAAACAAAAGAGGAAAACCTGAGCTGTGGACGCATCACCCCTTTTTCTCTCTCTCTCCTCTCTCTCTTTTTACCTTGATCGCCCTGTTTCTCCTTCTTTCCCTTTTTCATTCTTTCTCTTGGTAATGACTAGGTGCTAACTATCACTTTGAAGGTCTCAGCATCGTGTCTTTAGTGAGTGTAAGCGTGTGTGTGTCTCATTATGAGAGAGTGTGTGTGTAGCAAGAAGAAGCCAGCCCTCAGGCTCTATCTGCATGAATGATGCGAGTGTGTATTCGGGTATGGTGGATAATATTAAGCTGTTAGTACAAAGTCTTATTCGCGAGGAGTCATTTGTTCGCACTCATTCCCTCTCTCAGTTTCCTTCTTGTTCTCTCTTTTTCTCTCTGCATCTCCCTCTTTCTGCTCCTTTCTCGGACAGATTGCTTTCTGCAGGGGGGGGGCACAGAAGAAGAGATAGACAGAGAGAAAAATTGAGAATCCTTGTCCTTGACTGACCCAGTTCCATTTCTCACTGAAAATGAAAAAGTCTGCTTTGTAGTCCTCCTCAACCACTGTTTCTATTACAAGGATTTTTTGTTATTGGTTTTTGGAATTCAATAAATTTTACTCCGTTTGTTGTTGTATTTTTCTTTTTTTTTGTCCTTCCTAGACGAAACCAAGCAGCTGGGGTTTCTGGTGCTTGAGATAAATTATTAGTCAATACAATAAATTATAGTATTGACCCACAAAATCACAACTATTTGACTAACAAACTGACTAACTGTTATTTCGGCGATAGTGCAATTTATGATTTATGGTATTTGTCTCACCTAGGTGTTTAAGCCTTTCAAGTAATCAAAATGGGTTATTTTGTTTATCAACCAATTTCTCTGTACATAACAGCACCAGTTTGACACTCCATATAATACAGTATTGTCAGTTCAAGTCAAATATAAGCCAACACAATATAGTCAGAATTCTTGAAGTATTGCAGTTAATATGTCCCATTTGTTACTAAAGAAAATGCTCTAGGAGAAAATATGCCTAAAATAACTTTAAAGGCACAACACATGAAACACGGTGTAAAATAGAAATGTATTGGCGTTTTAATTCACTTTAGATTGGGCAATGTATAGACACTACTGCAATGGAATGAGATATGTTCAGATATGAAAAATGGACCCTTAATTCAGCTCAGGATTCTAGCTCTGGCCTCGACTGTATGAAGGTTTGAGGGCAGAGCTTTTTCAGGTTTCAAACCTGTTGATAGATCTGTCTCTGAGGCAGGGCACTGTGCCAGGTGTGGAAAGACATCCTGCTTTTTTTCCAATTAAGGCTTCAGATAAAGTGACAGCTGGTTACTGAGGCCGGAAAGGACACCTTTTTTTTGTATTTACCCTGTTTTCTCAGTGGATGCAGGGCTGTGTGAAGCCTAATATGAGAACTCTCAACATATAGGACGTCAGGTGATATTCCCTGAGAAGCCTTTTCCCCCTCTCTGTCTGATAACGTGAGGGTTATCATACATGGTGCTGTCTGGAGCAATTGGAACAAAGATGAGACATCGATTACACATAAAGTCACACACACGCAGGCGCACTCCTTGGAGGGAAGCTGATCTGTTCAGTTCCTCTTGACAGCCAGACATGGCCATCAACGCTTTAAATGTGTGTGTGTCTTTTTTTTGCTTGCTCGTTTGGTGTGTGTGTGTCTTTTTCTTAGCTTGCCTGATGTGTGTGTCTGTGTGTGGCCCCAACGCAGCAAGAGGACTTTGTGAAAGAGAGAGGGATGAAGGGAGGACAGGCTGGAGAAGGGGTTAGAGTAATTCAGATATTGATGTTTTAGGCTCTAACTCCACCCTGAGGGCCTGTCAAAGTGGAAAATGTCAAATGGGCCCCTGGCTGGTCGCACCACTTAGCATCGCTGAAGCCTCAGCAGTGACACAGACCAAGAGCACAAGCTGCAAAGAAAA
Source organism: Tautogolabrus adspersus (assembly GCA_020745685.1). Lineage (NCBI taxonomy): Eukaryota > Metazoa > Chordata > Actinopteri > Labriformes > Labridae > Tautogolabrus > Tautogolabrus adspersus. The sequence goes on from CM036550.1 coordinate 17,370,464, forward strand.
GGGCTCAAAGGTTTAAATACACGGATATATAGAAAACCCTAGCTTGTATGTAAGAAGGGGATTGTGCATGTGGTCAGTTCAGAAGTTATTTTATAACCGTTACAATGTTACAGTTTCATTTAGCAGACACTTTTGCCCATATTGACGCGCATCTGACAGTAGGGAGTAAACAACATCAGTAAACACCTTCAAGTTGAATTAGAAACAGGTCCTTACAGGCAGTGAACAGAGTCAAAGCACAGGCTGGATCAGATTTTTTTAAATATCATCAACAACATCATTAACAGCTTCATCATCATATTAATCATCATGAATATTCTTATCAACATCAACTCCATCATCAATATCATCATCAATATCATCAGTAGCACTACGTGCATAGGTGTTCATGAAAGAGCTGGGTCTGTAGCTTTTTCTTCAAGGCGGGCTGAATTACTTTTAATGGCCAGCAATGGGCGGCTCCATTGTTTCAGTAAAAGAAATCTAATTGTATGAAACCATATGGGTAAATGGTGTAAAAATGTAGAATCTAAACTCTGGGGTCTGAATATTAGAATCAGTTCTGTCCAGTCTCAGTCCGTTTGTAGTCCAAGTAGACTTGACAAGTCGGGTGTAAGCAGGAAAAACAGTCCATATAGAGTGCAAAAGCAGGTGGAACTGTATCCACCATGTTGACTTCACGGCCCCCATCATGGGTAATCTGTCCACGATTCAATCATCTCTTTAAATTGGTGATTTCAGCTAGCAATCTATCGTAGATTAAAAAGATAATATTTCTGGGACGCTGGTGGCACAGTGGTTGGTGCGCGCGCCCTGTGTGTGAGGGCGGTGGACCTCCAGGCTGGCGGCCTGGGTTCAAGTCCTACCTGTGGCTCCTTTCCTGCGTGTCGTCCTCTTGAGGACAGACCTGACAAAGTTTGCTTGTTTACTCTAAACAAATCTCTTCACCTGGCCTCTTTGGCTTGTAGTTTGTACTATCCATAGAGGCGCATTAGCCTGATGTTGTTCCGATAAACAATGGTCCTATTGAGAGAAAAATCTACTATGAGTTATGTGGAGCTTTAGGGCATGGCTACCTGTGATTGACTAGTTGTTACCACAGAAGCGTGTCAAACTGTATGAGAAGGTAGCAAAATGTAACCACAGGGCTTCGTCCGAAATCTCTTACTTTTCATTATAGAGTACCCTATAATGTATTTGCCATCTATAATGCTGTCCACATGTTTAGTAGTAATAAGTATACCCCATATAGAGTTCTTAAAGTATCCAGCAATGCTTTTTCAGAAGTCGTGGACTGAGCAAATCTTTATTTTTGAAGAGAACATGAAAACATTTGACATACTAGCTCTTTATATGGGAGCATCATAGACAACCTAAAGATCCTTTTTGCTTTTCAATGAGTGTCTGTCTTTGTTCTCGGAAACATGTGTCGTATGGTCTCCAGTTCACTTCTGTACATGATACAGGCTTATCATGAGAACTGCACATTACGATATATTGCTATTTAATTTCCTTTTGTTTGTACACACACGTACCTGAACCTGATGGATCATACAAAGCAACACCTACTCCACAAACGGACTCATCCATCATTGACACCGCTCAGGGACAACGTCGGCACACAGTCAACAGCACTCCACAGCTTTCTGTAGGGTTACTGACGGTTGTGCACAGTCATATAACGAAATGCTACAGTGCTGTCAGTCCCACAGTAATGATGGCTAAAGGTCACAGTATTTCATTAATTTCAGGCACTCTTTATCACTGGCACTAGTGCTCTTGGTGTGAATTGCTTCTGAAGCTGAATAAATATAGAGGAAAAACTGGGTGAAGAGAAGACAGATGCATATACTTCTTCTGAGCAAAAACTTGTTTTAACAAATTTTGACTTTTTTTTTTTAAAGGGATACAACGTTATTGTCGTCGTTTTTGTGGCAAATTATTTTGATTAGGAAAAAATATTAAAATTGTGTTTGAAACAATAATAAATAATTTTTTATTTGTCAAAGTTGTCATGAAGTGAGGGTAACCTGACTGTTAGACAAAAGGTGGGGGTTTTTTTTCAGGCTTGTTTCTCACCTTATATTTCATTTCCTATACTTTAAAGACTATATGCAGGACTGAGTTCAGCACCAGATGAACTGTCCAGCACATTCTCCCTTTTGTGTGTTTATGTGTCTGTGTGTGTGTCTGTGTGTCTGTGTGTTTCTAAGTCTTCCTGGGCATAATGCTCACCTTGACCTCTGCGCCCACTCAGTGTTGCTCATTTCCCACAACCATGACCTCTGACTCTGACACAGGCCCATGCACATGCTCACATACAACAGGAAAAATACATCATTTGCCACTTGACTGAAGCCGTGATAGACTCTGAATATCTTCCACTTTACTGAAGAAATGAAACCTCAAACTCCCCCCAACCCCCCCCCCCCCCCCCCCTCTACTTTTCCTTTTTTTCCAATTTATTCTCTTGTCGATTCGTGTGTTGATAGCAAACAGAAAAATAGAAACAGGCAGGTCAGAAGGTGAGTGAATAGGTGTACAAACAGGCAGGCAAAGTGGCTGCTTAATTTAACACTAAGTACAATCATTTATTCTTCTACGTAGCAACATCAATTAAAACCTATGAAAAAGAGAAGAAGAGGAAGAAACCTTCAAATCCCATGTTGAATTTAAAATACAAAATAAATGGAGAGAAAAATTCCTTCCCTACTTCTACAGTAGATTCAATATTCTCTCGCTCCCTTATTCCTCAACCCCAGCCTCCCCTTGGTCTCTCCTCCTAACTCTTTACCACTGGGGCTAATTGGGGAGATAAAGTCATTTGGCAAGGCGGAGTGTGTGGTGTGTGTGAGGTCATTTAGAGGGGTAATGTGCTAAAGTGCCATATATTATGCAGTTTTGTTCAAATTACACTTCTCCTTCTCTTTCCGTCTCGTCTCGTCCTTTTCCTTAATCTTTCGTTAACATCTTCCTCCATTCCCCACCACTTTTTTGCTGTATTTTTCTTCTTCTTCAAGCAGGGAAATCTTTCCTGTCCAAAGCAATTAAGCAATTAAGATGTACTTCCATCGTGTGTGTGTATTCATGCACATCTTTACCTTGTTTAAACGAGGTACAATTACAAGCATTTAGGGATACAGCTGTTACCCTCAGTCCACAATAGAGAGATTTAGGAAATAAGGAAGCAGGCTGCAATCGTGTCGGAGTCTACGAGGAATGTTTGTGCATGTTTGTGTCTTATTTGATGTGACTTTTAATGTACCAAACACAGTTAATTTCCTGTCAGGGCAGTTTTAAGTTTTGACGTCTTATTTGTGTTCATGCATGCATATTAAATATTCGTTTATAGCTCTGTATCTAAAATGACATCTGTGGTCACTAGAGCACAATGGTACAAAGAGTCAGTGTTTCTCAGTGAACATAGCAATTAGCCATTTTATACGCTACCCATTTGTTAAAACTGGAAGTCTAAGAGAAGACATTGTTATGTTAATGATGCTTGTAGACATCCAAACAGAAAAGAAACTGAAATCTTACTTTCTAATCTAATCTTGAAGTTCCAAATCTTACACTTGGCGTTATTTGAAAAGATTTTCCATGAGCATGAATTTAAAAAAATGGCCTACAATTCCTCCAAATGTAATATAGCTTTCATCATTGATCATTTTTCATCACTTTTTTTGTAGGTATTCACATAAACTTCACAGTAATTATCTTGTTATTACAGTGAACCAAGTTGGTGGATTGGATTTTTCTATAACAAACTTTGCTCTTAATTATACTTCCTCAGATCCGAGGCTGTAAAAGTACAAAAAACAATCACACAATAACACCTCTGGTAGAGGCTTACAATTCATAATGAATATGCATGACATTTAAAATATAAGGAATCAAACACTCAACTTTCTCTTTTACCTTATTTCTGATCAGTGGCTGAAGTTTTTTAATGCAGTATTTCACGATGCATTCACAATTTTTATCCATTCATATTAGAAGAACATATTTTATATTTTCATTTTTAATTAATTGTATATGATGTAGACTACGACTGTCATCTCTTTATTTTTCATTTCACTTCCTGATCATTTCCATTTAAACTGTGTCTGTTTCTTTAATGCGATGAATCAGAGATGTGTTGAAGGTGTCTGTTGGGCTCAAAGTATCCTGGTAGTGTTATTTTCAACACTTCACATTGACAGTTTTAACATAGAAAGTTTTAAATGTAGCAACACTAGCGAGCTAGCTTCCAGCCCACCAGCGCCTGAATGGGACATGTGGGGCTGTGTTGTGTGGGAATCAGCCCACTAAACTATTCTCAGATAAACAATAAAATGCACTCTAAGACAGTTAATAATATACTTAATACCACAGGATAAGACTTCAGGTATTAAGGGCGGGTATCATAATAATCTCTCTCTCTCTCTCTCTCTCTCTCTCTCTCTCTCTCTCTCTCTCTCTCTCTCTCTCTCTACTGTGTCTCTTTCTTTACCTTTAGGCAATGGGGTGCATTTAGATTTCACTGTCCTGGTTTCCAAACCACATTATGTGCACATTGTCTGTATGTGTGTGTGTGCATGACATGTTTTAGCAACATGTGTTAATATCATAATGTCAACCTACATGGCCTTCCCATTAAGACATACACATAAGCAATCCTGCCCCCCTCTCTCTCATACACGCACATACACACACATTCACATATAGCCTACATACACAGACATGGTGCACCTTCAGTGTGAAGTGGGTCACTGCTTTCCTGACACAAACACATAACAAGATTTGTAAGGAGGGATTTATAATCTTAGATAAGAAAAATGCACATTAAGCTATTACCACAAAAAAATTATTATAGTGGACCAGATTACAAACGTGCACATTATCAATTATAGAGGAGCAAGGCTCTTTATAATGAGACTTGAGCTTAATTCCTGTTAATACTGTATTGACTTTCACATGTAATGGATGAGTAAAGCTTAAACTTCTTAGCTTGTAGACTTGACCTTTCATTGCAGGTTATGCCCTTAGTTTGACACTAGTTTAAAAACATAGCAGTTATATTCTCTTTCTAGGTGATTTTTAACCCCATTTAGAGGTTGCAAGTATAAAAAAAATTAAAAAAATTGAGAAAAATAAGAAGAAAGAATAAAAATATGTTGAGTTTTTTTTTGTTATGCTTTGGAGACCCCTCAGATTTATCTTAAATTTCCTATTTGGGTAGGACTTTCAGGTTAGGATCCACTGCTCTAGATCAGTCATTTTAAGTTGGCTATCCTTTTCCGATAGTGACACCAGTATGCTGAAGTTTTGATACTAAAATAGGTGCTGAATAGTTTCTGTTTCAGGTTAGTGATAAAGAGAAAAAATGTGTAGCTCTGAGAGCCCTATTTCCCATTTCTCTCAGTGTATCACTCGCCCTATCTCTGCACAAAGAAAGTCCAAGGTTGAATCAGTAAGACTTCTATTACAGGAGGAAGAAAATACAATCCCAGTATATCTGATGTTATCTTATCAAAATGATAAGTTTTGGTATTATAGAATCAGTTGCTTGATAAACACAGAGCCAGGTAACAGCGGTCTAGATACAAATACATAGTAAAGACCAACATAAATTCACATTACTGAACATAAACGCACACAAACCAGTACAGTACAACAAGCACATACACTTACAGACACACATACAGTCTCAAGGTCCATGGATGCCAGGTCTGCATGCATCAAGGCTGTTTATCAAAATTAGATCAATGTGGAACAATTTACTTTTTTCTCTCTTTTTTCTCTGTTTGCCAATGTGCCCCCTCGGTCTCTCTCCTTCCCTCTCTCTCTCTCTCTTTCAAACACACACACCGACACACATACAGTTCACCAATAATAAGGCCTTTACCCAGAACACATAACCGTGAAGTCGACGCAACCACCATCTTCTATCAAAATTAGATAAATAAAATTACGATTTTGCCTAAATCAGGTCCAGTGGGTGTTTTTTGTTTTGTTTTTTTGTACAAAGCCCTGCACGTTTTCTGTATAGAAGTTAAAACTCTCCGTGTTGTGCAACAAAAGGAAGCAATTTGATGAAGGAATCTGGATAAGAATTTTCAGGGTTTCGGAACCCACTCTTTTGGGGGGAACTCAACATTGTTTTCCACTTAGTGGGATCAAGGAATCTAGCTCTCTCGTGTCCTGGTTTATCAAAGAAAAACTGGATGGAGACTTACAAAGATTACTAAATCCAGATTATCAGTGCTCTAAATGGGACCGCATACTAAACACTTTGTCCACAGGGGGCCACAATTTATACGTTTAATAAAATATTAAATGTTTGTCATCAACATCTTTTTGGTGAAATATTTTATCGGGACAAAGTCTTTTATTTTTCCACAACCCTCATGTACTGTATACAGCAAATCAAGTGCATGAAGTGAAATACAGTGCCTAGAGTTTCAACATCAGTGTTGTTGTGAAAATTATGTTTTGTTTGATCTACTTTCATTACATCTGTTTCTGTGATCTCTTTCTGAATCCAGCTTTCTGCTGGAATCAGGGTAATCCAGATTTTTTGGATCGGTTTTATCAAGACCAAGACTGGATTACCAAATGTTATCCAATTTCAAAGTTATTTTTCTTTGAACAACCTGTTTTCAAGATTTTATCCAATCTGATGTCTTAAATCCAATCATATTATCAAACAGCTGGGCCTGGACTGCTGCTCACTTTTTTCTTAGAGATTTTTTGTCATATTTTATTCAGGAAACCTCAGTGACACCAACCAGCCTTGGGTTTTAGTTTTTTTTTAAGTCCTGAAAGTAGATTTTCTCCAAGTTCTTTCACCACGGTTTCTAAAGAGAGGAGATGCTACTGAATGTGTTGCAATGATGTGTTCATGCTGGGAGTATGCAGGGTGTTTAGAAGAGCTGCAGCAGGCCATGTGTGGAGGGGAGCTGGGGGCAGTCGCACACTGAGCCAAAGGTCGTGCTAGGTGTTAGCGGGGTGTAGGTGCTGTGTTGGAAGTCAGACTGGCCCTTTTTTATCCATCAACATTTTCCTTGCTGGCTACAATCTGTCGTGCTTTTGTTATTTCTTTACTTGCAGTATTTAAACATTATATATATCAATGTGGCATTTTCATAATTCAGCTACAAAGTGGCTAACTTGGACATTCAGTCGAATTGTTGAACATTCTGTGGACAAGCTGATTTTTTCAGTTATATTATGTGACCAATTATCCTATTTTAAACGTTTGCTGATTCCTGAAGGGATAATTAGTCGTTTCATTACACATCTTCTCGGCATTACCAAAGGCAGGACTTTTTCCTTGGACATTTGCTGCAGTACTAATGTCTCCATGCCTCACTGGTAATATCATTTTAGGATATAAGGAGGATAATCAGAAGGAAATGCTGCCTCCAATGCAATGTTGATGTTTTTTTAAGTGTTTTGGACATTTCTAGTTCTTAATTATTTATCCCCCTAAGTCCAGATTGTTTCTTGCTAATCTTTGTTGTCCCTGCTGCCTCAAACAATCTTCAACCAGCCTTTTAATGTAGCCGTGTGCGATTTCTACTTCTACTACTCTAAAGCTGCTTTGCATTAGTCATAGTGTTGTAGTTTAGTTTTCCCTCTTTGTTTTGTTTCTTCTTGTTGAATGGGAGTAAACTAGCAGGACAAATTCAGTCAACTCAAACCCAATTATTCTATTAGGAGAGCCATTTAAATGCACACAGTAGTCTGAGGGCGAACCACACAGATGGACTCCGGTAACTTTATGCACAACACGTACACAGACCTACACAAACACACACACAAACAGTTGATGTTGGTAGCACCTATGGGGGAGGAAGTCTCGGTTAGATTGGTCCCAGATGTTTCCTATTTCGTGCGTGTTCGGTGGGTTCATCCAATGAATCTTTATCTGAAACTATCTCTGCACAGGTTTGCTTCTTCCTATTTTTTACAACTGTGTGTGTGTGTGTGTGCATGTGTGTGTCCATTAAAAAAAAGAGCCAGAGACTGATTCAGTGTATGGGATATTGGACTTGGCAGTATGGAATTCAGTTAATTCCTCCAGCTAGTCTCCTAGCTTGATTAAATAATCGCTGATTTAATGCAAGACAGTGCATGTATTGATGTAAGTGTGTAGGCATGTTAGTGCACAGTTGTCTGCGTAAGTGTGTGTGTGTGTTAAAAGCAGTCATGACTGGGTTTGTAAATGAATTTAATTTAATTTAATTTTGAAAGAAGTCTTTGAAGAGTGCACTTTTAAAATGTATTGTGCACCGCAGGGCGCCACAATCTCTCTTGAAGTTCTATCCCCCCCCACACACAAACACTCTTTCATTTAAGATCCTTCTCTATGTATATCTTTTTCAATTAACCACACAGCTTTAAGGATAGCACATTGATTGTATAAAAAAAATTAAGAAAAAATGTGTGTAATTTCTTGCAAAACATTTGCACCTTTAGAAAAATTTGACCCAACTGGTGGAAAGTGTCTGCTTTTCACAAAGCAAAAGGTGGTACAACAGGCCGAGAATTTCCGTCGTCCTTCTCCTTGGTAGAAAAATAATGTTTTTCAAAGCTGAAGAATGAGAATTAACCTGAATCCTATTCTTGAATTGAGGGCATCTTTAGATACTCTCCACTCGGTTGGAGCCACAGGGTTTGTCTTGTTGAGGTATTCCAAGTGAAGCTATGCCACCAGTGTTTAAAGATACAGACCTCTAATGGTTACAGATGGAAACTAAAATACATTTAAAGGACTATATACTGCTACAGAAACCAGTTGATGCTTATCTGTTTGGGCCAGCTCTTCCAGAGAAGATTGAAAAAGACCATGCAGTGTAAACAGTTTGTACAACATCTGTCAATTAGTGGCTTCAGGAGTCTCTCAGAGTGGACTCAAAGCCACATCTGTAGGGTTCAGCCACTGTGCGGTTCCACCAACTGTTTTGATGTTGAGTAGAAATCAGATTCTGGAGAATGAAGTTATAATTTATTAGAACTTTTTATGAGTGGAGTCATGAAAAAGTCACTGAAAAACATCTCATAACTTCTGTTTGAAATTGAAGGATAGCAATCACTCTAACCCATTTAATGGAACGCCGACGCAGCAGCACAAGCCCATAAATGTCTGAAAACAAAACAAAAATTGAAGTTTTAGAGCTTTAAGGGGACACAGAAGAGATGAGTAAATGTGATGTTTATTGCAGCCTATTTTCTTATTGCACATTTCTTCAGTTTTCTTCAACAACAGTCATACCATGTAGCCTCTTTTATGCATTCTTGCAGTACATCTGCTGCCACCAAGGAACAAAAGGCTTCCTTTTCATGCTGCTTGAGCGTTCAAGCAGACACACTGACCACTGAATGTAAAAAATGATTAAACCAATAAATGTTGTTTTATGTGCAGCTTGACACTGAGTAGATTGTGGTCTTAATTTATGCCAATCTTGTTTTATGATAATTATGAGACTGCAAATATGGTCAAAATGTCTGCGCTTGATCTTGGTGTATGATAATAATAGTTTTTCATGACCAGAGATGATATAACCTGATATGTGTAGAGTTTTTCCAATACTAATACCAGTTCTGATACAAGGGTCAACACGAGTACCAATATCAGTATTGTCCCCAAATTTTTCTTAAAATATGATATCGAGTACATGCTAGTATGCCAGCCAATGCGCTGTTCTGATGCTATAATTGAATGAAGGTTTCAGATATTTAATCTTGGTGAGATAACAAACATTAACATTGCAGTGCTAGTGAACAGTGCCATGTGAATCAAAGCTAACAACATGTCAGAAATGCTCTCATAATATGATTTATTTTGAATCCAGCTGGCAGGGAAGGGAGACTCAATGTCGACTGATTGATCTATGAAAATTGTTGTTAGACTAAAGGATGTTCCATTTTCCAGCTACTTGATAACAAAGGAATAAGAAGATCCAAATTCTGTCTGTTTTTGTAGATAACATTAAAAAAAAATACATACCTATCAGCTTCAGAGAAAAGGCCTGGGACTGAGAGAGGCAGTAATTTCATTGTTTTGTCAAATACACTTCTTCTTTCTTAAGAAACTAAACTTTATATTTAATCGTCAACTCTAATGTTAGATTATTTTTCCTTATTTGGAGGAAGTTCATAAAGACTTTAATTTCCTGAACAATGAACACATTTTTGTGTTGTTGGTTTTTTTTTTTGTGCCTCTGCATGCATGCATTGCACGTGCACAAGAGTCAGAGGGCGTTGTCGGCAGTGCTAATTGAATGGCATCATAGGCCGCAGATAAATAGATGTCATTAAGCCCCCTGAGCTGTAATTACCTGCAGCCCACCTCTGCAGGCTGAGGTGAATGGGAGAGGCCAGGTATCAGTAATCAATCAGAGAAACATGCACTGCTACACAAACACTGATATACCTAGCTAAAAAACATACTGAAGTTACACAGCCAACCGTGTTTGAATATTCAAATTTAGACCTGTGTGTGTGTGTGTGTGCGCGTTAGAAAGTCGAAATCACATTTCCACACGTCTAGCCAACTAGCAGATGATTAAAACGGAAGTTGGACATAATGAGCCAAACTTTGCGTCTGCATGTGTGCATTTTGGAAAGTGGTAGGTTCTATTTCTGCACTTTTCCTGTTTAATTGACACTTGAACCTCTCTCTCTTCCACACACACACTCACAACACACATTGAGCGATCCTTGCGTTGTGGTTTTGGAGGAGCCAAGATACCCCCAACACACACTCACTTTTTGGATCGCGGCCTCTCATCTAAATCATGCATGCCTTGATTAGCCAGTAGAAGCAAATATTGTTAGGTGTGTGTGTGTGTGTGTGTGTGTGTGTGTGTGTGTGTGTGTGTCTCAATGAAGGGCAGCTGCAGGGCCATATGCGAATGATTTGAGATTCGGAGGGAAACTGAATTCTGATGACAGATGCAGTGTTTGGCTTGCAATGCTAGACTCTCTCTCTCTCTCTCTCTCTCTCTCTCTCTCTCTCTCTCTCTCTCTCTCTCTCTCTCTCTCTCTCTCTCTCTCTCTCTCTCTCTCTCACACACACACACACCCACACACATACACACTCACAGACACAGGAAGCGTACATCAATCAATCACCTGGCTCAGCCTTTCTACATGTGGTGACCGTATGATGTGTAACCTACACACATAGGCAGGTGTGCACATACACATACACACACACACTGGCTTAGTCTGCCACTCTGAGGATTTCATAGTGTAAGTGTTCTGCTGTCTGATATCAGACATGAAAACACATGTACCATAAAGACTGTAATATAAGCTCAGTTTTTATAAGTGGAATTATTGAAAGTGTGACAATTTATGAAACATTTTCTAAGACTGAGACACAACGTTTTAGTAGAAATAATCATTTTCTTAGCGTTCCTTTGTTTTGAACTTCTAAACTCTCCTGATCTGTACAGCATGAAGAATGTGTTCATGCTGCTATTTTGTTTTTGAGCTGCTATTTCATTCAGGGAACAAAAGAGTTGTTAAACCATGAGTTGTGTGCTGTGTGTTCCCAGGGAAATGATACGCAGTTTAAAGTAACTTGATTCAGGCAGGATTCGATTGGATTGCAAAAAAAAATAAAAAAAATATAAACCAAACTTTTTCTGAGCCCACTGGGCTCCCTTGCTTTTTGCAGGCAGCGTGCAACAGATGCTTGGTGGAGTTGCTGCTAGTGTCTCCATCTGTAGCTCTGAGACTACTGTAAGCCTGATTGAAGTGTATCGCTCTTTTTATATATAAATAAACATATATATATAAAAAAACAAGTTTAAATGTTTTTAACTTTTAGCACCAGGTGCATTGAGCCCAAAGAAAATAAGTACGCTAAGCTCTCGGCTCTGTCATGAACATAAAACAACAAGAAGCCAGTGCTGAAAGGAGGAGAAGGTCCCAGTGGATTTAGAGTCCATGGTGGCACGAGAGAGAGGGAAACAGATTGAGATAAGAGGGACAAAAAACAAAGATAGAGAGTGTGTGCGAGGAAAATATGGCAGACACACAGAGGTTGTGTTTTGGTTTTTAGTAAGCCATACCCATGGGTATATACAGCATGTGTTTGTATGCTGGTACTGTACTAGAGTAAGGACATCACAAAGAGAGATAAAAGGCACATAAAGCAAAGTGTTATGGTGGAAAAAATAGGATATACATGGGGAGCCAGACAGCCTAGCAGTTATGTTGCGCCTCCCATGTACAGAGGCTGTGGTCCTGGTCACAGCGGCCATGGGTTCGAATCCGTCCTTCCAACATTTCTTGTCTCTCTTCAGCTGTCCCATTCAACGAATGGCCCAAAAATAGTATTTACATGATGTGTTTTTTTTTTTCTTGAACATGAATTTTCAATCAGAAAAACCTCAAACTAAAGTAAACTGAGGTTTAGAGCGAAAATGGGATCAAATTCAAAAGATTAAGAGGTTAAAATGAAGATCAGACAGGAATAATAATGAGATATAACTACAGGAAACGAAGAGTGAGAGAAATAAAAGGTTGAATAGAGAGGCGGTCAGAGAGAGAAACAGACAGACTCGTGGTGGAGAAAGATGAGGTATGCAGTCCTCTCAGGGTCATAAAGGTGCTGAATGGGGCCACAGACTTAATGGGATGGAGAAACGTTGTGATTGGCTCATTACTGTGATGGAGCACGTTGCCGCGACAATTGGCCTTTTCACCCCCGCCCCTCTACCCTTCTATGCGCACACTACTTTTCTATGCACCAATGCTCCGTGAACTGCAGAGGTGTGTGTGTGTTTGTGTGTGAATGAGACACACTTATACAGTAAAAGTCAAACACTTGGCTGCAAAGTACCTTCTGCAGTTCAGATAAACACCCAAACACTTTATGCGACAAGGTGAAAGCATAACTCATCTCTCTGCGCGTCTTGTCGAGCAGTACTTGACAAAATTACTGCAGTATCTCTCACAGGATCTCACTCAGAGGAACACACTCACTCATATTTAAAACTCACACAACTTATTCAGCTCTGCTAGCTCATTCTCTTTTCATTTGCTGTTTTTATTAACCTTGTTCCATACGGAGAAAATCAGCATAAAGGAGAGCTGTGTTCATGCGATTTCCCATTAGGCGTGATAAATGAGAGCACATCATCTCTCCGCCATCAAGACAATCTGTTTTCCTTCTCTGTCTCTTTCCGTCATCTGACCCAAAATCAAGTCATTGTTCTTGACGTTGAAAATTGAAAAGGAATATATAACTTAAGTCAACATTTTCCAACGTTCTTTTCTCTCTAAGGCTCATCTTTCTCATCCTTCTAAAGTTTCTTTATCTGTCTGTAATCATACTTTATCCTCTAATGCATTGTGTCTGTTTTCATCCACAGAGGCGAAGGGGGAGTGGAGTCTTCTGTGCAAACTGTCTGACCACCAAGACATCGCTGTGGAGGAAGAATGCTAACGGAGGCTATGTCTGTAACGCATGTGGTTTATACCAAAAGCTGCACTCGGTAAGTCGTGCACAGACACGTCAAAGACAGTGCAAATAGATGCTCTCTCTGTATCAGACAAACATGTGTACACCTAGTTTGTACCAGACATCTGAGATGAATGGAAATAGTTGCAGCAGTCATGGTACATTAAGTTTCTGTACATACAGTATATGATCCTCTTTATTGAATTTTTCTTTTAAACTAATTAGAAGAGACGTGAAAAGGAACCTTAAAAACTTCAAATGTAGAGGGACAGAAAGAACGTATTGACAAACAAGTGAACGGATACTCAGGTGTATGATCACACAAAAGATCATTTGCAGTGCTCAAGTCTTTTCCACTCATAGGAGGTCTTCAAATACACACTCACAAATGTTTGACTTCATCAGGCACCCTATATTTTAGAGTATTTTATAGACTTCCTGTGTTTAAAGATATCCACGGGGTGCTTTTGACCACTAATTATTATTCCTCCAGTCGGGGCCAATTAGCATGCATTGCATATTAAATAATCCAGTCTGCAGTAAAATCCTGGTTTATATATATACTCGGAATCCCGCTGTGAAAAAGTAATATTGTGGAAAAAGTGTATTTGATTTGGTGGGTGCTGGGAGAGTTACAGTTCCATGGAGTGAGAAATATGATGGAATGAATCAACTTTACCATCTAAGCCTGAGGAAAGTCTATGGAAATCCCAAATTTAATTAGACTGCATGAATTTCAGATGAGATAAAGAGCCAGGCTGGAGTTTAGTTCACTTCAGAATATTAAGCTTTCTCACCTCAGATACGTTTTTATGGAGTTTAAGCTGATTTCACACTTGACTGTAACTGTTAAACTCAAGAGATTACAACTATTACCAATGTGAAACCAGCTTTATAAAAGAAAAAAGACAAATATGTATGTATGTATATATTTATATGTACACCGGATTCTTGGTAACATATTGCCTCTTAAAGCTCAGCTTGTAAAAGGGAACACAAGTGTTTCAGTGTAATAAATCACAGTGTTCATAAATGCATCACTGGGGCGACCGTGTTACAACCCAGAGCACTATACCGCAATTATCGAATGGAGCTTTAAAGACCTTTCAGGGGATGACAAGCCATCGCAGTGTACTCCTTCCTGCCCCTGCTTATGTCCCCTGGTACAACCCGTTCATCTCATCTGTTGCTCCAATCACGTACCGGCTCCCTCTACTCTCGAAAATCTTCACGACAACCATATTTTATATCGGATAATAAAAGTTTTATATGCTCTACACACATTATTAGAGAGGATAGCAGCTAGTAAAACACTTCAGACTTCAGACAGAGAGGGACAGGGAGAGTTATGAATAAAGAGGGAAGAAATGGTAGAGAGGGGGAGAGAGAGAGGCAGTGATCAAGAAAAACAAAGGGAGAAAAAGAGAGTGGAGGATTAAGGTAAAGAGTGAGCAGAGACATAATGAAGTGGGAGGGCGAGTATAAAGAGTGAGAGATGGAGGGAGACAGAAAAAATACGAGGTAGAAATCCCAAAAGAGAATGAAAGGAGAGATAGAGAGAGAATTATGTGTACCTGCAGTAAGCCAGCCCAGATATTATATCAAACCAAACCTACAACAATAAAGGTGTTCAAGGTTGGCTTGTGTGTGTGGTTTCTGTCCTGCACCGGGTTGTGATCATACTATAAATGATGAACATCTGGCTTTTTATGTGCATCAAGTTAAGTAGGTTGACTGCAGTTAATTCACAATATACTGTGTAGATAAATCGAAAGGGCTGATTTATCTGTGATGTATTAACAAATGTTGGGATTTCAGAGACCGGGGTCAATTTGTCTCTGAATCATTTCTGTTATCCTGCAATTACGCACCATTTCCACCAGTACGTTCAGATGTAGAGTAGTAAGGATGAATGGAAGACAATATTTAGAGATAGAGAGGGGGACTTGTAGTAAGGGAAAAACTCAAGTAAATATATGATAGACATAAAGCATGAACGTGGAGAGAGAGAGAGAGAGAGAGAGAGAGAGATACACATTACTGTTTATTGTGTACTGTCCGAATATTTGGACAAATTGTATTTTTATGCTTTGGCAACGTTATAAATACTTTCATGCCCATAAAGCCCTGTTGAATTTGAGAGAGAGAGAGAAGAGGGATGCTCTTTACAAACTCCAAACTCACTGTATTGTAACTGTTAAATGTCATGACACTTGGGTATTTACACATAAGAAACATGAAGCACAATGGGCCTCATTCATCAGCTGTTCTTAAGAGGAAACTTGTTCTAAAAACCCACTTACGAGTTTTTCAAACGATTCAGACATTCACCACCGTTTTCTTATCTGGCATTTGTTCTTAGCCGAGAACAATAGAGAGCTCTCTTACGAGTCATATGAGTGCCGATGTGCCAGGAAAAAATTATGTGATTGTGCAATTTTTTTATTATGAATGTAAAATTGGCACTTACGGTAATATGAGATATAGCCAGTGTCTTTTCCTTTCTTCTCCAGATTATCTCTCCCTAAGATTCAGTTGTTGTTTTTTTCACTTTAAATGGTATGTGTCCTTTTCTGATTACTGGTGATGGACATCGTTTCTGTCAACAGCGCTGTCTGTAATAGTGATATCATCTGATGTAGTGGGTAATTTGCGTCCACTACTGATGCTACTAAATATCAATAAATTAAATCAGCCTGTTTTGGTTTAATTTCGAGCAGCACTATATCCACTTTAGAACTACTCCAGTATTTCTAACTTGGCATCCAGTGCATAATCAGTAGAAGATCATTTGAGCATGTCTTTCCACATCTCTTTTTGATCCAGTGCGTCCAACCTCTCCAAGCGAAGAACAATCGCAAGCTTCCTGTTAGCGAGGTCATGGCGTTCATCAATCTAAGAACACAGGTGC
This sequence comes from Tautogolabrus adspersus, assembly GCA_020745685.1. Lineage (NCBI taxonomy): Eukaryota > Metazoa > Chordata > Actinopteri > Labriformes > Labridae > Tautogolabrus > Tautogolabrus adspersus. The sequence goes on from CM036550.1 coordinate 17,386,837, forward strand.
CAACAATTCCATTGACGAAGAACAAGCCATGAATCCAATGTTGGTTTCCCTTAGGAATCTTTTTTAAGAAAACTCTTAAGAAGTTATTGGTGAATGAGGCCCAATGTTTAGTTACTTTTAAAGTTTCACCACCACCAATTTTATCCCTTTTATTTCTGCCCACTGTTGTTGTTTTTTTGTACTTTTATTTCATTGATTTTACACCAAACAAATGAAGTCCTCCTTAAATCAGTTTGTAATTTGGAATGAGGGCACAGCTTTGAACTGTTTCCTCCATGTTTGTTGACTTTCCATTGCCAAAACTTTTTTCCCCCATCGCCGATCTTCCTCTTGTCCCTGAACTCTCCCTTCTTCCTATTTGTTCCTACTTCTTTCATGCCCCCTTTGTCTACCTCCTCTGCCCACCATACTGTATGTTACACTTTCCAAATATCTTACCCTCTCTTATTGTCCTCACTCATCTGTCGCTACATACACATAACCAGAGGTCTATAAAGAATTTTATACAGGACTTGCTTTTTGTAAATGTTGAGGCATTCAGTCTTCTCAGTGATGAGACTCATAGAATGGTGGTAAAAGTGTGGCACAGCATCTCTGCCACTCATACTGAGGAGCAGGCACGGGTCTAAACATACAGGTGCACGCATGACTATGAATACATACATAGGATGAATATTTCTTGAGGATCCCAGTAAAAAAAAGGGCATACATTACGAAGCATACATGGTTAATTCCTTTTTCTTTAGATAGAACTCTTCACCCCCTTTTTTTTTTTTTGCTTTAAACTCACTTCCCCCGCCTCTTTTTCATTCATCCATGCTCCTTCACTATCTCTCCCTTCTACCCGGTCTTTCTCTATGCATCTTTTAGTGATGGGTTTTCATCCGCCATGATGGATGTCAAAAGCGTTTCATCACTTAAACACATACAGACAGGAGATTGCCAGAGGAGCTACACATATATGTGTGAAACTACAGAGGTGTTTTTTCTTTACTATTCAGTGACAGAAAGCTGTAAAATCAAGCTGCCTGTCTGGGGAGAAAATGTATAAACTGTTTTTAATGGCTGAAAAGCTCTTCTCTTTGCAGGTTGAATATCAATTTATTTTAAGTAGATGTTCTATGGAGGTCACTTTTATTATGTGTACTTGGAGAGGAGGTTGTTTTTTCAATAGTGAAGGATAGCAAGTCATTACTTTGAGTTGAAGTGAGACACTTAAAAAGGCACTTTAAACCCTGCATTTGATTCTTCTTTCAAGAGACAGAATCTTTGGCTAATTTGACTGGAAATGTTTTTGACTGGTTGATTTTTTTTTTTGGCACATTTTTAAGATGAAACATCAAAATAGTTTTATCATATAAAAAAGTGTGGATGTCACAGAGCTGTTTTTTTAATTCTTGGGGATTCTTTCTAGCTCAAATAGAGAGTTTCTTTCTGGACCTTAAAACCTGTCTTTCTTTAAGTTGCACTACAGTGGTTTGTGTACTTTGCTTAAGAGAGACTACTTGATCAAAGGTAATACTTAATGAAAGCACATGTTTGTGAGGGGATCTGATGGAAAGTGAAAGTTGAGTTTTCAGGGCAAACTTAATTTACATCAGATGTAAGTGCTCCCTCTTGTGGTATGGGCAACTATCACGATTCTAGTTTTACCATTTTTTTAAAGCATGCCACAGTAAGTTGTACCATTTGAAGGTACATATGAATTGAAGTTTTTCAAATATGATCAACCATTAACATTAGAACCTTTAAGCTGTCAGACTTTCATTATTGACATGGAAAAGTGTTTTTTGTGAGCGTATTTCAAGGGTCATATCTTTTTAAAAGGCAGTTTGTTGGTCATAAGTTTTTAAGCAACCCCTGAAAGGCATCCCAAATAATACATTGGAAAATCACTATAACTGCTGTTACGATGTTTATCTAGAAATGGTCTGTGTTTTTTTCACACTCTTTGTTGTTTTCTTTCTCTTGCAGACACCCAGACCTCTAAACATCATAAAGCAGAACAATGGCGAACAAATTATCCGACGACGAACCAGGAAACGGCTCAACCCTGATTCACTGTCGTCTGAAACCCCCGCCCCAAAGCAACAACGCATCACCAGCGAAGAGCGAATGAATGGAGAGGAGTCGGACAGAAGCTGTGCTTCAATCAAAAACCAGCAGCCTTCCCCTCGCTCGCGCTCACCGCGATCCACTCAAGCCTTCCTTGCCAATCAAACATTGGAGATCCACAGGCGCATGCCTCCATTGCTTCTCCCCTCACATCCCCCCTCATCATTGGTAGCTGATGGCAATGGAGGCATCTCTGAAGGGGGGTTAACATCAAAGGTAGAGGGAGGTAAAGGAGGAGGGGGATCAGAAAGAGGAAGTCCAATTGAGAAGTACATGCGTCCATCAAAGCCGTCAAGCTATTCACCTCCTGGTTCGCCCATTGAAAAGTATCAGTATCCCTTTTTCTCCTTACCATTACCCCTAACCCTCTCACCTGACTTGACCCCTGAATCGGATTGGCTCCGATTCTGGAGCAAGTACAAGATGGCCGCTGCTTCTGGGGTTCCTGGTAGCATCAGTAACCTAAGCAGCCCTGGCAGCCTTGGAAATAACGCCCATTATCTCGGTGCAATGGTTACTCCAGTACAGCATCATCAGCAAAGCTACACGGTGCCTTACTGTGCTTCTCCTTACTCTCCTCTTCCTCCTCCCCCAGCTCCTCCTCACTATCCTCCCCCTCCACTTCACTCCCAAACCTCTTCTGCAGCCTCTTTAGAAAATGACGCTCCCCTTGATCTTGCAATACGACAAAGAGATACAAGTGCTGCAAATGCGGACATGTCAACAAACGGTGCAGAGAGGAGAAGGCAAGAGTCTCCACTTGCTGAGAGGTTGAGAGAGAACTGGAAAGGAGTGAAGGAGGAAGAGGAGAGGACAGATGAAGGAGGAAACCAGAGGGAAGAGGTAGGAAAGGAAGAAAAGGTTCATTTGGCAAAAAGTCGGTCAAGTGTCCCAACAAATCGCGCAATGGTAGAAGCGTCCACGCAGGATGACCTGACCCATCATTGCATCCACTGTGGGATCTACTTCCTAGACGAGGTTATGTACGCCTTGCACATGAGTTGCCACGGCGACCAGGGACCATATCAGTGCAGTTTTTGCCTCCATGTGTGCATGGATCGCTACGATTTCACTACACACATACAAAGGGGGTTGCACAGGTGTTCGGATAAAATTTCACAACGAGGAGATCATGTGCAGGAGGGCGTTATTCAGAACCCTGCAGTGATGTCAGAGCGAGGGAGTCATAATGTGACACCGGATGGAAAAGCTGAAGGTGATCACATGGAGATCACTGATGAAAACAATGATGTCGTAGGAGATATTCAGGACAACAAAGAATCAGAAGTTCTTGGCGATGAAACAGAAGTTGAAAAGGAGGTAAGAGAAGACATTAGTGACGTCCCAAACCAGGAACTGGGAGGCAAGATGGCATCCGATAGTAGCAATGATGACACACAAACTACAGAGATGACTGATGATGATTCTAAAGACCTTGGTCAGACTACAGAGAATAATTAATCTGATGCCTTTGACTCTCACAAACCCTTATAAACGCATTTTATATTGGAAGAATAAGCTGTTTGCCTTCTTGTTCCTGGAGGCCAGCACATGTTAAGGTGGACCTAACCTGGGCACTAAATTAAACCCATCCTTATGCTGGAAGCACTTGGCTGTCAAATGGTCAAATATCCTTGTAGGATCCTGCTGAACTGCTGCAGGGACAGTAGTATTGAACAACAGAGTCCAGGCATGCAGCTAAAATCACCTCCTTTTAATAAACAGCCACTTCATGTGCTCTCCAGATGAAAGAGGTTGGAAGCTCGACTGAAAGTTGGACTGGTCTCATTTGGGATGAGTTTGAGGAGCTCGGCACTTGCACAGCAACTATACAGCAGAGCAAAAAATAAATAAATGCTGGAAGTGAAACACTTTATCTTACCTGAACTATGCTGGTCTGTTACTTTACTGAACTCCAAACGTGTCTGATTCATCAGTCAGATTGTTCTTTCTTGGTACAACCAGATCTGATGTGGTTAAAAACGAATATGTTCAGGTCCGGAGCATGTTTGTGACTGTTTTTACCCCTGTGCAAATGGATTTAAAACCAAAACTTCCTTTGACTCTCTCAGAGTTAAACTAGTTTGCTCTTTGCTGCAGTTCAGCTGGGGTTGCCTTGGTACTAATGGATCTTCTTTCACACGTGCCATGTTCTTTTTAAACTGTTGATGCAAAATGACCACAGCTGCAAAGTGGTCCTATATGGGAGACCGGTTGGCTTCAATTTGGCCGAGACTTTTTGAACTGCTTGAAACCAGTTTAAACTGGTATAACCAGAGAAATTCTGGACTGAAGTGTTCTCTTCATCCATTCGGATCGAACCAAGTGACATTATTTTCTACCTTCCTCTGTGCCATGATACTAGCTATGTGCCTGGCTGCCTGCCTAATAGAACAACCATCTATTAACCTGCTTAACATTTATATTAATGAAATGATAATAATAATAATGATAATGTTATAGTACAAAACATGCAATTTGCTACACTTTCATATATAATGTTATTTTGTAAAGGCAAATAATGCTTTTTCTTGCAGGAAATGGTACTATAAAAAGTAGTATATATAAGTTCCTTTTTTTTGTTGTTCTTTTTTTGTGAGCTATTTGTTGTTTATTTTCTTATGGAGAATATGACATCTTACACACAATGGTACAGCAGAAGAGAAAGGCTTGTGAGTATGTGTTTATGTGTGTAAGGATCAACAGATGTGTCCGTCCCCAGACCATGATGTAAAATAATGAAGGCTTGCGCTCTGATTTTTCAGTCCTCAGGGGTCACGTGTTGCACACCAACCCACCAGTTACAAAGCATGTGACACAACATTTTTACATGTTGATGGTCTAATGGTCTTAGCATGTTACATGAGGTTCTCTCATATATTTTATGTGATAATAGGTCAAAGTGTTCTTCGTGTGTTTCATTATTTCTGTATGTCTTTTAAATGTGTAAGTAACATGGTTGTTTTTCTTTTAAATAAGGATCAATTCTTTGGGTTAACTGTACGAACTTTTGCTCAGTATTGACATGGAGCTTCTTGCCTACAGTGTTTTCTTCAGCCTATCTCGTGTTTCTGAGAGTTTGGTAGGTGATCCCTATGTAGCATGGTAGTGTCTTATAAGGCCTTCAAAATAAGTCGCATTGCCAATGAATGGGAGCTGTTTCAAGTTAATACTAAGTGATATTGAAAATCCCGAGATTTAACGTTACATTTTATAAATCAGTGAAGTCAAATGTTCATGTTGCTTTCAATTCAAACTAACTCATCCCTCTTTTCTACCATTTATTCCCCACTTTGGGTTCGAAAAGAAAAAGACCCCCTGAAACCATAACTGAGTCTCGGTTTAAACCAAACTTCACAGTTTTTCCGTCACTTATGTTCATAATTGAGAGTTGGGTCCTCAAGTCCTTCTTCTTCAGAGTGAATCAACAAAGTGGCCAACTTGCTTATTTTTGTAAAGAGGGAATCGCTTCTCCAGCCTTGATGCCTTAGTTGCTAGAAAACAAACACAACAATCACCAAGGGACTCCTTTGAAGGAAATAATAAAAAGGCTGATAGAAAATAAAAGACGGAAGGAAAAAGAAAAAAATATATTTTTCTACGCCAAAAGACATGAATGAAAACTATCCCGCAGAGTGCCTGGTAACTTTTACATTATTACTTTTTTCAATAGGTATGTTTATTTGTGTCAAAAGGTTTTGTAAGAATTTAGTAATGTCAGGCCAACAGATTCCCGTACACCACACTGTCAGAGTCCTCCATTATGATACTTGATTTGAGCCATTCCACCTTTAGACCTTTCAGTCCATGAAGATAAACTCACGTGTGCTCTTACTAAATCAAATCAGTTGTTTTGCTAACTTTCAGCTTTATTTTTTAAATTAACTTCTACGACAAATGTTCAGACATATGCCCAAGTAAATTTTGAATGGAAGACTGCATGCAGTCATATCACCAGCTCATGGTAAGGGTAGATATATAAGTGTATGCACCATGCCTTTACTTCTACACAGTCAAAACAAACTGTCTCAAGAGTGTTTAATATGTCTTAAAACACTAAGGAACCTTTCTAAATATTTATGAAATACATTTGGAGAATGTCCTCTTAATTGCTGCATCAAAAATGCAAAGAAATCCGTCTTATCTATTTTCACAATTGACACACGACAACCTTGTGTCTGACAAACAATCCCTACATAGACAATTGCAGGGATTTTTTTTGTCCTCTGAACACCTTAACCATGGATGGCTTCTCTGTGTGTACCACGTCTGGCCCGCTGGGCTTCTTAACTGCATGTTGACACGGTTGAAGATACTTTTATTCTGTTCAGTTCGTCCTTTATTTTCCGTTCTATCTCACTGCTTAACGACTTCAAAAACAAATTCAATCGGAAAAAAACAAAAACCTGATTTTATTAATGTGTAATGTTTTTTAGAATATAGCATACATGATGTAGTTATGGGCATCTTTTTAAGGGCTGCTAGCATGGTACAAACTGTTTACATTTGCAAATGTAGCAAAAAAATACAACGGAATGAAGCATTGCTTACCTGAGAGACAGAACAAAGGGAAGGATAGAGTGATACCTGCTGGTTTGGGTGGATGGGTGCCTTTGAAGAATATATGGGGAGAAGGTGGGGGAATGGGATCATACGACTTGTAGTGGCTGATAAAAAGGGTTTAGTTTATGTTTTCATTCATCCCTTCAATTCGTTTTTTGTTTGTCTCTAAACCTGCCTTCCAAATCTCTCTGTTGCTCCTTCTCTGGATTAAGGTAGTCTCAGTTGGTAGACGGGTGTTTAAATGGGAGGTAGATGTCATACAGTGTTACCCTCCAAAAAGCTGAGGTTAACTCAACAAGCCCAGACAGACAGGGACCTTTAGCTAACATCAACTTTTATTTTGCTGAATTTCTCTCCTACTTGAATGATCCTTGGTTTTTGTTGGAAGATAATACCAGCAGTAAAAAATCTAAACGCTTGTTCGAAGCAGAGTGTGAATTTTCTCAGATTATAGTTCTTTCACTTGCCAACAGTACTTGCATATTATAAAAATTCAACATAAATTTTCATTTTTTGGAAGATGTGAAGTCTTTTGGTAAAGCTTCTCATAGGATTTCTAGGAAACATTAGAGAGAAAAAAAGAATTCAATGATTTTGTTCTTTTTTCTTGAATCTGGGTCAACTTCTCAACCATAAAACACATTGTGATACCAAAATCTTCCAGCGCTTTAGCTTTCATAAGAAATTCCTTTCCCTGTACTTACTGAGTTGTGAGTAAAAGAACAGATGTTTGAAAAAATTCTTCACATTGTAAGTGCCCTGCCGAACCATTTCCTATCAACACTTCATCCTTAAAGCATGTTTCAGCCAAGTCAGGAAGCTGTACGTCTAAAGCATTAATAGTTGTAATTCACAGCTATTGATTATGGTTCAAAACTGTCAAATGATGTAAGAGATGCAGTTCTGCAGGGCACAACTGACCTTGTTTCACTTCATTATTGAGAGTATGTTTGAGGTTTGATTGCATTTCAGATCAGCGTTTACATTGGAGGGCCTTAACAAGTGTTGTCATTTTGTCAGAATATGTTATAGAAAATGATGCTGTTACTTGCACTCAATTTATTATGTTCTTATTGCCAAGAAAGGGACAACACAAACACACGCACACACAAAAACGAATGCCCGGCAGTGGTACGGAGTGAGTGTACGTTTTGGGATGTACAGTATTAATCATGGGAGAAAAGGGAGCTAAAGGCCAGTTTAGAATTGGTCAGAAACACACTTACATGCATACACATATCATCTATGTACATTTAACCGATATATTTTAGTAGGTTTTTTTTTTTTTCTATTAAGTTGAACGGATCTTATAGAAACATTTGATTTGTAGGTTATTTTCTCTCATGTTGTATTTTATTCTGCTACCTTTCTGTACGTTATTGTTTTTAGGTTTTGTCATGCAAAAAATGATATTTCAACAGCATATTTTTGACAGCCAAGAAAAAGTTTGTTACACAGCTAAACTTGAAGAATAATGTTGGTGATGACGGCGATGATAATAATTAATAAAAGTAATAACAACATACCGAAAATGAAGAGTGTGTGTTTTGTTTATTTGTGACTCCATTTTGAATGGCGAGACAAGAACGATGCCTCTATTCTGTAAATAAAACAGACAAGCTGAGGGCCTTTACTGTGAATCTGAGACACTGCAGCCTTTTGGAGCACAAACATGTTCCCTGTGAATTGAACATCTTTGATTGTTAACACTATTATACCAAGTCAGGTGGATTATCTTTTTCTAACAAAAGATTTGCAATATAAAAAGTCCAACTTCTGAATTAACCTCGTGCATATATCATGTATCATATATTTCATATCTGTTCCTTCTGCAGCTTGCCTGCTTTCTCCATTTTACAAGCTTACTTATTTATTCATCTTCCCATTTATGTGTCGCTTAGATTATATCATTCATAAAAGTTCACCTCTATTAAGTTTCACTTAATACACATTTTCTGCTCATATCAAAAATCTTTTTTTTAGACAAAGTTCAATAAATCGTGATTACTGTAATGCCGGTCTGCCTGTCAGTCTAACGGTGCCTAAAGAGAAATGCAATATTCCAAAAAACTGCAGTTCCTCAAGTGGCCACTTGAGGCTGGCTCCAAAAGTGAGTCATTCCTCATAGAAATATACGTTGAAATGACCAACGTCAAAGCAGAAGTTAATATGTTTACAGCCTTGTACAAAATCGACTGTAGTCTCCACAGCTCACATTGATCTGAGTTATTTTCATGACCCTGTGACTCTTCATCTACTGCCAAACAAAGGTCAGTTTTTTCCACAACGAGCTCAGCAAAGCTTTGCAAACAAACATTTTCATTGGGATCACATTAAAGAGCAAAGTGTGGATTACACACTCTGCCCTCACAGGATGAATTATAATTCCGTGACACTCTGACCTTGCTTGTTAGACCTTCATCAAGTCAGGATTTCAATTTACAAACAAGAAACATCATGCTATTGCATTCAAATAGAAATTTACAGAGCGTTTTATACGAGCTTTTCTCTTGAGCTGCTGCGAAAGTTGAAATGTCAACTGGACACATAAAACAAACCATTCCTATGATAATGTTGATTTTACTGACCCCTTTAACCTTTCCTCAAGCATTACAAAGGTCTAGGTAATATACTTTCTATGGTATATTGCAAACAGCATCTTTAAGTATCTTTTTTGTGATAGCTGAAGCTCAGTGGCTAAACTGTCTTTACATGGGAGGTATAATTAACAACTTCACTAAATGTAACATTTCAACAACACACAATGGAGAAATCATTTGAGAGCCTATTTTCCCTCCCCCCCCCCCCCCCAGTAGTCCTTGTCCAAGTCAGGAACTTTGACAAACGTAATCAGCACGGCGGAGCTATCTGTCAGAAGACAAAGGCCTCTTATCTTACATCTATATTATGCTTAGCATTATCAATTTATCTTTGTGTTCAAACTATGGACATTGATTAGAGTTGATTAACACTGCATTAGAGCCTGCAGCGAAATCATCTGGCAGCGTGGCGGAATTTGAATATGTGTGTGGATGTGTGTGTATGTGTGTGTGGGGAGTGTACAAGTGTGTGATGATTGGCCACAGAGAGTCGGTGTCAGACTAGAATATTAAACACCCGGGTGTCTACTGGAGAGGTCAACACACAGACACATGCAGCTGCCCATAATTATGAAGCCGTTCAAGGCGAAAAAAGGAAAATCAATCAAATGAATAAAAGGCAGAACACTTGAAAGGGAATATAAAAGCAACATGCAACAGTTCACGGACACTTGTTTGCTCAAAAGAAAGGGGAAAAACAAACAGATTCTTGCCTACACACACACACACACACACGCACACACACACACACACACACACACACACACACACACACACACAGAGAAGATTCCTGTGTTTTTCAGCATCCCACTTGCACATCTTCTCTGTATGCACCCCCTGCCTGTCGGTCTGTCTGTGAGCCTGCCTGTCTCTCCTGTTTCAACATCTCGCAAACATCATTTCTGTTTATTGTAATTCATGTTTATGTATGAGTTACCTACACTGTTGACAGAAGGTTTGACTCTGTATGCCTGTGTGTGAGAGAGCAATGAAGTGCGGAGATGTTTGAATATGTGTGTGTGTGTGTTGGTGTTTGTTGTTGCTCATGCATGAAGCAGCGTTGTTGTTGCGGTTGTCACAACTTTATGTTGGTTGATTGAGCTGTGGTTCCATTTTTGTCAGAAGAAATATGTTGAAAGATCAAAGAAGTACCGATGGATGGATGGATAGAGATAGATAGATAGATAGATAGATAGATAGATAGATAGATAGATAGATAGATAGATAGATAGATAGATAGATAGATAGATAGATAGATGGATGGATGGATGGATGGATGGATGGATGGATGGATGGATGGATGGATGGATGGATGGATGGATGGATGGATGGATGGATGGATGGATAGATAGATAGATAGATAGATAGATAGATAGATAGATAGATAGATAGATAGATAGATAGATAGATAGATAGATAGATAGATAGATAGATAGATAGATAGATAGATAGATAGATAGATAGATAGATAGATAGATGGATGATGTGGCTCTTGTTGAGAGCTACAAAGTTTGATATTCTACAAGCACACATTGAGCAGGAAAAAACGATGGTGATAGACAATAAGATAAAGAGAGAGACAGAGAGAGAGAGAGAGGGATATGATCTACCTTGTAGGCGTATTGAATATTGAATGATTCCAACATTGACTGCTCTGAGATATATGACTGAATTCCATATTCATGTTGAAATATAGAACTCTCACAAAAGAGGATGGATGGATAGATGGCTGGATGGATGAGTATCTCTAGGATCTCTCTAACCCTCTAACCAAGCCGTGTCCCTTCTGGAAGTATAATTACAGCTCTACATGGCCTCAGCATGTCGGCTGTGTATCATCAGCCTCACAGTGAGGTCCACTGCAGAGGGATTTAAAGTGTAATCTGCTCTTCTTTTCTTTCCTTTATAATTTGAGTTGTGTAAATATCTGCACACTGTCTCTTTTCATCCCTTTTGTATTTTCTTCTACTTTGCTCTTCTTTACTTCAGATTCAAACACACTTCATTGACATTGCGGGGAGGACGTTGTGTACAAAGATTAGAGCTAACAAAGTATCATCTGGCTATATTTGTGCTTAACAATGCTGTTAAGAGAGTTACAGAAAAAGGGAAACAATAGAGGCTATATTTGTTGGTTGTAGAGTATGGTAATATTCCTAGTTTTTTATCTTTCATGGAACATAAAGAATATCATTGGACTGATCCTTTCAAAATCTTAACATTAACATATTCATTTAAAAATGTCAAAAGTGTATACACATGCTTAACAGTAATAGACATGCAAGGACCTTAGACATCGCTTAGTTTTTTACTTTTGCCTTAAAGCTCCCGAGCGATTTTTGATGTTGTGTTAATTTTAACATCCCCTTTAGACAAAGCAGGACAGCTTACCTGTTACCAGCTTACCACAATGAACTTTTAGCATGCAAAAAACAAGACTGCTTGGACAGCATGCTGTTGATCCTCCCACATGACACGTACCCCTCAGCAGGCGTAGTAGGTTTATAATATAACTGTTGACGCACATTTCTTATAGGATGGGTATGTATGCGTGAGTCCAAAAAACAAACAAACCAACATCATCACTTCTACACAAAATGTTCATGTTGGACATGCCAATCCATTTAATGATTAAAAAAAGACGATTTATATAGAATATCAAATAATCTAAAAGTTCTCTCATTAATTTACCATGGTGGACCACGTTGTGCCACATGCACACACCCAACCTATAAAAGATGTGCGCCAACATAGAAGTAAAAAACCATTGACGTCAATAGTGTGCAACACCTGCTGCTAATCAGCGTCCTTTAAATTAAGTGTGGCTCCCTGGGTTCACGGTGCCACCCAGTGGTCTGCCCAACTAACGAAAACACCCAAAATGGCTCCAACAATAACTATGTAGAAATAATCCATCTACTTTCTGATGGTCTGGTGTGCTTCTATAGATCAATTAGAGGCATTACTCTTAATTTTAATCTTTTACAATACTTCATAGTTCTGAAGAAGACAGAAAGGCTTCCTCCATATTTTTGTATTCTGAAGAATACACACAGATTTCAGCCCTCTCTCGTACACACACAGAACAGCTGCTCATGCTTTCACACATACAATATGCAAATGCACCATGTTTTTTATGCAGAGTTAGATTCCTGGGGAAATGCAGTAGACATCTACAAACACACACTCAAATGCACGCACTGCATCACACACACACCCAGATTTCCCTTGCCCCGTCCTTCACATAAGGGGCTCGGGAGAACTTTAATAATAATTCTGTTAATAACATCTCCTTCGAATAACACTGATAATACAATGTGTCTATCTGCTCTTGTCTGCTGTGTATGTGTGTGTGTGTGTGTGTGTGTGTGTGTGTGTGTGTGTGCGTGCGTGCGTGCGTGCGTGCGTGCGTGCGTGCGTGCGTGCGTGCGTGTGGCGTGCGTGCGTGCGTGCGTGCGTGCGTGCGTGCGTGTTTCTTAAAGAGCATTTCTATTTCTGTGGAAAATTCTGATAAGCTTTTGCGCTGTTTTGTCACCTGCAACCCACCTCTCCTCATCTTTTCTAACCTTCTCCCCCTTTTTCTAATAAAATGCATTTTAATTTTCTCCAGAGCACATGAGAGGACACCGGGGCGAGACGTCAGAACAGCGGACGATCAAAACCTTTCTCCGCTATAAATACTGGATTTTCAAATATTTCTATGCAGGCTGGCGTCTTTAGCCCCAGTTTTACTTTTATTTTCAAAGTGTTTGGTTTTGACTTATTATTCATCACTGTGTATTAAACTTTAACAGAGTCCTTGTTGGAAAGCGTTTATCTGTTCCATGTGGATCGTTTTAAAGAAACGCAATGTGTTTGTGTGTGTGTGTGCTGTAAAAACAACAATACTATTCTTTCTCTTCATCTATCAGCAGAAATTGAGATAAGCAGTTTGGAGATTCGCAAGCAATAAGAGCACATTTTCTAACCTGTGAGTGTTCAAGGAGACACGTTTTTCTTCTGTTTTTGGGCTATGAAGCTTGAAGGCTATGTTTTCCTCTCACTGTTAGACAAAAATACCCTCCCTGTCAAACTTATTGTCTTCACATTATGTATTTTTCTCTGTGCATTCAGAGCTGCGATGTATGCTCACATCAGTGCTTCTGTTGCTTTCGGCCTTATTGTCTCCCACAGTCTCCGCCTGTGTAATCATCAGTCCCCTCATCGTGCAATGTCTCCCCAACAATTGGAATTTGATCAAATTTGGGAGACTGATGTGTCTCAACACTGCATTCTGACATCTTGGAAATTGAAATGATTAGCTGAAACACTGCTGTAAACAAAAAACAAAACAGGATGGATCGTGCGGTGGTGACAACATGTTTACTATTGCTTTTCGACGCCACGTCTGTGGTCACACTGCATCTTTCACATCCATTAGAGGAAATGATCAGTTACATTTTGGGACTCCATTTGGGGCCAAGGACATCAACATAGAGACAAAAATAAAGAAATGTTCCACTTTTCTCATTTGTGTTTTCAGTATTGGTAAATACTTAAATATAAAGCATCAGCTTAAATTTTGTATCAGCATCATAACAAGCAACTGACTAGTCACCTATTCAACAGATAATCAGTGCTCAAGCAGCACAGCTATAAATGTATTAATTAAAGAAACATTAACGGGCCTTAAAAAGTGTTAGATGTAGTAAGAAGAGGAAGACTAAGACTAAGATGCTATATGCTTCATAGGTCCAGTACCCTGCTCAGGGGCAACTCTGCAGTGCTCTGAAAGTGTCCTTGCAGCTCTCCATCAACCAGACCAAATTCCATACTTCAGTCCGTCTGGGACTTGAACTGGTGACCCTCTAGTTCTCAACCCCATGTCCCTACTGACTGAGCTACTGCTGCCCAAAATGAAACATTTAGCACATTAAGAGAATTGAGAACATTTCTTAAGCTATGACACGTTTTTTTTTATGGAAAAATATTTTCTCTAACATAACCATCTAAAAACATAACTTTGCTTTTGAAAGAAACAACAGATTAGCAGTTAAGTACCGTAAAGATTAAAGACAGGGTTGGTAATTTTTCGAAAAACTAGCATGATTTTGAAAGTTCTCTCCGTGTTCCGTTTTAACCCACCCCCTCCCCTCTGTGCTCCCTCAAAAACAGCGCCCCTCCCTTACATGCACTAGCGCCATTGGTCCAGAAGTGCTTTGAGTGTGGGCTCGTGCATGCATGGGGTAGAGAACGAGCAGGGAGACAGGGAGGCATGATTGGTTCATAAAACTCGAACTGAGTGCAGACATTGGTCAAAGTTTTTACGAGTTTACAACTGCTACAGATGACAGATTTTCTTTGTTTCTTTTTCAGAGCACATGAATTATTCATTTCTATCAGGACCTAAAGACAATCTCAACCAAAATCTTAAAAAGTGTATCTGAAAGAAATTACCTACCCTACATTTAAATCTGATGTTGTGATAATGAATAAAGATTTGGTCAAAAAATTAAAAAAATGAATTTTGTCCAATTCAAACTACTTTCTATACGTAGTATTTTTTTATGGTTTACCTTTGCATATGTCAATGAACATGTAGTAAAATATTCGTCAGATGACACTTAAACCCAAAGAAGAAGATTTAAATGTGGACAAGTCTTCTCCGGTTACTCACTTCCACTCATAAATACGAAAAACAAAGATTTCCTCAGAGAGCACTGGCGGTGCATGTGTTTATTCCACAGCAAAGTAGGAGACCTTCAAAACACTATAATGACCAACTTACAGGGTGATTTCATCCTCTATTCCTGCTCATCAGACTCCAAACTGTGCTGACAGAAACATTTGCCAGTTTAAAAATCACAGCCGATGGCAACTTCACTTTTTCTCCCGCTAATTTCCTCCATGATGATTCTAATAGTGTGTATACATCTTCACTTTGCTTTAGGCTGCTGACATTTCACATCAACAGCCATTAATACGGCAACGACTTTCAATATATTCAAACTAAATAAGTGAGGAATACGCTCGGATACACAAAGTTCCTCTGGGATACTGAGGATAGCTTAAGATTCATTTTCATTAATATATTCCCTCCTGGTGTAATTTTGCTGGGAGAAATTTGCAGAGGGATGATGCTTATGAATAAGGGTGTTAAAGGGTCAACCGGCTGTAGGCCATGGTCCATCCCTACACACCAACACTTATGTGCTGAAAGACTAAAGACTGCTCAGAGTATTGTATCAATTTAGCAACAGTTCTCTCTTCTTTCCAACATTTCCAACAAAGGCTTTAAGTGTTGAACAAGTGTCTGACTGTGTAACACTTTTCTGGATAGAAAGTGTGTAGAGATGCTGTCCTCTGCCTGGACTGTGATGTCAGCAGGCAGATGAGCTTGGGAGTGGACACAATTCAGGGATTGGACATGATTCAAACCGATCAATATGAAAGGCGAAGCGCAGAGCGGATCAAGTTTGTTCCAAAAACGTGCGTAAACCTTGAGTTATAGCTTTTACTCGCAGATGTGGAGTTGTTATGCTTTCTGTTGGACAGGCAGATGCCAAACTCCGGTAGTTACCTTGTGCTAACTTGCAGTGTACAGTAGGTGCAAGCAGTGAACGTACACACTACATCCTGCAGTGAGTGTGCGCTCCTGGGGGCGAGGAGCCCAGGAGGAGGGGCCCAGTTTATATGTTGTGTTTATAAGCTGCAACGAACAATGCTAACCCCACCTTTAACGCAGAGTGGTTGCAATTCATATGAAGATCAATGCTTCCAAGCATTTTTTTACTTCAGGCTCAATAATGAAGGTGCTTTGACTAGTACCTCTATGATAGGATGAAAATTAGTCAACAGGGCTGTGACAAATTCACATACTGGGTAATTTTTCCTTGTCAAAATTTTGAAAGGCCTTATGAGGTAAAATAATGATAATTTATCAGCAGAATCTTATACAATCATGTATGCCTCCCTTTGGAGGTCTTCCGGGCACGTCCAACCAGGAGGAGACCCAGGTGTAACCCCAGTACTAGCTGTTGACCTGGAAACACCTTGAGATCCCCCAGGAGGAGCTGGAAAACGTTGCTGTGGGGAGGGACGTCTGGGGCAACTTGTTTAGTCTGCTTGTATGGAACCAAATTGTGTATACATTGTTATTCCAATGATGGACAATGCAGTCATTTTTTTGATAGATGTTGGACATATCAACATTTTTTTTAATGTATTATTTTTAATATGGTACTGGTTGTTAGACGTTATAGTGGCGGTGTAAGTAAAAAGACCAAGTTTAGTTTCCAGTGATAAAATACAATCCATCTTCTTTGTATGGTCCATATAGAAACTTATGGATGCCTCCAGGGTCGGAAGAATGACTTTCCATTTCAGGAAAGGGACCAACTGAAGAGAGGTGAATGTAAAATATAAGGTATGGCTTTTAAAATATGGGACCCACACATTTTGAAGTTCTTATAAACACAAGTTGCATTCAAAAGCAGCCTTCAGTTTTGAAGGGCCACTATCTGGAAACAGCAGGACAGGTCAAGTGCACAAGGGAGCAAGAAGTCTACAGGCTTTGAGCAACAAACTGGATTCTGAATACGAGCATTGACTATTAAAGCCAGCCCCTTTAATATATTTGAGTTGTGTTATTGTTACATGCTTTCTTTTTTAATGTTTTTTTATCAAGTAAATTGACTGCAGGAAACTTGACCCCTTACCAGTAGTTCAAGAACTACAACTACAACCATGGATACTCTCAATAAAGAATAGACGAGCCTATAGGTTGACTTCAACATGTCATTTTATCAGTCAGTGTGAATACATATATTCTTATTGCCTACTGTACGTGATCCTATCTTCAGCTATTCCAAAAGAACAAAATCATTTCTAACTTCCTTTTATTTACTCTTGCAGTCGTTTCCATGGTAATCTGAAAAAGAAAAAAAAAACTCTTGTAATATTTTGATTACTTTTGAGCTATCAGCTGCAGGCAAGGATTTGAATTCTGTCTTAATAATGTGGGTTAAAGTGGCACAATTTTTCTTACAACTCAGGTCACAGGGATTCATTCAAATGGTGTTTTTCTCTGTTATTTGCTTAAATGCAACACAGGGGTCAAAGTATGCTGATCTCTGGCATCTTGTTAAAGCTGAAGAGCTTGTTTTTCATTAAATTTGAATAACTGCAAAGACAATACTAAATATTATAACAATCTGCTTTCTTTGATCATGAATGTATGTAGATTGTATTCACAAAAATGTAATTTTGACAATTATCACAGTGCCTTAAGTACATTAATTAAATAAAGGTGTGCATGTTTGTACCCATCAAAGAGTAAAAATAATAAATGAATAATAATAATACAAGAAGTGAGGAAATACATGTATAGGCAAGCAGTTGGGGAGGATGAGGTGAAGGCATCTCCTACCTCTCCTCTCCTCTCCTCTCCTCTCCTCTCCTCTCCTCTCCTCTCCTCTCCTCTCCTCTCCTCTCCTCTCCTCTCCTCTCCTCTCCTCTCCTCTCCTCTCCTCTCCTCTCCTCTCCTCTCCTCTCCTCTCCTCTCCTCTCCTCTCCTCTCCTCTCCTCTCCTCTCCTCTCCTCTCCACCCTCCAAACATCCATTATTCAGTATACCTTCAGGTCAAACTCTCAGTGTCTGCCTGACACCCCCTCTTCCCTTTCTATAGTATCTCCCACTCCCCTTTCCTCTTTTCCATCTCCCTGTCACCTTTCATATTCTCCACAAATGACCTCAGGGAGGTGAGGCCTGGCTGTGAATGTCAAAATTTTATTGATGTATTTTTTAAGGGTTTAATTAAAGGTAATATTTCTCTCTTTTTACTCTACTTTTGTCTTGTTGGTGCATTTTATATGAGTCATCAGAGACAGAGGCAAACTTTCAAATAGAGATTGTCAGATTTGAATCATTACTCGAGTTTTTGCATTTCCACTCTGAATTTCCTGTATTTGACTTGAGTGTTGAGGTTGGTTTTCTCTCTTTGGTGAAATAAAAATAAAAATAAAAATGTGTCTCTTCAGATGGATGTTCATTTTGCCTCACATTCACAGAGCAGTATAGGTAAGACTAAACGGGAACTACTTTGCAATAAACCACCTGTATCTTGCTAATTAGTGGCATTTGATGGCTGAAATAACCCACTTTTAAAGTATGACGCACTGCTATATTTGCACAAGGGACAGATGCTTTTACCCTTTGCACACCATTTGTGCAAATTACAGCATCAGGAGATACACACAGCGACAAACAAAACTTTCTCATTTACAGTTAAGTGCAACCTTAAATTATATGGAATGCCATTTTATTCAATATTAAATAAATAAATAAATACATAAATAAATTAATATGCCTATGAAATAAATAAATAAAGTAATTAATTAATATGCCTATGAAAATAATAATAAATACTTGTATTTATTTCCAGGGACTTTTATTTCGTAATGCCACATTTACTTATTTCCCTCTGTTTTTGTTTCCATTTCTTATATGCAAATGAGGGGGCGTGGTTATATCACAGATTCAGACAAATCACCAGAGCCGTATTTCAGACCAAAGCAACAGCACAAGGACAGCACTGAATCGCATGACAAGTTGTTGGGTTGTGTCGAATGTTAAATGCTGGGGCAGCCATTTTGTTTCTTTTTAATTAACAGGCAAAGATTTGAATGATGCTTCGATGTCATGGAAACCGAATGTTGGAAGAAAATAAACCAATCAAAGGAATTCCAGAACTTTGACACATCAAAGGCAGTTAGAATCTTCATATCTGACATCACTTAACAGGTAATAAGCCACAGACTCTTTACAGTCCACAAATTCTTTCAGAGAGTACAGCAGTTCACAGATCTGATCTGAGATATTGTCATAAGAGAACAAACTCAAACAATTCAACATCCAATACATTGATTCACTTCTAGCAATGGAACAATCACAGAGCTGGGGACAGGGGCGGACTGGCCATCTGTGTGATCTGGAGAATCACAGAACGGCCGGTACTCCAGGACGGCCGGCGGCCGCCACACAGTCATCACCATTTTATTTATTTTTTTCCTGCTAATCTACTGTTTCACACTCCAGTCCAGTAGGTGGCAACAATGCGTCTTTAAGTTGGATGCCAGCCGGCAGCCGCCCGTGCCCACCAGCTAATTGAAAAGAAGAAGAAGAAGTAGTAGCAGCAAAGACGATAATTGAGTATCTTTGGTAGTTGTAGTGTCACGGTGAGAATGAGGAGGTGGAGGACCCAATTGCAGATAATAAAAAAGGATTTATTTAAACTAAAAAAGGCAAGGCCAAACAAAACTTACTACACAAGAAAAATCCAAAAAGGTAGCCACGAGGAATCACTGGGAGACAAATACGACGACATTCTACAAACAACAAACGACAATGAACCGACACAGAGGGGAAGAAACACAGAGACTAAATAGACACAGGGGTAATCAACACAGGTGAGACTAGTTAGACAGGTGAAACAAACAAAACACAGGTGAGTACAATCAGGGCAATCAGAACAGGGGAAACACAGAGACAGGAATTAAGACAACACTTAAGACAACAAAATAAATCATAGAACACTGAAAGCACACAGAATGTAACAAAACACAGAGAGACACAAGGAGAAGAAAATACAAAATAAAACAGGAAACACTAAAGAAAACACTAGGAAACATTAACACACAGGGAAACAAGCAACACTAGGGAAAAAGAGAAATAAAACCAAAAACTAAACTAAACTCCAAAATACAAACTAAACAAAGACCAAATCATGACATGTAGTGAAGCACTTGTATTGAAAAACTATGGATAACATCGGTAAAAAACGCGAAGAAAAAGTGGGGCTGAGAAGGCGAGGGGAAAAAACTTCGACATTTAGAGAGTGAAGCCGCTAAATGTCGCAAACTAACTGAAATGTTCAGCAGCACAGCCGGCAGCAGCAGCAGCACCACTACGGCACAAGATGACGTTAATATTAGCAGCATCCAAGAAGTGAGTGAAGAAGAGAGTGTTGAGGCCGGGACTCGCGGGAGCCAGACAGTTGTGCAGCCTCAGCATGGTAGGGCCACCTGTGATGATGAGGGACAGAGAGATGAGCTGGTGGAAGTTCCACAGAAAGATACAGGGTGAGTAACATGACATGAGAGAGGGAGAAAGAGAGTTACTTGCTGGCTGATGTTAGCTAATGTTATTCAGGTGTTGCTACACTTTTATCTATACCCAGTTTGTGTATTACTGCATAACCTAAGATTATTGAGTAATAAAGTAATCATAAGATTGCATGGAATAGATGATATAATATGCTGTTATAATCAATTGGATACATAAAACCTGTTTAAAAAAAAAAATCCATTCCATCATTTGTTTATTCAGTTTGAGTTTAGACCGAGGGCAGAGGACGACACCCACGCCAGCTCAACCTTAAATTACTTTAAGCGCCCCAAGCCAGACAGTCACAGCCTAGAGGTTTTTTTTTCTTACCATCCTCAGAAGAAGACAAAATACCTGACAGTACAGATGAGTTGGTATGGTATAGTGTCATGAGTCATGATTAAAGTATTGTGACACCCGTGCCAGGCGTTGATGACTTTCCGCGTATCAATTGTTTTGGGCCGGCCGAGTCAAAGTCCAGGGCTGTTTTGTAGTCCCAGTCCGTCCCTGGCTGGGGAGATATCATGGAGAAGGAGATTGGAGATGAGGAGGTTCGAGCTGAGGAGTTTAAATACCCCATGCAAGGAGCCAACCTCAGGAACCGCCGCCAAAACCACAATTGGCAGCGTCCTACTAAGCTAGAAGGTCAGACTTTCCACCGAAGGAGGGAGGAAGCCTACGAACCACACCGCTGGCAGAACCAAGATGCACCCAATTGTGCACTGCCGCAGAGACGCCCACCCCAATGGCAGGTAGTTGCAGATCTCAGAAATGAGCTGGAGGGAGTGAAGGTTCTTCTGAAACAGGAGAAAGAGCTGAGCAAGACAGGGCGTGAGAGATACGCCATCAGCGAGACAAAGATCCAGGAGATGGAGGAAAAGTGGAGGGTGGAGCGAGAAGAGAGACTCCAATGCGATCAGGAGATCAGGATGCTCAAAGAACAACTGAAGCACCTGAATCCATCCTACATCATGAAAGCTGAAAATGACGCGCTGCTGGAAAAGATTAAGGTCATGCAGAAAGATACCTTCAGCAGGGACATCAAGACCGCCAAGCAGACAATCGCCTTAAAGAACAAGCTGGAGGAAGTAACACAAAGCCGGCAACACCTTACCTCCAAACTGGATGCACAGGAGGAGGTCAATCTTGGGCTGCAGAAGGAGTTGAGAGACTCCAAAAAGAAAAGGCAGCACCATAAAATGATGAAAGACAATCTCCAGAGAGAAATGGAGCAAGTCAGGCATCAGCATCTGGAGTCAGCCAAAAAGGACCTGATGCTGGTAGAGAGACTGACAGAGGAGAAAGAGTCCCTGGAGCAGGAGGTGAAGGTCCTCAAAGAAGAGGTATTCAGCAGCAACATGCGTTATGCAGAGCAGCTGGATATCGTGCAAAGACAGCTCCAAGAAAAGACCAGCAGCAACATCAAGCTCGTCTCCAAACTGAAAAGACAGAAGAAGATCAATTATGCTCTGCAGAAGGAGGTGGAGGGGCTCCAAAAGGACAAAGAGCCCCAAACGTTGAGGGCTGACTGCCCTCAGGAAGAGCTGGAGGAAGACAGTCAACCGTGTGTCACCAGTGAGGAGATCACAAGGTTGAGGAAGGTCTGGGCTTCAGAAAGCCGCCTCCAATACAAGTGGCAGAGGAGGCAGAGCCTGGACCCAAAGTGACGGCCCCATAGGCAAATTAATTAATTAATTAATTTATTTCATAGGCAAATTAATTAATTAATTTATTTCATAGGCATATTTATATATTTATTTATTTCATAGGCATATTTATTTATTTATATATTTATTTATTTCATAGGCATATTTATTTATTTATATATTTATTTATTTCATAGGCATATTTATATATTTATTTATTTCATAGGCATATTTATTTATTTATATATTTATTTATTTCATAGGCATATTTATATATTTTTTTATTTCATAGGCATATTTATTTATTTATTTATATATTTATATATTTCATAGGCATATTTATATATTTATATATTTCATAGGTATATTTATTTATGTATTTATTTAATATTGAATAAAATAGCATTCCATAAACTATCTCTCCTGTCATTGTTTCATACATTTCCCAAACAGTCTTAAACGTCTCAACATATCTATTATTGTCTTTCACTTAGGCTACTTTCATTTATTTACGTTTTAAATTCTTTATACTACATTCATTTCGAGTTTCAAAAATACTTACAATGAGAGTTTTAATAGTTTACAGTGATGTGAGAGAAAGTTTTATCACAGACAGAAAACGCTCGACGTGTTGAACGCAGCTTTAAAGTCGGCGGCGTCACGTTTGATGAGTGATTGACAGGTGAGGTCGTTTGGTCCGACAAGCTAACGCTGGTTTGCGGTGGGAAAACTGGCATGTGAAAACGGTTGTGACTTATCAAACTTTAGAAAGGAACTTGACCACTTCAAAACCTCGTTTCTTCGGGGTGGTTTTGTCACATAAAAATACAATGGCACTTTTGTCCACGCAAGAAAGACGACGAGTATTGTCTCTTATGTGACTGACCTGGACACAAATGAAGCCAGGCTAGCTTAATAAGAAGATTTGCACCAAGATAATACAGGACGTGGCGACCCTGAAAGCGGCAGCAAATGGTAAGTTCTCCCATTTATTAATGAATGAATGTTGTTGTTTACCAATATCACTGATAAAACAGGTGTTAAATCTACTGTGAAAGGTCCCATTAACTCTGTGGTGAAACTATGAATCCTATATTTTTTTTACAGCCGTCACCATCTTTAGCTAAAACTTCTCACTTGGTTTCTTTTAATGTTGAAGAGACATTTGACGCTGCTTTATGATGTTTTCTGGTCCTGGTTTTTTAAGAGCTCATCTTGCTCACACAGATCCTGGCTATTACCTTTACACTGTTTCCTGGCCACATAATTCATAGCAAGCAATGCACGGTAGAAGGGTTGTGCGTCCTGCCTTGAGGTCATTTCTATTATTGATGTGGCCTTACAGATTTCATTAGCATCAAATTGGATCCTAACATCCAGACGTCTGAGAGAAAATTCCTAAAAACAGTTTTGTTTTATGAATTTGTTTTATTTTATATTCTGTATGGCTCACGCTAAGCCTACCTTTAGGGCTAGGATGTCCTAGACTAAGCTTATTTCACATTTTAAATTATACATAGTGTTCGATACAGAAGTGGTCTTTCAATTTAGCAAAGCAAATTAACAAAACATCTGTACAGCTCTTACAGGTTGTGTCTAAAACTAAGAATTTTCTTTTCTTTGATACAAGGAACAAAGGTTGGGAACTGCTTTATATGCTATCACAGGGACAGTTCTGGGCAGAGCTCCATGGCTTCTACTACTCTAAAAACAACTTTAATTGTCAATGAATCTGTCTATTATGTTTCTGACTCTCGATTTATGCTGCAGTCTATAAAATATCTAATTGTAAAAAGTGCCAGTCACAATTTGTATGAGCACCAGGGGACTTCTCAGATGTCTTGTTTTGTTTAAACATTTGTCCAAATCAAATAAATATCAATTTTAAAACTATTGACAAATGCAGCAAATTCTCTCTTTCAGTTTCTTGAAATCGAAATATGTACCATATTTTGTCTCAAAAAGATAGCTGGTTTTCTTTTAATTGACTAATCAATTAAATGACTATTAGCTCTACAAGGATCCATACCTTTTTAATATTGTATTTTTTCTCTCTTTGTGGTTATTTTGCCAAACAAAGTCATGTCCTGTCAAGATCTGGTCTCAGCCTTTGGAAGATGCTTTGTTGTACACAAAAGGCTTTATAATGTGAAGCAGAGGTGGGCGATATGACCCGAGATTCATATCATGGTATGTTTTTTCTCGTAGCTTCTTCAGCCCGTTGTTTGCTAAACTGTTTGCAGTGGAGTTTGTGTGTATATTGAGTATATGTGTATTCAACTGTTGTCATGATAGCTATTGGCTCTGGGTGAAAGGGTTTTGATTTATTTTGCTAGTTGAGAAAGGTTTGTATGGTTACAAACTTATAAAGCTTGCTTGATGATCAACAAGTAAACAGAGAGAGAGAGAGTGCGCACAAGAAAATTCCCCCTCGACTCCTGTGGAGAGATAAGATGCAGCAAAACCAAGAGAGCAGAAACCCATCGGTTTCAGAAAGAGAGAGGGAGGGAGAGAGAAGGTCCACTGTCTGTACATCCCTCTTGTAAAAGCACAGAATGAGGTGCCTTGCGCCTATCAAATCTGAAGCTTCTCATGGCTTTGTTTTGGGTTAGGGTTACACTTTTGATACAAACCTAATATTAAAATATACCCTATAAAAGTTAAAGTATGTCGAGCCTGTCTCCCCAGCGGAGAACTCCACCGCCCAGGGTATCGTGTCATTCTGTGGGAAACACTGTAATCAATGCAGACACATGAGCGAACGGAGAAAAGTTTAACCGGCTGTTTGACCAGATCACGTGTGTTGCCAACTCGGCCTGTATGGATCAGGAATCAACTTTGTTCCTTTATACAGCTGCACTACAAGTAAACGGGTACACTAGTTGCCTGGTTTTCCGGTGTGTGTATGTTTTGTGCAGCAATGTATGTCAGCGTGCCCCGCGATGCTTCGTCTGCAGACAGCAGAGGAGTGGGGAAAGTAGCTGCAGCTATCAAATATGCTTAATACTATAGTATTGTTTTGTAACCTACATGACTGTTGAGTATAAACATTTACCTGCCATGTGGCGGATAGCTCTGTGAAATTTACTCTCCACATAGAACAGAAAATCTTGACCCAGTCTGAACGATCCTTCTAGTTTTACTGTGGAGAGTTCAGACCCAATCAAAACAAACAAACAGTGCAGCAGCTGGATATCCAGCACGAGCCGCATGTGTAATTGGTTGAGAGGGGAGTCGACAGCTGGAAGTCAAAAACGTTGCATTTAACTTTATGTCCTGCTTGTTCAACATTCGTTTGATATATTACTATTAAAACATTCAGAGAGAATTTTTTTTTGGCACTGGGGTCTTTCCTTTGGCGCTGGGTGAACTCTCTTTGGGGGGCGCCAAAGAATCTTCTATGCAGGAAAACCCTGAGTGCTGTAAAGCCGGGTCCTCTGCCAAACCTGCATATTGCTGTAAACAGGCTTGGTGGATTTAACAGACTTGACAGTGTTGGAGAGGTTTTCTAAGGTGAGCTATAATTTTGAGTGACGCACGACTTGGTGTGAATGAGCAATTAGATGGAGTACTTGAGTAATTAAGCAAAGAAGAACAGAGTAATCAGTAGAAAAAATTGTAAAGCTTAGAAAGTCAAGACAATGAAGAGGTGAGATTAGAGGGAGAGAGACGGACAAAGGAGGAACATGAATTACGAAGCGAATGGAAGAGCTCGCATGACAGAGAAGCAGAGACATGGATTGTTAAGGAAATGAAACTGCCTGCCAAGTGATATGAATTGACCGCAGAATCTTTCAAACACTAAAGGCATTTTAAAGAAGTGAGGGAGAGGCAGCAGAGAGGCGTGGACTGAGGAACAATGAGGGGAGGGGTGACGAGAGAGAGAAATGGAGAACAAATGCATCGCAGGGAGTTAAAGAGTGAATAAATGAAGCAGCAAGAGAATGCAGGAAATGATAATGATCCTCGTGGAGTTAAGCGGGAGAGCATTAGGAAGGCGTAAGTTTGAGATAGGGTGAGTGACGGATGATGGGAGAGCCGTGGAAAAAAGGGAACGGGGGGAAATGAATAGTGAGGACAAGATGACAACAGAGATAGAAAGGTGGAGGTCTTTCTCTCTTCGTGTCTCCTCTTCACTCATTTTCTATTGCTTTATCTCTCTCTGTCATGCCATCATTCAAGGGATTTACCTATTTTTTTCTCCAGATCTTCATTGTATTATTCCTCTTGACAGTTTTTCTTGTCCCACTTCTTATATTATATATATATATATTCATGTAATGCACTCTGTGTCATAGCATTCAATTTGTATAACCCATTCAACAATCATTTATACACAATAGCAGAGGCTTCAGTGCAAGGTGCTCATGATGAAACTATTATCATACTCATTCACACACACACACACACACTGTAACACTGATGGCACAGCCTTCAAACAGTTTGGGGTTAGGGGTTTGGACCAAGGACACTTCAGCATGCAGACTGGAGTAGCCTGGGATTAAACCGCAGATTGTTTTATAAATTGACAACACCTTCTTCCTCCTGAGCCACAGAAATACCCAGTTTAGAAAGACAAAATGTTGTTGTGGTCTGAACACACCCTCACTCTAGTACTCACTGCAAAACCCCTAAAAAACTAACAGAGATAAAAACACTAATAATTTACACAATAATATCTGACCAGCAAGGTTTGATTGTGATGTGTAATTATTTGATTATTATCTTAACAAAAATTCCTCTCTTTGGCCTACAAAAATTTTACAAATTTGGCTACAGAATATGATGAGAGCTCCAGCTTTCAGCCTGTCGTTAGATTGACTGAAAGTTAGGGTGAGACAGCATTTCCAGCATGTCGGCGGCTGCTGCTGATAAGCCTCTGGAGCCCCCTGCCGTAACAGATGGGTGACGTCACTCAGGCTTCGTCCATTAATATTTACAGTCTGTAAATGTTTGGGCCACTGTCATATGTGGATTCCCAGTCTGATCCGGGCCACATTTAAAAAACAATGTGAACAGCCAAACAAAAAAAAAATCAGAATCGAGCATTAAGGTTTGCATTGTGAACACAGCATTAGATTAAAATTAGCACCAAACCTTAACATTTTTAATTAGACCACAAACTGAAAGTTAGAAAGGAAACTTGCTTTCACTAGAAATGATACATTTATGATTATGATAATGACTGTAATCTGGGCACTCAATTATTTATAATTAAAGATTTAAATGTCTTAGTAGAATAACAGAGGACAAAAGAAAGGCTCCTATACTGACTTGAGCACCTTAAGTCTGCTTCTGTCAAATCTATAAATAAGTTTACCTTTTATCACATCTCAGATTTTTTTTTAATGTGTGTCATGTTTCATTTCCTCTCTTTCCACCAAAAACAGAATAGTAAACGTCAACACCATCAATTACTGTACCAGCCAAAAACACAACCAGCCTCTGCTGTGATCCTTTGACAGACGCAGGTGGATAGGATTCCTGCCTGGGAGAGGATACTGAGAAAGCGAAGTTATACTGCAGCAATGAAGGGTTGTCCCTCTGTCCCCGTGGCCTGATTGAAAGACTACATGCTGATGCATGTTTCACTCGCCCTCTCTGGCCCCTAAGAATACTGCCTTTAATATAAAAACAGTAACACATAATTCTTGATTTCACATCCTGTGATAATGGTGTTTTGTCAGTGATTCTTGTGATATCATCTCATTAAATACATCCTGCATTTACGTTGTAAAAGCGCCTGAGCTCCAGGTGAGAGTTGAAAGGCAGCCGCTGCTGACAGCTTCACTGCTGTCACTCCCTCCAGTGTGCTCACTTGTATTGTTCACCTGGACATAAATTGTACATGGGTTTTCTCTCATGTCTTTTGTGTTGTTTTAAGTTTGATTTTTGGGCTTTTTGGGCCTTATTTTGAGAGATAGGACAGTGGATAAAGTCAAAAATTGGCGAGAGAGAAACTGGGGAATGACATGTGGGAAAGGAGCCACAGGTTGGATTTGAACATGGACATTCTGCTTGGAGGACTGTACATGGGGCACTCGCACCAACCACTACGCCATCAGCGCCCCAAACTTCCATGTTTTTTAAAACCACCAATTCCTGATCAAAAGTAGCGATGTGCTTAGGGCTGGGCGATATATAAAGTTTATAAGTTTATAACGATATGGCTGCTGCCGTACTGCCATAATGCTCTACTACTCGGATGTAAACAAGCACCATTAATGGATAGCATCTCCCTGGAGCAGTGCAGTTTGGCAGTATTTTGATCCAAACATTGTATGTATGTAGGCTCTGTCAGGTTTTACTGGCATAGAACCCTTCACCAAACAAGCCAAATCTGAAGATAAATGCAACAAATGTAGAACAATTAGTGTAATAGGAATGAAAAAATAAAAATAAATGAACAGTTCCTGGGCCAGCTAGTTATTTTGAAAAGCCACTGGTCCCAAATTTAACTTAATGTCCGCCTGTCTTATCAACTTTATTGTCTAAACTATCCCGTTCATAATTCTTCTTCTTTCAATTCTACAGTTAAATGAAGGTTTTACGCTGTTCAAGTTTAGATTAAATCAGATGCTGCACCATCTTTGTTTACTGGACAGAAAAGAGAGCCATACCATCAATCAGTAACTGTTGGTGTTGCAGTCAGCTGATTGGTGCTCACAAAAGATGCCCCTGTGTGAGGAGTCAGAGGTCTTTAATCACAACAGTGACCATATCACGAGAACAGATTATTGTTTTGATGCCCTCTGAGGCTGAGGCTGCCCTCTAGTCCGCAGACATGCAACGTCATACAGTCACCTTAGATACCTTTTAGACAACAAACCTCACAGAATAAAGTTAGGTGAACAGGATAACTTAGAGGCAAACTGTGAATTCTATTGGCTTGTGACATTTATAGATATAATGTCATTAATTGGTTTAAGATAATCTATAAGGGTATATTATCTGAATTATAGAACTAATAAACAGCTCTCCACTGACATGCGAGGTTGAGCAAGATTTTGTTTGCAGCGCTCTTCATTCTGCCCAATGTTTGTGTCTGCAATTCTCCGTCAGATACAGCCACGACACAGACAGACCGTCCAAACTCACCACTTGGAAATAAACCCTGTTGGCGTCTAATTAAGATGCACAAGTTACGTTGAGAACGCGGGAGAGAGACAGTCTGATTACTATGTTTTTTAGCCCAGACCTACAGAGTGTTGGCTGTAAGCTCCATAAACCCCTGCACAATGATTGACATACAGAAATGTCCAAAAAACAGCAACATGATGGAAAAAACAAACAGAGAATACTGCAGCTGCAGAGTCTGGTAGGGTCTGTGAGGATCCAGACAGCACCACACACTTCACCTAGATTATGGGTGATAATTAAGATGGAATATTTTAAAGTAAGCTAGGACTTGACTCTATTTTGGGAAAATCCTCCTCATTGAACCCTATTTTTAATTTTATTTTTTACATTATTTCAAATGAATCAGTAAGTGTTCAGTGTGTCTTTCTGTAGCAGAACTGTGGAGAGGTTGGGAATGTATAAAAGGAAACAAAATAAAACACGTTAAAAAAGGTCACAATTTTGGTTGCCCAGGGTCTATATTTTTATTAAACAAGTATTAATATTGATTTTTGATAGTATCATATTGAAGTTTTCAAAAATGTTCAAATGTACTTGAATGGAAATTCAGATTAAATAGCTTTGAACCAATAATACAGCAATCTGTATTCTCAGCTCTACTTCAAATGTTCAGTAAATGATGTTAAGTATTGCAAAGTATTGTGATACATATCGTATCCTAACCCATGTATCGTGATACATATTGTATCATGAGGTCCTTACCAATACCCAGCCCTATTGCAAAGTCTCGTGCAACACTGCTCTATTGTTGTCTAATAAGCGATTGGAAATAATTTCTTCGTGATGCCCATCAGTAGTTACCAGTGGCAGTGCGGTGCAACTCGCTATGCAGGTGCATGTATTGGAGCGGCAAATGAAAAAGGATGATTTTATCCAGGTCTTATAAATTACGGTACCAGTACAAAGACCAGAGTATTGACTGATCCCCCATCCTGGATATTGAGCATTTTAGATATTTGTATCAATATCAAACAAAACCAAATATGTTCTTTTTTGACATCTGCTTCTATAATCAACCTATTTCCTCCTCTAAAGTAGCCCACCCTTTTTCTCTACAGTGCTTTTTGGCTTCTGAAATGATCCTCATTTCCTGCCTCATCTCAACACTCTGAGTCAGTCCCTGCTGGTCTGCTCCACTGAATAACTTTTGATTGTCATTATTAGTTGCTGAATGCGCTGCAATTTTGTTCCTGGAACCACAACAAAGCCCAGGATGCTGTGTGGGCTGCTTTCCCATAACACCATACTTATCATACTTATTCTTTGCTGTTGTTCATAGAGTCTCTACTGTATGCTGCTGTGTTGTTGCTTGTCCTATCACCTGTCTGCAAAGGGATTGTATCAGGTGTTGTTTACAACCGCTTAATGACTGTCAGCTCTCCCAAACCCTCGCCGCTTGTTTCCTTGTTATCCGAAGTGGAAAGTGGATTGTGACACTCCCACACAAAAAGCCTTTAAAGAAATATGATTACTCAATATTTTACCTCAAGTGTGTGCATTGTGCTTGCTAGAGAGTGTCTCAGAGGGAATATTTAGCCTGAGTGTAAAATCTAGCTGTTTAAATTATTGCTTACACAGCAGCACCAAAGATGCTACACACGTACACACTCGCACACTGAATACCCAGAAATGACACCTATGTTTCTGCAGCATATACTGCACCAATGAATCTTTATTGAGTTGAGTCATAAAACAGCAAAACTTGAGAAGAAGATATTCCCCTTTTCACAGTGAACGCCCTGAGGGATGTTCAATCCGAGCAGCTTTATGTCTGAATGCGTTTTAACAGGATTTATGATGTGTTAAAAAGTGTGTTGTATCATGGAGAAAGGGTGACAAAGCACTAACTGTAAATTCCAGGAGTACAGTAACAACATGTTGAAGTTTAGCTAGGGGAGTTGTCTCTGAAAATTTGAAATCAGATTTAAATCAACAGCCAATCCATGAGTACATATTTCAATAAAGGTCCGATTGATGGAAAGGAAATGTCAAATAGTTGAAAGATTACAAAAAAACCATGATGATAACAACTTAACTGGCATATGCTCAATATTTTGTGACTTGTCTTATAATGGATATCCTTGCGGAAATTTCCATCCTCATTGTTTACTCTCTAATTCGACGTGAGATAAGAAAACTGGATTTGAGATGTGGGATGACATCTATAACCACTTCTACCTGAACTCTTATGTGTATCTGCGTAGATAATATCATTGAAATATATGTTATTATTTTCTTAATAAAACTAGGACACTCAGTGACAGACGCAAACTTTCTCGCCACGGATTATTTGTGAGAGCAGCGCTGCAGACACTTCACAGCGCCTTGTGCTGAAACACAGCACCATCACAGCAGCATCAGTTATCACTACGACTGCGTTTTTTAAAAACCCGTACAGTACGATTTGACACAGAATACAGAACGACAGGCTTAGTACTTAATGTGAAAATTGGCTCAACTGGCCCAGAACTCAGTAAGGTCTGGACTTTCTCAAGGTCCATGCAGCGTACCCTGTCTCTCTCTCACTCGCACACACACACACACACACTCTCGTCACTTGGCCATATCGAACTGTTCTTTAAAGCTAAAGACGAGGTGATTTTGGTGAGAACTGTTGCTGCCGTGACAACGCTTTGCGTCAGCACCAGGTGCTGTCTACTGTCTGTAGCACTGCTGGCACACTGTTCAATGGTGTGAATGTTTGTGTCTGTCAGTGATTATAATGGTGTTGCTGTTAATAAAATAATAAATAAAATAAAATAAATGAAAGTCACTATCAAAAATCTTGCAGGCCAGATATAATGGCTGGCTAAAGTTGCTGACCCCTCATTCACAAACAAATCTGCTAAAAATAAAATTAGGGGTGGTCCGATTAAAACACATGCTATTGAGCCACACTAGATCATCGATTACAATCCGGATACGAGATATTTTGTCAAGACTGTTCTGTTCCCCAAGATGGCTAACCTAACAAGAAAAATGCACACTAAGACCTCAATGGAAAAAAAACACTTCCTTCCACTGAAGGAGTACACTAAAGTTGCTCGACTTCAAGACACCCAAACACACACAGCCAAATGACCCAATGGCGACTGGCTGCCTCCTCTCTCCTGCCTTTATACTCCAGCCCCTGATTGCTAAGAGATTGAAAAGAGAGAGCACACAGGAGAGAGAGAGTACACAGCACTACATTACGCAACATGACCCACAGGTTTTACATTTAATACAGATATCTATAGAGATTAAAGGGAAGAAATGGTGCCCTAAGAAAAGTCAAGTTATATCAGCTTGTTTGTATCAAACAAAAGACAGAATCACCAAATGGTGTTATTTTAGACACATGCAGGGTGGTATATGAGACTGGGATTGGGCACAATCTCAAGGCAGTTATTACGAAGGTATTCTGCTCTTATGGGGAAAAAAAGCTTTTCTAGTAGAAAAAAAAAAAAGAGTACCAACTCCTTGAGTGTGTCTTGCAGGGAGAGAGGGGTCATGGGAATCTTTGCTGCACTTTTCTTACTCTTTGCGGGGCTTTGGTAGAAAGACAAAAACAGCTGCTGGGCTTTTCAGCCGGAGAGATGACACTGCAGGTGTTTCTGATGTTTAGAAACCAGACAGTGACTGATGTTGAGGTGATGGTTGTAGAAAAATATCTGCAGACTTGCACAAGTGGTTATAACACATTGTGATCTCAACTGTAACAACCCCCCCCCCCCCAAAAAAAAAAATACAGCTTTTTTGTTGATGGATGGTGGGTGGAATTTTTTGAGTTTTGGAGATAATGATCCTCTGGACCTTTTAACTTAGTAACTCTCCAATTGTCACTGATGTGCCTATTATTATCTCATAATTTGTCGTGTTATTGATCAGCATATGGTCCCTCTGCCCCTCACCTCAAGTCAGGTCAGAGCATCGGGCTGAAAAACAGCTCATCCTGTTGGGGTAATGTCTCTCTAATAACCAAGCCACCCTGCTGCCTGTAATATCCAGGAGGGGATGAGTAGGCGAGCGTGTGTGCAACCTGAATCTCTATTGTTTTCTGCACATTAAGCTCCAATTTGTTTGTCTGCACTCGACGGTGACAGCCGGCTGAGCCATCTCGCATCGACACCTGGTGTGGTGTCATCAGCAGCTTTGAGTTGCTTCGACAGAGGGGGCACTGCAGGGACAGTCATTTGTTTGAGGAGCATAGAATACGTGTGCGTGTGTGCGTGCGTGCGTGTGTGTGCACATAACCTCAGGACGCTCCTGTGCTGATAATCAAAACACCCAAATAAACATGCTATAATTTTTATCCTCAGGATTTGCTGTTAGTGAACTCATCATTTGAAGAGTACTTAGTTGCCATGGCAACATGCACGGTACCTTGGCTGAGGGGCTCAATGGGAGATGAATGATCACTTAGTGCGTACTGGTGTGTGGTTGCTTCAGAAGAAATATTGATAAGGAGCGCAACGTGTGTCACGTGTTATTGTGGTGTTTGGGTTCTGTGATATCGACTAAAAGAAACATTTTAAGTAATTGAGATTGCTAGACTATACACTATTAATATTATCTACCATATTGTAAATCGTATCTAGGCCTGGGCGATATGACTAAAAATGTTATCACGATAAAAATGTTCATATCAGTCGATATCAATAATTATCACGATAAATGTTAATCATTATTTCTTTCAAATTGAAAGTCTGATTTTTGCTTCTGAGGGAAAATTGAAGAAACCAGATGGTTTATTGTGGTTTAATTATTCTTCAATGTTAGAACATGACAAACTATACTTGAACAGAGGAACATTTCACCATCATAAGCTCAGTGCACGATGCTGGAAAACGCTGATATGACAGTTTGCTGCTAGGGAGTCACACTTACTGGCCCGGTGCTTACTGAGGGTCAACACCCCTAGACTGTATATATTATTGTTTACAAAATGGTCCATGCTAACTCTCGTTTGGGACGTTTAGTCATTTAGTCGGTTTGTCTAACGGGTCATATTGTTTCAAATGGTGGAAAATGTTTGTGGTGTTGCCCGTTTTAGCTGCACTTGTCTTCGGCACAGTTAACAGAGCATGTTACTCGTCGGACTGTAAATATCCAAAATATCTCCATACTCCTGAAGTTGAGCGGCCTTTCTTG
This sequence comes from Tautogolabrus adspersus, assembly GCA_020745685.1. Lineage (NCBI taxonomy): Eukaryota > Metazoa > Chordata > Actinopteri > Labriformes > Labridae > Tautogolabrus > Tautogolabrus adspersus. The sequence goes on from CM036550.1 coordinate 17,421,176, forward strand.
TCGTCTTGTCGATGATGTTTTCTCCCTGCTTTGAGCTGTTAGGCTCAGCGTTTTATTCAGTATCTCTATTGCTCATTTCGGCCGTGTTTCCAGGCGAGAATTGCTTGTGTTTGTGTGTGTGCATGTGAGTAGTCCAGTCCCATCGGAGCTTCTTGCCACCACCCTCTAACATTAGAGTTAAATATAATTATGTATATGGTGGACATATCATTACAATTGAAAAAAACAACAACTTTATTTTTCTTTACCAAGTTTGCTGACACTACTTGAAGACGAAAAAAGGGTCTGGAAAAGTAGAAATCTGGAAGATAATATGATTCAACATCTCTATTTTCTTCATCATTTTTTATTCATAAGATGATATTTGCTCCTCCACAGTTCTTTATTCCCCCCCCCCCCCCATGGCCTCCGAGATCACATGCAAATTACAATGAAATACTACCAGCCATCTTCATTAGTCATTTCAGACCTGTGTTACTTTGATCAGGGCCAATGTCCCTTTAATAGAAAGGTCATTCACTGCTGACCTCAAGGGTCAGAATGATAATCAGGGGACAAGGTGTTAATTTGGCATAACGTGTGAAAAAAGTTTCAAGCTATAAGGCAGGTTGTCGATATCTGACACACACGCACACACTCACACACTCAAGCACACACCATCACCAGCAGCCCCAGTTGCATGCAAGAACACTATGTTAGACACACTGTCAATATCCTATTCATAACCTTTAAATATTAGCAAATAAGCTTCTCGCACAGGCAGACACACACATCTCTGTAATCAAGGGCTATAGCTCAAATCCAAAGCACACATACACACAACCAAACACACGTCAGAAAAATGACACACAGCTTCAGTGGGACCAAGCCATACATAAGGCTGATCCAGGAAATGTATTCATAACCTTTTAAATATGAGCTGACATAATATACACAGAAGAGACATTCTCACACACACACACAGAGTGACCCTGCCATTTTCTGTGATTGCGTGATTGATGAGCCTATTGATGTTCCATATGGTTCATCTCTGGGGTTACGACCTAATCTATTGATCCAAGAATGTGTGTTAGGCTTTGTGTATGTGTGAGTATTTTCTATCTGTTTTGTATTCATATGTTGGTGTCCCGGATTGTGAGCGGTAGTAAAAAGGAGTCTGTCTTGAGGCAAGTGTATGTGTTGTGTACCAACGTGTCATGAATGTGTGTGTTTGAGGCGTGTGTGTGTGACCTTCTGTCATTGATTACAGGCAGGGCGTGATAGGAATAATCACTCTGCTGTCAGGGGGGTTGTCACCAGGGCACTCAGAGCCTCACCTGAATCCTGGACAAACCTTGTATGAGATGTGTGACGTTTTGACAAGTGTTCTGAACAGCAGTGGAATCTGGATGGAGCAAATATACCCTTGATGACATTTTTTCCTAAATACTTGCTTCTAGTCTTGTCTATGGTCAATGAGGAGACACTTTGTTGGACACAGGATGGGAAGGCCATGTGTACGAAAGAAATATCTAAATGACTTGGTTCCTTAAAGCTCCTGTAAGATTTTTATACTGGTTATGAAGAGACTGAAATATAAACTAATGCCAATATCAAATGCCAAGCCAAAAAAGAACATTGACGACAAGACTATTAGATTAAGTTACTAACAGCACTTTGCAGAACCTGCCCTTGATTAAGTTTTTAACTGCACATATTCTCAGTGATACATTTGACTGTTAAAAGAAATCAGAATTACATTTTTGGTTTAATAAAAAACCTACTTACACATGCAAAGGAAAAAAAAAGTACCACATGGTCCACAGGTGGCGACAAAACGTAAACAATTAAAGTTCCTGACTTTAATGGACAAACTGCTAACAAAAGTTACATGGCAAAGGACATTTTTTTCCGAACAAATTAAATGTTTTACTAGGCAATGGGAGCGGATGATAAAGTTCTGGAAAGTCCCATGGGTATAGACTGTAAATATTAATGGTCGAAGCCTGAGTGACGTCAGTCATCTGTTACGATAGGGGGCTCCGGAGCCTCATCGGCAGCAGCCGCTATGCTGGAATTGCTGTCTCACCCTAACTTCCAGTCCACCTAACGACAGGCTGAAAGCTGGAGCTGAGGCGGGTTTTAAGCCTCTTGATGAACCATTACATCACGCCCACCTGTCAATCATGTCAGCTATGCGCCTGACTATAGATAACACATATTGTTTTCAAAATCAAAACGGAGCCGTTTAAAAAAAAATCACCCCCATGATGACAATAACTAATCAGACCTATTTGTTTTTTTGTACCAGGCTGTAAACATGTTAATTTATGCTATAAAAACAGTCAGGTATATGTGACTTCCGTTGCTCCTGGAGCCAGCCTCAAGCGGACACTCGACGAACTGCAGGATTTTGCAATTCCACATTGTCTTAATTTTTCAAGACCGGAGGTTGCCGCTTGGTATAGAAAAATGTGATTTAAAAATTGTTACCTGAAGGACATTGGCATCAGTAAGTGCTATCGATAGGTGCAATAGATGAACAAATGATGCAGACTGCATAAGCAAGACCTGATTGGATTTATGTGCTGGTATAACTTCACATAATCTTAAAATAGTCTCTTCTGAGCTGAACTTGATGAAGTAGCTGTGTACAATATGCACAAAACAAGTTGTAATTCAAAGCAGTTAACCTTTTCTGCAGAAAAACAACAGGACAGAAGATGATGTGTATGTGCCCACCATACAAAAGAGCACTTAGGCTGTTTTCAACCAACTTATATATGTTGGATTTTAAACGGTATGATAGGAAAGCAATTTCAAGAAATATCTTTTCCTTTTTTTCCTGTTTTTTTGTGCATAAGGGGGCATTTGGTCTGTGCATGATGTTAAAAACAATTCCTATCAAGACAGACTGTACTCACAGTGCCACAGTTTCACAGTTGGATATCATTGGCAATACACTGTATACACTTTAACACTGCCTAAAGCTTATCTCTACCTTTGTTTTTCCCTTTTCTGTTGCTTTCTGCTGAGTTCGCCAATTTTCAATGACAAATGCATATGGTTCCATACCCCTCTCTCTCTCTCTCTCTCTCTCTCTCTCTCTCTCTCTCTCTCTGTCTCTCTCACACACACACACATGCACACAATCCAGTCAAAAATCACAGCTTGTAACTGTTTCACAGTGTGTTTCTCTGCATGGGCGTAAAGGGGACCAAATCTATGATTTGACACTTGATGAGAACGACTACACTAATAACCTAATCAGGCTTAACCTTCTTGTTTAAAAAAGCGGACATTTTACAGTATTTCAAAGTATTATGGTGTATTGACATTACATTGAGTCTTTATTTGCTGACTGCTAAGGTGCTAAAAGGCATTTTTATAACCTCCAACAAGTTATATTAAAAAAAACATTCCTGTCAAATTGAAAAAAAAAAGTAAACAGTTAAGTGTTGGAGAACTGCCCTTAAATGCCTTTGTAAAGGTGAGGCCAAACGAGGACAAAAACCCAGGCATGGCCTATGCAAGCATTACTTATTCCCATCCAGACCACATCCAAACATCTTTTTATGTTTCTTTCAGAATGTCAACTATGTCAACTCTTACACATGTTGCTGCCTCAACTGTCAGCAGCCTGGAAAAAGGAAACTGATAAAAGGAAACTGATGGCTTTGGAATGTAAATAGGAAAAGAGACTGGTTGACTGGTAGCAACACTCACATACCAACGAGTAAACGAATAGCCTGTGCGTAACGGACAAAGACATACACAAAACATTTATACTGGTAAGCTGTGTGTGCTCATTTGAGCAATAACATAGCTCACGTTGGTGCAGGTTCATTTGGCAATGACTTTTCCTGAGGTTAATGATCATGTAGTATTGTTATAGTTACGCTGCTTGCATGATTTTCTTTTTAGGTTTGGTAGAGAATCTTGTATGTTAGGACATTATTTTTTGACTTGGCCTGCCTTAATCCTACATGCAAGCAAGGGTAAACATGAGAGCTGCAACATTAGGGGGGCCTGTGTCCAACAGCATTTTTTTTGCGCTGGCATCGCCCACAACCTAAACTTCAGAGCGCTACTCACTGGCGCTTCTGATTTAAGCCTGTACAGCACTTTGGTCAACTCAGGTTGTCTTAAATGTGCTATAGAGTTGTCTCAGGGCACTTCCCTTGCTTCCCTGGGAACTGGGAATACTGTTTTAAACTGCTCTGTATGCTTAATATTTACTTTTATTCAAGGACATTTTACAGAGAAAACTAAAAACATTTGCAAAAAATTGTGTCCTGGCATTAGTGGCAGCTCTAGCCCTGGAAATTGTACCCTTGAAAGATAATTAGATAGAGAGTGCACTGACAAAAACCAGCTGATGGCGCACATGAACACTTGGTGCTGAAAAGTGGCGTTGCCAGCACAAAAAGAAGCCATTAGTGGACACAAACCAAGTAATTGATTGTTGGTTAACAGAAAAACTATTACATATTTGCTTTATACTTCTTATTGTTTTTTGTTTCTTCGATCTCCCATAAAGGATGAGTTTGAACTGACAAAGTCATTCTAGGATCTTGCTACTGGGAATTCAATTTCGTGGTGGAACTCTCTCAAGCTTTACTGGGTATTTGGACAAATACAACATCAAAAGCATTAAGTAATGTAAGTATCTGTAAGCCATACTGCTCTAAATAGTTATTTTGCAGTTCAGTATATCTGTCCTTTAATTGCTTATCCTTTGTTCCTCTTTGGATAAAAGAGAAAACTGAACTGAGTTTCTTATACTCCTTTTTTATGATAGCTTATGCTATTTTTAAATAAACAATTCTTCTCTGATATTTATCTGCATAGATGGATATCCTGATACCTGACTACAACAACATTTTTTTCTGATATCTAGGTGGCAGCAGGAGTCTCAGCTTCTGGCTGACATCTTTCAGTGTTTAGGGTTTCACACCACTTGAGGCCAAATCTAAAGGCAGAGTCATTTCCTGCTTTATTTCCTTAACTGTTTTTGCACCAATACACCAAGACAAATTCCTTGTATGTGTAAATGTACTTGGCAATAAAAACCGAGTTCTCTTTCAGAAAAAAAACCCATTGTTTTGACCACTGATTAGGCTATATTGATGAGGTATTTATTAGACATCATTCTCAGTGTTATAGAGCTCTAACACAGTACTTGACCATATCTCTGATTTGAAATATATTTAATTATTTTTTCACTCCTAATGTATCACAAATTACAAATCCATTTCCATTACTGGCCAATGTCATAAATATCATTTTCTTTTCAAGGCTAGAGCCAGCAGCTACTATAATTAGGGCCCGAAGCACTGACAAGTGCGTAGGACCCTATTGGAACCCTTAGGATTATTTTTAGGGCCCGAAGCACTGACAAGTGCGTAGGACCCTCTTGGAACCCTTGCGATTATTTTTCTTTTCCTTATTGTTCCTCCTCTTTACAGCCATTTTTGAGGGCCTGATTGTGAATGAAAACTCACCAAAATGTGCAAGGTCATCAGGTCTGGCGAAAAATTTGATATTTTCGCCTTTTCGTAAAAAAAGTTCGCGAAATGGCTCAGTGGCGCCCTCTTGAAATTTTCAAAAAGGCCTCCCCATAGAGGTTTTTTTGTCGTACATGCATGAAAATTTGTATGCACATTAACCATGTCAGGAGCTACATAAAATCCTCTTACACCCATAGTCAAAACATTACAGGAAGTCGGCCATATTTTTTTGAATTTTAAAAAAATGGCTCAAAATGGCCCAAATTGCCGTTTCACAGGTCACCTATTTGAATTAACTTGTTCGAAAGCGTTCATCCGATTGACGAAAACTCAGTGTTACTGTGTTCTAGACATGTTCAACATATTAAATTGTGCTCTACTCTTCCAAAACTCAAAGGGCGTGGCCGTGGCGTGTGTTCAAAGTTTAACGTGCGTTTTGGCACATTGCCAAAAAAGTAAATGCTTATAACTCTAATGGGGAGTCATCAATCATCACCAAAAAAATCATGCATGATATATAGCCTGCCCTGAACATATCCATGATTGAAATGTTTTGATAAGTCACAGCGCCACCTGTTGACAACAGGAAGTCACTACTTTTCAATTACCACTAGCCATTGCTGCACAGTACCTCAATTCCCCCTCAAAATTGTTGTGGACCATGCTAACATCTTGGCCATACAAGACTTTCAAGCTCAAACGCCTACGTCCAACGCTGTCATTCTACGGACGTTTCGTTCGCCATCAAACAGGAAGTAGTTTTTTCACAGGCTTAACATTGTCTTACACTCCCGAAACGTCATACATATAATCCTGGTGGTGAAGTCAAACTTTTTATATTATTAACATGAGTGGGCGTGGCTTAATGGTTCAGTGGCGCCCCCTATAATATTTCAAACACTCAGCCCCAGCGGCAGGTTGAACCTACAATTCTGAATTTTTCTATGCATATCCAGCTTGCCAAGACCAACAAAAAACCCTCTTGCACCCATGCTCGAAATCCAACAGGAAGTCCAGTAGGATTTTTTGAAAGTCTAAAAAACGCGATTTTCGATCGTTTACAGGACACCTATTTGAAGTAACTTGTTCGAAAGCGCTCATCCGATTGATGAAAACTCAGTGTTACTGTGTTCTAGACATGTTCAACATATTAAATTGTGCTCTACTCTTCCAAAACTCAAAGGGCGTGGCCGTGGCGTGCGGTCAAACTTTGATGTCTCGTCGCGCCACTTTTAACCTTTCCAAAAGGCCTCTCCATAGAAATGTTTTCACGTACATGCATAACAATTTTCAAGCACATTAACCATGTCAGGATCTACATAAAATCCTCTGGCACCCATATTCAAAAACTGAACAGTAGTCCGCCATAATTTTTTTTGTGTGTAAAAATATGCCTTAATTTTGCATTTCACAGGTTACCTATTTGAACGTATTTCCTCGAGCCACCATTTATCAGATCATTACGAAATTAGTGTCAGTGTGTTCTAGACATGTTAAAGATCCAAAGTTATATGAAACCAAGATTCTACATAAAAGGGCGTGGCCATGGTGTACTGTCAAACTTTGATGTCTCGTGCACTCCCATGACATTCTTTCAAAAGGCCCCCACCAGAGGTTTTTTCCCCGACATGCATGACATTTTTTCTGCATATTAACCATGTCAGGACTTACATAAAATGCCGCAGTGCCCATTGTCAAAACCCAAAAGGAAGTCCACCATCATTTTTTGAATGTATAAATAATGACCAAATTTTGCATTTTCAGTCTTCCTATTTTAACATACGACCATGATAACATGAGACCCTGTTCATGCAATCATTGCGAACTCAGTGTCAGTGTGTTCTAGACATGTTTAAGATCTTTCGTTGTACTCCGCATGATTTTACATAAAAGGGCGTGGCCCTGGCGTGCGGTCAAATTTGCATGTTTTTTTTTATCCATTTTTTAACCACAAAATGCCTATATGTCTGCCATGCAGAGGTCAATCATCACCAAATGTGTCATGCATGATAAAGGTTCTGCCCTGAACACATCCATGCTTAAAATGTTTGTATTACTTACAGCGCCACCTGTTGACAACAGGAAGTTACTGCTTCTGAATTAGCACTAGCCATTGCTACACAGTTGATCATATCCTCTTCAAAAGGGTTGTGGACAGTCCTAAGACCTTGGCCATACTACCTTTTCAAGCTCAAATGTCTGCGTGAAACGCTCTCACCATACAGACGCGTCATTTGCCACAAACAGGAAGTAGTTTGTTGAGGGGCTTAATATAGTCGTAGAGTCACCAAACGTCATACACATGATCTCAGTAGGAAAGTTAAACTTGTCATGTGGGTATAGTAAGTGGGCGTGGCTAAATGGCTCAGTGGCGCCCCCTTGAAATTTTCAAAAAGGCCTCCCCTTACATGTTTTTTTGTCCTACATGCATGAATATCTTTATGCCCATTAACAATGTCAGGACCTACATAAAATCCTCTTACACCCATAGTCAAAACATTACAGGAAGTCCGCCATATTTTTTTTTGTGTGTAAAAAAATGCCTTAATTTTGCATTTCACAGGCTACCTATTTGAACGTATTTCCTCGAGCCACCATTTTTCCGATCATTAAGAAATTAGTGTCAGTGTGTTCTAGACATGTTAAAGATCCAAAGTTATGTGAAACCAAGATTCTACATAAAAGGGCGTGGCCATGGTGTACTGTCAAACTTTGATGTCTCGTGCACTCCTATGAAATTCTTTCAAAAGGCCCCCCCCCAGGAGGTTTTTTCCCCGACATGCATGACATTTTTTCTGCATATTAACCATGTCAGGACTTACATAAAATGCCGCAGTGCCCATTGTCAAAACCCAAAAGGAAGTCCACCATCATTTTTTGAATGTATAAATAATGACCAAATTTAGCATTTTCAGTCTTCCTATTTTAACATACTTCCCTGAGATCATGTTCATGCAATCATTGCAAACTCAGTGTCAGTGTGTTCTAGACATGTTTAAGATCTTTCGTTGTACTCCGCATGATTTTACATAAAAGGGCGTGGCCTCGGTGTACTGTCAAACTTTCACCTTTACACTAATCAAACTGTAAGGCCTGCTGCTTAATCACGTCTCGCCGTTGCACTCCCGCGGTCGCGACACACCCCGACATGCAAGAAGTGCTTCGGGCCCTTCATCACCGCTTGCGGTTTTAATTAGGGCCCGAAGCACTGACAAGTGCGTAGGACCCTATTGAAACCCTTAAAAAAAAAAATTATTTTTATTATTATTATTATCGTTCTTTTTCTTCCTCCTCTTTGCAGCCACTTTTGAGGGCCTGAACATGAATGAAAACTCACCAAAATGTGCAAGGTCATCAGGTCTGGCGAAAAATTTGATATTTTCGCCTTTTCGTAAAATAAGTTCGCGAAATGGCTCAGTGGCGCCCCCTTGAAATTTTCAAAAAGGCCTCCCCATAGATGTTTTTTTATCGTACATGCATGAAAATTTGTATGCACATTAACCATGTCAGGACCTACATAAAATCCTCTTACACCCATAGTCAAAACATTACAGGAAGTCGGCCATATTTTTTTGAATTTTCAAAAAATGGCTCAAAATGGCTCAAATCGGTGTTTCACAGGTCACCTATTTGAATTAACTTGTTCGAAAGCGTTCATCCCATCGACGAAAACTCAGTGTTACTGTGTTCTAGACATGTTCAACATATTAAATTGTGCTCAACTCTTCCAAAACTTAAAGGGCGTGGCCGTGGCGTGCGTTCAAAGTTTAACGTGCGTTTTGGCACATTGCCAAAAAATGAAATGCTTATAACTCTAATGGGGAGTCATCAATCATCACCAAAAAAATCATGCATGATATATAGCCTGCCCTGAACATATCCATGATTGAAATTTTTTGAAAAGTCACAGCACCACCTGTTGACAACAGGAAGTCACTACTTTTCAATTACCACTAGCCATTGCTGCACAGTAGCTCAATTCCCCCCTCAAAATTGTTGTGGACCATGCTAACACCTTGGCCATACAAGACTTTCAAGCTCAAATGCCTACGTCCAACGCTGTCATTCTACGGACGTATCGTTCGCCATCAAACAGGAAGTACTTTTTTCACAGGCTTAACATTGTCCTACACTCCCGAAACGTCATACATATAATCCTGGTGGTGAAGTCAAACTTTTTGTATTATTAAAATGAGTGGGCGTGGCTTAATGGCTCAGTGGCGCCCCCTATAATATTTCAAACACTCAGCCCCAGCGGCACGTTGAACCTACAATTCTGAATTTTTCTATGCATATCCATCTTGCCAAGACCAACAAAAAACCCTCTTGCACCCATGCTCGAAATCCAACAGGAAGTCCAGTAGGATTTTTTGAAAGTCAAAAAAACGCGATTTTCGATCGTTTACAGGACACCTATTTGAAGTAACTTGTTCGAAAGCGCTCATCCGATTGATGAAAACTCAGTGTTACTGTGTTCTAGACATGTTCAACATATTAAATTGTGCTCTACTCTTCCAAAACTCAAAGGGCGTGTCCGTGGCGTGCGGTCAAACTTTGATGTCTCGTCGCGCCACTTTTAACCTTTCCAAAAGGCCTCTCCATAGAAATTTTTTCACGTACATGCATAACAATTTTCAAGCACATTAATCATGTCAGGACCTACATAAAATCCTCTGGCACCCATATTCAAAAACTAACAGGTAGTCCGCCATCATTTTTTTTTTGTGTAAAAAAATGCCTCAATTTTGCATTTCACAGGCTACCTATTTGAACGTATTTCCTCGAGCCACCATTTATCAGATCATTACGAAATTAGTGTCAGTGTGTTCTAGACATGTTAAAGATCCAAAGTTATGTGGAACCAAGATTCTACATAAAAGGGCGTGGCCCTGGTGTGCGGTCAAATTTGCATGTTTTTTTTAATCCATTTTTTAACCACAAAATGCCTATATGTCTGCCATGCAGAGGTCAATCATCACCAAATGTGTCATGCATGATAAAGGTCCTGCCCTGAACACATCCATGCTTAAAATGTTTGTATTACTTACAGCGCCACCTGTTGACAACAGGAAGTTACTGCTTGTAAATTAGCACTAGCCATTGCTACACAGTTGATCATATCCTCTTCAAAAGGGTTGTGGACCGTCCTAAGACCTTGGCCATACTACCTTTTCAAGCTCAAATGTCTGCGTCAAACGCTCTCACCATACAGACGCGTCGTTCGCCACAAACAGGAAGTAGTTTGTTGAAGGGCTTAATATAGTCGTAGAGTCACCAAACGTCATACACATGATCTCAGTAGGAAAGTTAAACTTGTCATGTGGGTATAGTAAGTGGGCGTGGCTAAATGGCTCAGTGGCGCCCCCTTGAAATTTTCAAAAAGGCCTCCCCATTGATGTTTTTTTGTCCTACATGCATGAACATTTTTATGCCCATTAACAATGTCAGGACCTACATAAAATCCTCTTACACCCATAGTCAAAACATTACAGGAAGTCCGCCATATTTTTTTTTGTGTTTAAAAAAATGCTTTAATTTTGCATTTCACAGGCTACCTATTTGAACATATTTCCCCGAGCCACCATTTTTCCGATCATTAAGAAATTAGTGTCAGTGTGTTCTAGACATGTCAAAGATGCAAAGTCATGTGAAACCAAGATTCTACATAAAAGGGCGTGGCCATGGTGTACTGTCAAACTTTGATGTCTCGTGCACTCCCATGAAATTCTTTCAAAAGGCCCCCCCCAGGAGGTTTTTTCCCCGACATGCATGACATTTTTTCTGCATATTAACCATGTCAGGACTTACATAAAATGCCACAGTGCCCATTGTCAAAACCCAAAAGGAAGTCCACCATCATTTTTTGAATGTATAAATAATGACCAAATTTTGCATTTTCAGTCTTCCTATTTTAACATACTTCCCTGAGACCATGTTCATGCAATCATTGCGAACTCAGTGTCAGTGTGTTCTAGACATGTTTAAGATATCCCGTTGTGCTCAGCATGATTCTACACAAAAGGGCGTGGCCTCTGTGTATTGTCAAACTTTCACTTTTACACCAATCAAACTGTAAGGCCTGCTACTTGGTCACGTCTCGCCGTTGCACTCCCGCGGTCGCGACACACCCCGACATGCACAAAGTGCTTCGGGCCCTTCATCACCGCTTGCGGTTTTAATTATCCTTCTTATTGTTCCTCCTCTTTGCAGCCATTTTTGAGGGCCTGAACGTGAATGAAAACTCACCAAAATGTGCAAGGTCATCAGGTCTGGCGAAAAATTTGATATTTTCGTCTTTTCGTAAAATAAGTTCGCGAAATGGCTCAGTGGCGCCCCCTTGAAATTTTCAAAAAGGCCTCCCCATAGATGTTTTTTTGTTGTACATGCATGAAAATTTGTATGCACATTAACCATGTCAGGACCTACATAAAATCCTCTTACACCCATAGTCAAAACATTACAGGAAGTCGGCCATATTTTTTTGAATTTTAAAAAAATGGCTCAAAATGGCTCAAATTGGCGTTTCACAGGTCACCTATTTGAATTAACTTGTTCGAAAGCGTTCATCCCATCGACGAAAACTCAGTGTTACTGTGTTCTAGACATGTTCAACATATTAAATTGTGCTCAACTCTTCCAAAACTCAAAGGGCGTGGCCGTGGCGTGCGTTCAAAGTTTAACGTGCGTTTTGGCACATTGCCAAAAAATTAAATGCTTATAACTCTAATGGGGAGTCATCAATCATCACCAAAAAATTCATGCATGATATATAGCCTGCCCTGAACATATCCATGATTGACATTTTTTGATAAGTCACAGCGCCACCTGTTTACAACAGGAAGTCACTACTTTTCAATTACCACTAGCCATTGCTGCACAGTAGCTCAATTCCCCCTCAAAATTGTTGTGGACCATGCTAACACCTTGGCCATACAAGACTTTCAAGCTCAAACGCCTACGTCCAACGCTGTCATTCTACGGACGTATCGTTCGCCATCAAACAGGAAGTAGTTTTTTCACAGGCTTAACATTGTCCTACACTCCCGAAACGTCATACATATAATCCTGGTGGTGAAGTCAAACTTTTTGTATTATTAAAATGAGTGGGCGTGGCTTAATGGCTCAGTGGCGCCCCCTATAATATTTCAAACACTCAGCCCCGGCGGCACGTTGAACCTACAATTCTGATTTTTTCTATGCATATCCATCTTGCCAAGACCAACAAAAAACCCTCTTGCACCCATGCTCGAAATCCAACAGGAAGTCCAGTAGGATTTTTTGAAAGTAAAAAAAAAGCGATTTTCGATCGTTTACAGGACACCTATTTGAATTAACTTGTTCGAAAGCGCTCATCCGATTGATGACAACTCAGTGTTACTGTGTTCTACACATGTTCAACATATTAAATTGTGCTCTACTCTTCCAAAACTCAAAGGGCGTGGCCGTGGCGTGCGGTCAAACTTTGATGTCTCGTCGCGCCACTTTTAACCTTTCCAAAAGGCCTCTCCATAGAATTTTTTTCACGTACATGCATAACAATTTTCAAGCACATTAACCATGTCAGAACCTACATAAAATCCTCTGGCACCCATATTCAAAAACTAACAGGTAGTCCGCCATCATTTTTTTTGTGTGTAAAAAAATGCCTCAATTTTGCATTTCACAGGCTACCTATTTGAACGTATTTCCTCGAGCCACCATTTATCAGATCATTACGAAATTAGTGTCAGTGTGTTCTAGACATGTTAAAGATCCAAAGTTATGTGGAACCAAGATTCTACATAAAAGGGCGTGGCCCTGGCGTGCGGTCAAATTTGCATGTTTTTTTTAACCACAAAATGCCTATATGTCTGCCATGCAGAGGTCAATCATCACCAAATGTGTCATGCATGATAAAGGTCCTGCCCTGAACACATCCATGCTTAAAATGTTTGTATTACTTACAGCGCCACCTGTTGACAACAGGAAGTTACTGCTTGTAAATTAGCACTAGCCATTGCTACACAGTTGATCATATCCTCTTCAAAAGGGTTGTGGACCGTCCTAAGACCTTGGCCATACTACCTTTTCAAGCTCAAATGTCTGCGTCAAACGCTCTCACCATACAGAAGCGTTGTTCGCCACAAACAGGAAGTAGTTTGTTGAAGGGCTTAATACAGTCGTAGAGTCACCAAACGTCATACACATGATCTCAGTAGGAAAGTTAAACTTGTCATGTGGGTATAGTAAGTGGGCGTGGCTAAATGGCTCAGTGGCGCCCCCTTGAAATTTTCAAAAAGGCCTCCCCATTGATGTTTTTTTGTCCTACATGCATGAAAATTTTTATGCCCATTAACAATGTCAGGACCTACATAAACTCCTCTTACACCCATAGTCAAAACATTACAGGAAGTCCGCCATATTTTTTTTTTGTGTAAAAAAATGCCTTAATTTTGCATTTCACAGGCTACCTATTTGAACGTATTTCCCCGAGCCACCATTTTTCCGATCATTAAGAAATTAGTGTCAGTGTGTTCTAGACATGTTAAAGATCCAAAGTTATGTGAAACCAAGATTCTACATAAAAGGGCGTTGCCATGGTGTACTGTCAAACTTTGATGTCTCGTGCACTCCCATGAAATTCTTTCAAAAGGCCCCCCCCAGGAGGTTTTTTCCCCGACATGCATGACATTTTTTCTGCATATTAACCATGTCAGGACTTACATAAAATGCCACAGTGCCCATTGTCAAAACCCAAAAGGAAGTCCACCATCATTTTTTGAATGTATAAATAATGACCAAATTTTGCATTTTCAGTCTTCCTATTTTAACATACTTCCCTGAGACCATGTTCATGCAATCATTGCCAACTCAGTGTCAGTGTGTTCTAGACATGTTTAAGATATCCCGTTGTGCTCAGCATGATTCTACACAAAAGGGCGTGGCCTCAGTGTATTGTCAAACTTTCACTTTTACACCAATCAAACTGTAAGGCCTGCTGCTTGGTCACGTCTCGCAGTTGCACTCCCGCGGTCGCAACACACCCCGACATGCACAAAGTGCTTCGGGCCCTTCATCACCGCTTGCGGTTTTAATTTTTCTTTGTGGCTGTACGTGCACAAGTAAGCATGCAAATGCATTTCTCTTCCTGCTTTTTGGATAGGATTTATTGCAGGGGATCAAAGTTCCTTATTATGCATCTACCTCTGGTTGTTACATAAATTATGTTGCACACACATACACACACAGAAAAACAGGAAGTATGTTGTTGGCTATATTGACGCTATTTTTGTGGTGCTTTAAGAATGTTAGTGATGATCATTCTGATGGCCGTAATAAGTGATTATGGTTGGCGCTTATGCATCGGACTAGCACACAATGAGCTGATAAGACACAGTGATACTGTCAGCAATGCCATGCCTAGAGGGATTGTAAGATTCCTGGGAAAACCTTTAAGTTTCCATCGTTTATGTTGGACAAAGAAAATATGTCCCAGTTTACCATTTGCACACCAGAGGCTTGAGTCTTACATTTGTGTTGATAACTCACATTGACTCGTCTTACATCATTCTTTTAGCTGGCTGTAGTTCTCCTTTATTTTAAATCTTTCAGAATTTTGACCTTTCATCATAGTTTCAAAAACGAGATTTGGACCTAAGATCACAGTGCCAAAAAGGAGACTTAGACCTGCTTTGTCTTTTGACTTTGGTCTAATTGTTAAAAGACTAGTTTGGAAATCCATAGTTATAATTGCACGACAAAGGTAAGGGGCAATCAGCAAGGAATAGACGACAAGCCAGCACACTCACTCTATGCCACACAATAATTGAATTACCATTTTGGCATTTTTAACCCACTGGCTGGGCATTGAGATTTTGCTCATGAAAATCACAAACTGAGTCAGTGAAAAGGGACAGCCCTGGTAGAGGCTTCAAACCACTGGGAACTAATTTAACTCTATGCCTAGGATACAGAGGGAAGATAAAGGGAAGACATTTTTGTTGTTTTTGCCTTTATTAGAAGATGGGGAAGCTTAGGGAGAGAAAGTGGGAATTGATATGCACCAAAGAGCGCCAGAACCAGGAATCAAACCTGCAACCAGTGCATCGAGGACTGCAGCCCCTATACAAGGGTGCCTGCTCTGCCCACTGAACCAATTCAGTGCTCCTTTTTCAGCGGATTCTTGTCTGAAAAACATTTACTACCCTGACAACCTTACTGATTTTACCTGCTTATATTTTATTCTAAAGAGGAGGGCAGAATATACTATTGTATAGCCATTCATCTGCAGTAACATGGTGTATTGGAATCACAGATTCCTTATTTACTGACTTCTGAGTTGCTAAAAGCCATTTGAATAAACTCCAATAAGTTGTATGAAGCTCTATTTCTATCAAATAGCAGCTCTTTCCTTTTCAACAAAAACTTCTAGTTCTGGCCCTTTCTGAGTGGACTATTCGTTATCTCCCTCTTCTTTCTTTGTATGAAAATGCTCTTACATTCCAAAAGCATGCAAATTAAGTGAACCGGATACTCTAATTTGCCCTCTGGCAAGAAGTGAGTCGATCTATGTCAATTTGCGTTGGTTCTGTGATTGGCTGGTGACCCGTCCAAGATGACATGTTGCACAACGCCAAATGCATACTGAGAGAGGCTGTCTGCATAATCTCCTCGATCCTTTTTAACTGCTATGCATTGCTTCAGCAGATTCAGGAATAAAGCAAACTGGGCCTTAAAAAACATTTGCTGTAATGTTGGAAACAATGGAGTAAAAATGTGTGCTAAAAATCATCAAATTAAGCTTTACATGGCTCCCACATACCATATGCCTCACTAATCGTCTCTTTAAAAGAAAAAGAAGGCACATAATCTAATAACTGTCGTCAGTAAACTAAAAGAACAAGTATGATTGGGCAGGGTATTGGCAAGGTCCTCACAATACCTATCACGATACATGGAATGCAATACTTTAAATTACTCCACATAATATAGTGATAATTTAATAGTGGAGAGTATAAGTTGCTGTGTTATTGAGACAAAACAATGTTATTTAAAATCTCGATTCCAATTTATTAGAACATAGTGTTGTCAAAATACAAGAATTATAAACTTCAATATGATACTGTTAAAAATCAAGTAATATCAATTAAAAATTACAAGCCATTTTAACTTGTTTTTAATTACTAACATGCACAGACTGCTGGTACAGAAAAAGTTACTGAACACGTACCAAAGTTGGTAGAGCAGGCCCACATGAACAGAGGCTATAGCCCTTGACGCACTGATTGCAGGTTCAACTCCTGATTCTGACACTATTTGGTGCAGGTCATCCCCAGAACTGCCCATATTTCCTGTCTGTCTTCAGTCATGTCCAAATAAAGGTAAAAGTCCGAAATAAGATCTCAAATATAACTTTGAAAAAGACACAATGTCGAGGATTTCCCCCCAAAAAAGATTTTAGACCTATTTTAAAATATTTCATCTTAATTACCTCTTATAATCCAGTTAAAGTCTACGATGGTGTCTGTGTCTACACAGACCCTGGCCTGTGTATTTTCAGAATTTCTCATCATGTTGCTGTGTTTCTGTGTGTCAGTCTTTGTGCAGAGGGGTAGCCTTACAGCTCACAGCCAACACTCATCAAGTCAGGATTATAAGAAAGTCCCTCACTGTTTCTCCCCTGTGTTCTCTGTCAGTCTGACACAGACACTAACATAACTCCTGCATTTAAATGAGACTCTTAATGGACTTTTCAGACATTGGTTATTTGCTGACCTGTGAATGTGTCTGTCTGTGTCGTAGCTGCGTGATAGCTTCAGGTCTGACAGAGAGCACAGACACACAGTGAGCAGATGAAGAGCATGCTGAATTTAAAATCCAGTTTATTCTTGCATGTTTGTGCAGAGCGGTAGACATGTTTATTAGTTATTTTAAGCGTATCCGCTGTGAAACAAATTAATACAATAATGTCTCATTTCTTTCTTTCTTAAATCT
Organism: Tautogolabrus adspersus; assembly: GCA_020745685.1. NCBI lineage: Eukaryota > Metazoa > Chordata > Actinopteri > Labriformes > Labridae > Tautogolabrus > Tautogolabrus adspersus. The sequence continues at coordinate 17,438,638 of CM036550.1, forward strand.
CTGGTGGAGTTTCCTAAATTCCCTTTATTCATGTCACTCGACCCACGCTGCTCTCTCTCTTGCTTGTGGTAGCTTTAGGCTAAAGAAGCCAACCTTCGATCCAAAGAGCAACATCGACAGGCACGGGGGTTATGGTTAACCCCCGTATGGTTAAAGGAATATCAGGGTCATTTTTTTAATCCAAAGACTGAAAGACTAAAACTGACAACCAGCACATTCTGTGCCCTTATGAGAAACATACTTGACATACTTCATAATCAATTGAAAATAAGGGAATATCTCATAGGATTGTTGATCTATCTCTTCAGTTCGGAGAGTTTTAGAATCCAGGTCAAAACACATGGAAGCTCCATACTAAGACACTTTATTTTGGTTTTGTCTTTAACTTTCAGTCTTGCCATGCATACCACACACATACCATGCACACCTTGTCTGACCTTCCCAGATACAAATGCAGTAAAATAGTGGAAAGTCAGTTTTTAGAGGGCTTGCAAAGAAGGGCTAAAACCTGATTAAATATAATAATAATTGAAAAGAACATTTATTTTAAACAACTTGCTTGCTGGGTAGAATTGAATGATAAATCATTTTGTCCCTAATGTCAGCTCTCTTCTTCCCCTCAAAGTGTCCACAACAACAGGAAAGAGAGGCAGATTTGAACACACTTTTAATGAGATAATTTTTTGAACTGGCTGTGAGCCAAAGGCTAAAATAGTGTGGTTGCCTGGGTTGATGATGTCCATTTCTAGACGTGCTCAAGAGTTAATCAGAGCTCAGGGTGAAATAAAAGGTCTGCTCTGGTACTACTGGATGGACTTGCATGTGTTTATTTTATCATTTGTTAATCCAGGGGTTATTTGAGTTTATGGATGGTTTTTTTTCAGCAGCACCCTTGTTAACCTTCATGCTGAACACATTGACCTCTTGGTGCTTTCATGTTGACTTCTAATGTCAGCTGACAAAACCAGTTTTGGGGTTAATTGTCCTGGGTAGTACACATCAATAGGAATGACAAGGTCCAGCCTATGGTCACATGCCCTTCCCTTGAACCTGAAAATGTTCTTTGTCAAGATAGCTTTGTATTTTACTGTTTTTCTTACAACTGACGTATTTTTTTCTTCCAAATTCAAAGTAATTTTACATGTATCTTAAAAAACTGCAGTTTACCATTGAATTTGGCATTTAGTATTTGGTGTGCACTGTGCACTTTGACATGTTACGTTCAATGAATCTACCATTTTCATCAACCGTCTCATTGATTGTCAGATATCCGGTCTTTGTGGCATCATATTGGTAAGAAGTTTTGGATTTGTGGTCAAGTCACATCATCTCCTGCATTTTTTATTCTTTGAGGGGTCTTGCGCTCTCAGTTGGCAGCATCAGCTTCTGCTGTGGCAACATTTCAAATGGTGACACACAAACTGAGTGTCCTGTCACACCAGTAAGTGACACAGCAGAATTGATTTGTGTCTTCTTATAAGACAGTTTGGGGTTGAAGCAAGGGGTGTTGTGACTACCTTAACTGTATAAGCTAATGTAGGTTGTGGAAAGTTTTGCTTCTATCAAAGTTTTTTCTTTTATCTCATTGTTCAGTTTTTGATGTGACTTGATGTTAGAATAAATATCTTTAATGGTATTTTCTGATTTCACACTCTATCAGACTAACAAACATGGGATAGCTTAAAATGTTAATTAAATGGAAAGGGAGCCGAGAATATGTACACATTTAAAATGAGCTGAATTTATTGGCTCACATAACATGAGCGACATAACCCACTGTTCCCCTATCCTGTATTGTACCAGTTAAATAAAGCTCAGAGGACAGTCAAGCCACTGAGACTGAAATCAAACAATTCAAAGCCCGCAAACAGTTTGGAGCTCTCAAATGGTCATATTTTACTGATTGGTTTGCCCAAGGCGAGGAAACACTGCTTGCTTAACAGAGATACCCACTGAGAAAATTTACACAGGGAAGAAAATGATCTTGTCCAGGTTTCACTGGTCTCAAATAGTAACCACTTCGGGGTTGGGGGTCCTGATCTAACCATACTGTTTGGTCGTGTACAGGGTCTTAAAGGTCTTTCAGGCCAAATTGACATGGTGGCAATAGGAATAACAAGAGCCAACCGTGGTTGCTCTGTTACTTGTGTTTGTTCATGCCATGTTGAAGACAAATGGCTTGATGTGTGACTATTGTAAGATGAATGGCATTGTCTAATTTATTGTAAATGGACTAACTAAGAAAATGTTATTAGAAATGTTTGTGAGTAAACCAGAAGAAACAACTGTTTTTTAAAACGGTCCGAGTGGGGTAAGGCATGTGTTATTGACAGACCAAAACCATGGCCCAGACAGAAAGCATATGGATGCGTAGGGGGCTTGGTGTCAGTGATTTAGAAAAATCCAGAGTCTAATTGCAATCTGTAAGTTGGTTAATTGACCCTCATATTCAGTATCTTTGAGTTTCTTCACCATTTAGTCTGCAATTCTTAATATGCATAATATTGAGTCTTCACAAAAACACAGTCAAGAGAAGGAAACCTGGCAATTGTTTTAATCGTATTAGTTTTATCTTTTTCCATAAGCACATTATGTCGTGACAATGCATAGGCCTAAGTGAAAAGAAAGGATGCCTCTATATTGTAGTGCTTAAACAGAATTAAATAAAACAAAAGAATAATGAATGATTCCAAGTGGAAGAAAACTATTTCAGCCAAACCTTGGCTAGGTTTGTATACTACTTTCTGTCATCTTTGATTTAAATAACCTGTTGTAGTTACATGACTTGGAACATTCACCATTTGTGGAAGAGCCTGTTCTCTATTGAATGCTTTGGCAGAAGATATTGCTTGATGCTTTTTTTAACATAAGAGGTGACTGTGAAGGATAGGAATTTCATTGTCCATGGATAGAACTCACATATTCAGATCCATCTCTTGGGAAAGGAGATAACACAATGGGCCAGCACGAAGATGTACGACTCGGTGAAGAAAAATTACCCATTAAAAACTCTTCGAGTAAAAGCCTGAAGAAACTCTATGTTCCATGCATAAGTGAAAATCACTGAGGTTTCAATTGAAGGCTGGCATGAATGCCATCTTGTTAGATGAGGATATTTAGCAGCAAATTAAGACCATCCAGATAAAATGTGTTCACATGGCAACTGAGGAAGCTCATTATTAATCTGTCCTCACAGTCAACCCTGTTTCAAGTCTTCACTGTCTCCCCAAGTTACCTGATATGGCTGCACCTCGTCCTGTTTCAAGGACAGCTTTCAGCATGCTGTTTGCACTGCTGAGCAGATCAAATGTCGCTTCTTCTAGGAGCTTTCAGATAAAACTCAACAATAAAGGAAGGGTCAATTCTCTAAATGATTGCGAGGGGCACTTCTTTAATTGATTTCTCTCTCAAACAAGAACAACATATTATAAAGTTTATTTGATACAAATTACAACACTCTAGTAAAACGCTGTCAATCTTCAACAACATTCTTAGATATTTATGTTGGAGTTGAACAAATGCCTGTTTATCTGTGCTTGCATAAGTGTGTAATGCTCAAGGGACACTTTGACAGAGACACAACTGCATCTCCGAACACTGCACTGCCTTTAAAGTATGTTCATTCTTACAGCTTACACTTCCAGAATGTCACACAGTACTCACTTGACAGACAGATAATTTATAAGTAATGACGTTGGTAAAGATTGTTCTTTTTAAGTCTTCTTCTTTCAACCCAAGGACTTAAAGACAGACAAGTGAGTTTTCTAGAAAAGGCCATCTTATGTTTGATTGCTGGGGAAAAAAACCTGGTTTTTGAATATAACCATATTTTTTTAGAGTAAAGTTGGCCTTATTTTGCATAGCAATCCAGTCACACAACAAATAAGCAATAAAGCGCTTTCAAAAACTGATAACAATACTACTTGTTAGTAATCATGGCTGCAACCACCCTGGAATTAGAAAGAGAGGACCGAGCTTCAGCAAGTTTGTAGGGCTTATGGTTTTACACAATGCACTCTGTCTGTGACATTGTAGTTTGCTTACAAGAAAATAAAAAATGGCAAAAATGGCTCCAGGTAGGGTGACCAGGTGTCCTGCCTTGTGCGTGACTGGACAGCATTTTCATCACTTGATACACATCCTGCACAGTCAGTTTTACAATACCTGGCTTTTACCCAATGGCTGTGTAGAAGAAAGCATGAGAAGTCTATCATGGTAGCCTGTGTCAGATGTCAATCAATCAGCGCATATATAGGGTGAAACCAAAAACAAATGCACGTTATGTGTTTTTGCCCATGGCTGTGTGGAGATATGCACAACCGGTAGTGGTAAAGTGTTGTTGTTATTTGTAAGTTAATGGTTTCAACTTTCAATAGAAATGTTTTATTATTTAAGGTTTAATGGACTTTATATCAAATACTAAACTACCTTCCCGCATTGGGACAACATTGCCCTACACAAACATCCTCTTTGTCCCACTTTTGGCTTGTTGGCACCTGGTCACCCAGCTTCAAGTGTTTGGGCTGGTTATTCATGCAGAAAATAATTATGCGTGGTAATTTCCAAGTGGATTTTGTGTAATGATATGTTAATTCTTTGTGTGTACATGGTAAAGGATTGCAGAGCTGATAATGCATTAATCATTCCTTGGTGTATGCCTTAGGTATTTCTACTTGCAGCAGCAAAAAAGGGATTGGATAAATATTCCATCTTCTGCCAATTTGACAACCTCTGTAGTCTCTCACACAAGGACATTGTCCTGTCTTTTGTTCTGCTGTAAAATGTGTCTGCTGTGTGCACTTTGTGAACATGCATATTGCGTAATTTTCACCTATTCATGTGGTGTTTGTGTGTGTTTGTTTCTGTTTGCACGTGTTAGTGATCAAGACCGACAGCTCAATGCAGTGTGAGACGAGCGCAGCTGACTTAAAGGATCTAAACTCGGTGTATTTACTACACACTGGTAAGGCGCTATTAAGGTCAATACACTCCCTTGTGGGTACACAAACAAACCAAGATTTTATTCTGTGTGTTAAAGTGTATATATGTGTAAGTAAATCTAATCCAATCGGAGGCCTGTTTGTGAACGCTCGAGAACATGCAAATCTGTGTGAGAGACTCTTTATCCTTAGATTTTTACCTTAGGAGCTCTCTTAAGGGCTAGGATGCTTTGTGAATAACTTTTATGTGCACCAGGATCTAGTCTTTAATCTAAAGAGAAATTTAGCAGCAGCGTGTTCCAGCTCCAGCTGTCTGCCACTGTGGTTGAACTCTTTTCTCCTTTCTGTTTTCGTTATCCCCTGCTGTCACTCGACTCTTCCGATGATTTTTTTTTTCTTTAAATGTTGTTTTTAGCCCGCCTTTTGGTCGGGATTCGGCAGTTTTGAAACCCTTTTACTGAGCGAGTTTTTTATTAGAGACAACCTGCGCTAAATCCTTGTGTGAGTGTGCAATCCGAGTGTAGTGAGCGCGCACGCGGGAGTGACGGCAGTGAAGCTGCTGACTGTCTTTCAACTGTGACAAACGTACGCACAAAAGCGCTTATGATATGTTAATGCTGTAGCCGTTATCAACACGAAGATCTCAAAATATTTACTGACAAAACACTAGTATGACAGGAAAGCGCTGAGAATTGGAGAATGTGTTACTGTTTTTCTTCAGGCAGTATTTTAAATGGCCCGAGCGGGCAAATTTATTGGCAAAAAAGGTCACATATTTTCAAAAAACATATGCAGATTTTTATAAATGTGTCATTGTCATTGGTTATGAAATCATTTGTCTTCTAAAATATTTCCTCCTTCAACAAAACAAACCCCTCTTACACACTTGGTTCAGCCCTGTCTTAGATATTCTTAGGTTGGCATAAACATGCAGAGAAAGAACAGGTGGAGAGCAAAACAACAGGTTTCTTATAAAAGTTTAACAAATGAAGGTGTTTGTTGCACTTGAGTATTTAACACATAATTTCACATTTCTAACAATAATGTATGTTTAATCTGTGTTGAAAGATAAATGACTGAGGGGGGTAAAACTCTGAAACTCAAGCAACAAATATCTCATTACATGTTCCAGGGAATTTGGTAAAAACTGCACGTCCTGTACTGCACTTGGGCATGAATGAATGAATGTAAACTTCACGGCCCTGAAGGGAATTTGCTGTGTACCAAGAGCCTAAAAACATTTATAACAGAAGACATGCTGGAAAAACAAAACCAAAATCAAAAGTGCAGCCCAACTCAGTTAAAACACTTCAACTCCAAAGTTGTTTTGAGAGACCTGTTTCAGCACTCGTCATGTAATCAATCACAATTATTACAGAAAAAAAATCATTTTAAAACATGAGACAGACTGTAGAGCGGGAAGTATAAGGTAAGTTGACATTGAATTTTTATTGTTGCGCGCAGTCTGTTTTCATGATTGACCCCTTTAAACGCACAGTATGTAAAATACGCCACCAGGGGGCTCTCAATCAAAGCAATAACAAAAGACGACGTCGAGGCTCGTGGGGAATCATGGGAGTGATTCTCTCTGCTACTCCCCCGCCCCTCCCCCCCTGGTGAAAACGACCTCTGTGTCGAACGTAGTCAATACGAACGAGCGACACCGACCTGAGAAAGAGAATATGTTTACCGACGATGTATTTGCGTATAATTTACATGACGGTTTTATCAAAGCAGCACATACAGTAACAGTATGGCCACTTTCAGTAGCAACTCCCGCTAGCTTTTGCAGCGGTCTTTGACGTAACATCCGGTGTTTCCTTGGCAACGATCAACATTTCATGTCTCTCATGGCGGCTCATCATGGCGGCTGCCGACAAGACACGTACCGTTACAACTATAAAATTACGGATTTCTCTGACTTTGATAACTGTTGGAAACATTTGAGGTGATGTAAGTACTGAACTAAAAAATATATAACATAGGTTTAGTCCATTTTTAATTAATCTACATATTTTAATGTAAACATTAGCAACCAAATCATACATACTATACCTTTAAAGATGTGCTGGGTCGACCTGTATTTTGGATTAGATGGAATAATTCTTCAGCCTATTGGGACCGAGTTTGGCTGTCCTCAGATCTCATTTCTTTTGGCCGCTGAACCTGCAAATACCTCTTTGTCAATAAGGTAATAGTTAAGCCTAAAGGTCCACCACCTCTCAATTTTACAACAAAACAGCTCCTGACCTACATCAGAAGTATTGACTTGCATGGTGTAAAGGGCTCTTCAAGTTGTAGGGCACCAGACGTTTCTCCTGCCTCTGTAATAAGATAACTTTGTTGCAGGAATCCCATGATAATCTTGCTGGTCATTCGGGTGTTGAGAAGCACTGTGTCAATACAACTGTGTCTTGCACATTTTTCCTTGCATTGCAGACAACGTGACATTGCAGGATATAATACAATGTATCACAGTAAGGACTCCAAATTACTTATCCCGTGTGGGGCTTGAATATTTAGCTACCTAAGCCTCCATGACCGAAGAACATAATTATCATCAGGTATTCACAACAAACACATAAAGTAGACACTCAACACAAAAACACCCAAACTCACACAAGGGATGTAAATATACACTTAGACATGTTTCACACACAAAACTCAGGACTGCTCAGAGAGGAAACAACTACTCAGAGCCCAGATGGCCCTTTCTTTCCTCTTTTCCCTGCCTTCATTAAATATCAAGTATCTCAGGGAGGAGTACACACACACACACACACACACACACACACACACACACACACACACACACACACACACACACACACACACACAAAGTAAGCATCTCTCTCTCTCTTTCCCCTCTCTCTCTTTCTCTATGTCACCAGGATTGAACTCTTATTACACTCTAAAGCAACGTTTTTCAGTGGTTGTAAATCTCAGTCCCTTAACACATGTTTAAGCACACATAGACACACACTTGCAAATATGTGTAGTTCTATTGCTTCCCTTCAGTAAGTTTCAGACCTGCAGCCCAGTGCTCTGTCACTACCTGCTTTCCTTGGTGGCACGCTCGTAAAATGTTCTGCCTAGTTTCAAGGTAATTACACACGAAATCATGTGAAAAGTGTACAAAACAGAGATAAATGACTCCAGAAGACCCTAGAAAACACACCCTCATGTTTTTGGCAGTGGCTTTGAAATCTGAACGATGGAAATTGAGTGGTTAGAGCAATTAAAAAGGCTTTAATATGAATATTAATTATTTCAGGGATTTGTGATATCTGAACAGTTCAGTGGGTATGGGAAGACCTGCGAAACGGTCTTTTCTTCAAACAGCAGAGATAATGAGGACTGAAAGTCACTGTTTCTGATGAATGAGCTGGCTAGCCCAAGCTGCTCTCAATACCCGGTATGAACATTTAAATATGAAACTGATAACACCAAAGTGCTTTAGAGGACAGATACAGAGGCTTAATGGCTTCACATTTGAAACGTGGTAGTCACAAAGGTTTTTTCACAAGCTGTTCACATGCAGTGAAAAGAGTACTGAAACAATATTCCAAACAATTCAAATGAAACTTGGAAATGAATGTCTAGATATGGTTTTCATATTGTTGATGATCTGTTCCATATTTTATCTCAGATTTTGATGAAACTCTGACTAGTGGTGAGCGATGTGAAAAAATATATCACTATTTTCTTATGCCAGGATCACAATCCCGATGTTATTATGAGTCTTTTTCACTTTGATCTTAAAGACTAATTTGCAAGTTACTCACCAGTTTAACCCTACATGTACTTATTTCCCTGTATTAATTTTCATGCACAGTTTGAGCGCTTTCTTCGCCTCTTTAAAATGATGATGCAGTATTGTGTCCTCTTTTGTTTCTTTACATTTATTTTAGTGTTCATCAGGTGCATTTCCACACATTAATGCATTCATTTGAAAGCATGTGAACTTCAAGCTCTTGTGTTTCTGTCCCTGCAAAATTCCTACAACTGTTGCTTCATATAAGTAGCCTTTGTTCACAGGCCATGTCATGTTTTATGACATTACTAGATTTACTTTAGTTTTGTTTATAGACTGGTAGAATGGCAAAAAGAAGTTAATCAAAAATAATCCAGAATGTGTTTATGCTGTGACACATTGTCAAAGTAAGTTTTACTGAATTCTCAAGAGTTTTTTTTATAGAGAGGTTGGGACAACATTGATTGACAGACAGTGGCCATTGTAACTCAGTGTCACCTGCCTGCTACACACTGAATGAGAAGAGAAAGAGCTGCTGACTGACAAATAAATGAAGAAATAAATGAGTGTACTGTTCAAAAAACCTTTTTTTTTAACTACAGACAGCTGGATGTCACTGATGTCATCGCCTCCCTCCGTTTCATAACGTTGTTTCATTCTTGAATCCTTTATCACAACACAAGCTTTGAGTGGAGAAGCTTTTTAAGTACCTTGTAAAAACCAAGAGAGAGCAGAAAATCACCAACACTTAAAACAATGGGATTTTATCTCCCAACGCTGACTTTGTCTGGGCTCCGCTCTGTTGGACTCTCAGCAGACTGTTTAGGATAACATCTTTTTGGGGTCGTTAAAAGGGTTCGTTTTGTCGCCATCCAAAGTGCAAACTATAACTGTGCAAACTCTGTAAATAATGTTTCTCGCTGCTGGTCGATTCTTTTTACAGACTAACCCTTGAGTTTCATTTTCATTTTTAGCCAAGAATCCAGCTCTACTGCAAAGCAGAAGGGTGGAGAATCGTCTGTCTAGGAGCATAAACTGCATCAGATAGAAGCCCGATACTATGATCGCTCTGCTTTGGCAGATCGTCAACACTCGCCTCCTTGTACACCTCTACGACAGACAAACAATTACATCCATTTCTAAAAGTTCCATTGCCACACATATATACAATTTCAGTTTACGTAACAGGAAAAAAATCTCTGGTCTGTACATGTTTTATCAAATTAGACTGTGGCTTTGTTTCTCATTTATTTAGTTTCATGAAAACATTTCAGAGTGAAAACAAACATTTCTAGGAATAAGACCTATGAATTCTTCTTACAACTAAAGTGACATGCCTGTCATAAAATTATTCTATTCCATCTATACTTACAATGATCTTCTTAGTGCTACTTAAACACATTGACTCTGCTGAGCTGTTGACTGTACAGCATCAATTTTGGGTATCTTTCTGCATCATACATTAGTTATCTCCATCTAATTTCAAAATTGTGCCAGTAAAAAAATACAGCATGTCCAAGTGTGTCACCAAACTGTGCAAAAATAACAATTAAAACCACCACCCACTGTTTCAGTTGGGATAAAAGATAGTCCAATTACTGTTCTACATGTATTAGAAGAGGTTGCTGGATCTGCTTCTTCCATGACTGTAACTATGCCAACCATCCATTTTAGGCCAGAATAACTATATGGGGGCAGTGGAAAGCCCACCGCCAGTTTAGAAATAATGAACCTGCCAGTTTTCTTTCCAAACTTGGCATGCAGGCGAGAAGCAGCTCTAATAGCTACTCAGGAAAAAAAAAGTACTGATTGGTCATGCAGCGTCTTGATATTCAGCTATAATGCCTACGAGTGGCAGGAATTTGAAAAACTTGATGTGGCAATCTGATCTAAGTCTTGACAGCTGGAGAGAATATCTCGTGCTCGATTTTTTATGTGTTTGATTGATGTGTTTCTGGGGGAAAAACTCACTTGACACTGAGACTCCTCATCAGAGGCTGTTACATTGGATCGTTGTCATCAAATGTGGCAATTTTTCATGGAGGTTTCTGATGTGAAGAATAGGATTTTACACACAGTGGAAGTCCTTGCCTGTAAGAGGCCAGCATGAAATGGGTACCAGACAGCTCAGTGCAGGGAACAGATAAAGAATAAAACAGATGTCACAGAGAGGACAGCTTGGAAGAAATATTTTATTACATGAGAGTAGATGATCAAGTTGGCATACCACAAGATATTGCAAGAGAGACGGAACTGTTTCCTTTGTTGTATGTGCTGGGGGATTGTTCATAATATATTACTGATTATACGGGGACCCTCACCATTTCATGGGCATTGTTTTGAATCCGAAACAGAGCTCTGTTTTCTGCAGCAAAATAAATGAAGCACCTTGTCTGATCCATTTAACCATTTGTCTGCCTTCAGCTGTCTTTCTTTCTTTTTCCAAAAAATGATGCTACTGCACTCCATTGTCTGGCAAGTCGACCTACGCTGACATTTATGTCTTCTCCTGGTCACATCAGACATCTGCCTGTCATCTTGTCCATCACTGGGGTTTTGTTGGTTTTTCCTTGACCACCACAACAAGAAAAACTCTCTGTAAAACCTTAAGCTTATTTTTCATTTTTCTTTCTCATACTTTGTACTCTCACAGTCCAAAATGTTCAGGAAAACTCAGATTTAGTCCCTGAAAAACGATACATTACAAGTTACAAAAGGCCTACAGCTTTCGGGTGAAATGTGTGAACCATCACTAGATGTTTGTCAGACCCCAACTGAGCTCTTCTGATTCATAGATATTTGCAAGTCCATGGCTTAGCATTACGTGATGACGAGGGCGGCAATGTTAGCACTTTTGGTTAAGGGGGAGTTTGTCGATATTTCGCCCAAGTTCTACAAAATATCCATTAACGTTCAATGTGACTGCCCTTGTTACTTCTTATTAGGGTCAGTGTCCTTTGTTTGTGTACATCCCTCCTGCTCAAACAACACTCAAAGTTCCTGATGTAGACATGGCCAGTGGCTCTGTAAAAAATGAATCAACGCAAACAGGCCAGCTCAGGCAGGCAACTCAAGTGCTGTTTTACATTCATATGACATTACTCCAACCCGGGCAACTTGCCTTTTATAACCAATGTTATCTTTCCAGTCCAGTGGTATGTTGAAGCCTTCATGCTCTGGTGAGCTGTTTGCTCTGCTGTGCATGCTGCCGCACCACTCAGCCCAAAGCTATGCTGTTACTGTTGCGACCATACACTGCTTCATCTTCTCCTGTTGCTGCTTGTGGTTGACAACCCCGCCTACACAACAGCATCACCTGTACGCTCAGCTTTAATGTTGCTGCAGCTCTCTTCTTTGTGTAAGTGACATGTTCAGGGCTCTGATGGGAAATAACAACCCATAAGGTTTTGCATTCAGTGGGGTTGCTGGAAACAGCATCAGTGATGATTCCAGTATTTGTATCAACCCCTGGTAACAGCATCTCTATCAACCTCCTTTCTTTGCATTCAAATGTGGCACACTTCTTCTTCTTTAAAGTATGCCTTTGAACAACACCATCTTTTTGAGTCAAATAATTAAAATTAGAAGATTCATGTTGCCACTCTATTGTATAGAAGCGTATTGCATTCACATGGGGGAATACAAGTCTGCCTGGTTTCTACAAGATAAAGATCTCATTATAACGAGAAAAAAATCACGTTATAACGATCAAACCAGAAAAGATCAAAAGGCAACTATGACAGGGTTGTTGATTTGATTGTGTTTTATTTCCATGTTGGTTTAAGGCAGTGGCAGCTTGTCCACTTTGCTTAGGAATCGAAGGCTTTAAGGTTGTTCAGACGGAAAGCACACTCAGACTTCCTTGACATAGCGTTATTCCTTTAGGATCAGTTCAATAGATATGGTATGCTTCATGGATATAAAGTCGTGCATCTGAAATGCAGCCAAGCTGGCTACGTGGTGTCTCAAGACACTATCAGGCATCAGGCACCCCACCACCCTGACGGCAGGGGCAGATTTGTTTGGTGATCTTTTCTCGTTATAACGAGATCTTTTCTTTCGTAATAACAACAAACCAGGCAGACCACGCCATATAAATGCAATACGCTTCCGTACTATTGTGTTATTTTTCAAGAATACACAAGAAATAACGTATTTTACATACTAAAATATCAGTGGTTAATGTAGATGTGATTCTTTCTTTTTCTCCTCCTCTTTCTCTCAATGTCTCATTAATGTGTGAAGTGGCCCCCAGGTGCTGACCCTCTGTCACACTTTGCCTTGCTATCTCCTCCTCTTAATTGACCCATGCTCATTATCTCTTTTAAATTGAGGACCTCTAAACGAGGAGGGGAAAAAAGAACAGAGGGGAGGTGTTAAGAGTGTGTGACCTATGACATCACAGCTCCTTGGGGGATGTTAGAGAACGCACACACACACACACACACACACACACACACACACACACACACCACATAGCTCTATATGAATGTATAGAATCAAAATGAAAAGACACCCATGTTAGACTTTAAAACAGAGTTACATACTCAGCTCTACACACAGATGTATAATTATGCTCGGGTCAAGTCAGATGTCCACATGTCAAAGGAAGGAAACAAGAGGTCACATTCCAGAATAAGAACAGAGAGAAAAAGGGAAAGGAAGGGAATCAAGGAACTTGAAAAAAGGGAGCAGAAGATTGACATAAAATCAGAAAGATTTAGGCAGGAGGGTTGTTATGGAGATACAGACAGGATGGTTAAGTGATAACAGAAGGTAGGATATGTTTTCAATAACAAAAGGACACAACTTATTTGTAGCCAAATACAAAACGAATTTAATTTTGAATATATCCAAACTTTTGCAGATGAAAATGTAGCAATTCACACTTCTTTGAACTGTCTGTTTTGTTTTGGGATTGTTTGCCAGAGGCACAGATCTGTTTTTTCAGTCACAGGCATCATAGTAAACACTTGTGAATGATCTTTTTAATGTATATTTTGATCCATCATTTTTGTAAGTCAAAGGGAATCAATCACAGTTGATTGCAGTTTTTATTTCAGTTGAGCTGCAAATGTGTGTGGATTTGATTTATCAATGCGTTACTGGGGGTGGAAGAAAAATCTATACAGCATCATGCAATGTTTGCCATGCTGATATTGACACACATATGTCAAATATCTATGTCTAATAAAATACATAGTGTACTTTTTGCTCTTCAAATGACAAGAACACTGTTGTTTCTTCTGTCCACTATGGTGATGCCAAGGTCAGCAGAAGATTCTTTAAAAATAAGATCGACATATCATTATCTTTCTGTTGGAGCAGAAAGAGCTGCATACCTGTCTTGTACAAGTTCACTGGTTGAATTAGTCGTTTTACTGATGTAGTCCATGCACGTTGCATTCAGTCGAGGTTGACTTTGTTGTCAGTTGACTGACGATTGACTTAACAAACTTGTTTTTTTTATTGCAGAAAAAAATACATTAAGCATGATGAAATCAAAGTTAGCAAAATTGTCCTTGAGTGGACTCTACTACAGTTATAAAAAAAGACAATACCTGTAATACATACATAATGCATGTTAAAGAGTTCCTATAAGCTAATGTCAAGCAATACAACATTACATCACAATAATAATCATAGCTACAGTATACACTTAAGTTCCTCAATTTTAAGGTTATTGTTAAAAGGTTTTTTTAGTCCTGGTTCAACTATGATAATTAGTAAATGATTCCACATTGTGATGGCTCTGCATATTACGGATCTGCCCACTGCATCAGTCCTTGGTTTTTGATAACCCCGAGCAGGCTGTTCAGGGTAAGCAGAATGCTTGTACCCGGGCAGGCTGCATGGGGATGTCACCCTATGATTCTCAAACCTAATATGTTAATTTTAATACTCAACATACTTAATATGTTTGGATTTTTAATTGTTGTCTTTTATAACTAAAGTATCGCCATTATTTGGTATCATTGGACCTTCAGTGATCCCCAAACCTACACGTTAAAGGTTGGAAATAATCAAAACAAAACTATACCCTATACAAAAATATAATTTCTTTAAATGTAGATATGATGCTTCTGATACATGATCTTCTTTTACTTCTGCTGCAAATGTGCCGTTAAGAGATTAAAAAGACACCTCATGTTCATATAAAACCAAAAAGTGACAAATCAGAATAACTTTCCAAATTGCTAACTTAGATCCAAAACTTGTGTTTGAGTTTCATCCTACAGCGTGTTGGGTACGTGTGTGGATGTGTTAGCAAGATAAGCACTGTGTTTCTTTGATTGTTTCCTCTCTTACACTGTGCTCCACGGCAATCACTTTCACAGCTCAGTTGGCATCTGATTATCTCTCTCTCGCACACAGAAATACAAATACAGAAATACTCACAGATACACACACACACTGCATTATTTGCATACCACTTCCATCTTGAAATTGTTATTTTGGTAATCAGACAGACAGAGAGGAAACATAATTATGGAACTGGCTTCCACTTAGTAACAGCAAGGCTCTGCAAGTGTATGTGTGCGTGCATGTGTGTATGCGATAAGTGCTGTGTTTTCTTCTTCGAAATTGTGTAGCAGAATATGTCAGACTGCAGTGCATAAACAAAAATCAGGGCTCACTTTGTAAATTAACCTCTAGGACACAATGTTAATCCAGACTATTTTCTTGGGTTGAGTCGGGGTCTTAAAGGAAACAGTTTACCTCAACACGACACAATGTGCTTGGAGATAATACATCAGGTTTGAAGTCATTAATACAGATCTGTTATTCAGGGATCTTTGTTCGTTTTTGCCATGACAATAAAATAATATTTTTATTAAGGTTTTCATGACAATTTCCAGTAAAGTTTGGTTTGCATTTAACACAAACCTATAAGATGTAGTTTCCAAAAGTTATATCGTTCATCAAGGATCTACGGAGGGCATTACAGACAAACAGGCTGCAACTGCAACAAAAATTTCATGAAAGACAACAGGCAGCATATTTGGGAATCATCCATCCATCCATTTTCTTTAGCTTATCCGGGGTTGGGTCGTGTTGGCAGTAGGTCAAGTAAGTCAATCCAGACCTCCCTCTAGCCAGCAATGTTTTCCAGCTCCTCTGCGTTCCGAGCCAGGCGGGATATAAAATCCCTCCAGCAAACTCTGGGTCTACCACTGGGTCTACTCCCAGTTGGAAATGCCCAGAAAACCTCCAAAGGGAGGCATCCTAATCAGATGCTGGAACCACTCAGCTGGCTCCTTTCGATGCGAAGGAGTAGTGGCCCTACTCCGAGCTCCCCCCAAATGTCTGAGCTCCCCACCCTATATCTAAGGCACCATAACGGTTCGGTACAACTGCTGCATACATACTGCCGACACTGAGCCAATCCGCCTGTCATCTCCGGTTCATCTTACCCTCAGTGACCTCTGCCAAGGTTAATGGTAAGGCTTACCCCGGAACTTCAGACTCCCCTTTAAAGGATGTGTTGGTTGGGCTCAGGAGTCCTCTAAGTATTCCTTCCACTGCACAACATTCCCTGTCTGGGTCAGCAGTTCTCCATCCTTGCTTTGGCCAGAACTTACTTAAGGCCAACCATAAGTCCTTAGCCTCCCTGAACTCCTCCCACAACCAGGTTTTGCTTCAGCATCCACTGAAGCCGCAGCCCTCCGATAGGGCTTCACACTTGTAGGAAAATCCTGAAAAAGCTGCATGTGTAAATGCAAACAGCCACATTTTTCACTAAGACTTTATCCGGAGCCCCCTAGTATTTTTTTTCTGCATAAAGTCAGAGTGAGCTGATATGAGAAGCATTGCATTTGCTAAAGAAATCTTGTCCAGTCCTACTCAAACATGGCACGTTGTTGTTTCTTTGTTGATACTCCATACAGTCTTGTCTAAGTGGCTGTCAAAATAAAAGGATAGTGTCTGTATGACGGTTACAATTCTGAACTAATGCCACAGTTGCAGCTTAACATGACAAAATGCATAGCTAAAGCTTAACTTATACTTTCATGTGGCCATGACCCAGTTACATTAAATGTGATTAGTTCTGAGCTTTGTATAATATTCTCTTATTCCAGTCCTCATGGGGCCCTGGTAGGATGTCATGGTAACCTCTGGTGAAATCAACATAACAAAATGTCTTAGTGTGCAAATAGTGATTATTACAAAACACTATATATGCTTCTTTAGCAAGTCAAACAATATTATAAAGTAAACAAGCATAATCACTTAATCATGTGGTTTCTACATATTAAGAATAATGGCTGCTTGCTGAGTTCATGCAAGGTTGTTTTTTTCTAATTTCAGTCAGAGCTAATTATTAACAAAAACTTAAAATAAGTGTTTTTTACAATTCGAAAATTGTTGAGCTTCAATTCATCTGTGTATATATATATAAACTGTATATATACAGTATATATATATTCGAAAAGACCCCTTTGGCATCTTTGAAATTGAGCCAGTGGTTTCTATGTATAGATGAATTTTAGACGCCTTAGCCAACTCTAACACCTGTGTGTGTAGAGCTAACTCCATACATAATGCGTGTTTTGTTTGTGTGTTTTAGTAAGTGATCTTTCATGTTTCTCATGGTTTATTGTTCCTCACTGTGAGTACTAAAATGGAGTTTGAGGAGCAAGACCGCAAATGTACACACACACACACACACACACACACACACACGCACACACACACACACACACACACACACACACACACACACACACACACACACACACACACACACAGATGTGTTAAAAGGACAAAGAAGCCATTCCACAAGCCTTGATGATGCAGCAGAAACTGTAATTGATAAGACCATATGAATAATATGCCTCACAGACACACAGACAGCAACCCAGGAATGTCACACACACACACACACACATACACACACACACACACACACACGCACACACGTAGTCCAAATGTGTGGCATTATTGAAGTTATTTGCTTCCACGCCATGATGTGTTCCTCTCCTCTCCTAGATTCGATAAGGTGGCAACAATATTTGTCGTGTGTCCCATTGACCATTTGGTAAATGGCTCTCACTTCTCCTCTCTCTCTGTGTCTTTATCCCATCAACCTGTGCCTTCACTCTGCAACTGCAGGCCCTTTGTTGAATTATTCAGAATATCTTTCATTCAACCATTTGGCAAATATTACACTATCTCTCTGTCATTTACTGAATGATGCTCACAAAACCCATTTGCCAATTCAACCTCATAATCATTGCCTCATCGTCTCAATTTCTTTCTGTCTTTCTATTTCCCTCTCTCTCTCTCTTGCTTACCAAATTATTTCCACCACCTCTCTGGCTGCTATTTGTTGTCGCATAATGATGTATAAGGATGTGCGTGTATATCCATAGACAATTTTCCGCAGAGGTGATGGGTAAATCCATTACACTCTCGAGTATGTGTGTGTATGTGTGTCTGAGTGAGAGGAAATAGGACTAGCTATTTATTTTGTGGAGCACTGATTGAAGGCTGATGTTGAAGGATTGTGTCTAGCGAGTTGTGCGAATGTGTGTATTTGTGTGTCTGTGTGTGCATTTACCAGTATAAAAATACTAGGAAAAAAACCCTCTACAAAAACAAAGCTTGAGTGCAGCATTAGGGTCCCTCTTTCAGATGATTGAATTTGATCTGAATTCAATTGAAATAAATGCAACACATTGTATGTTAAAGTTTACCTGTGAAGCTGTGAATTATAGATAAATTGGACATTTTCTCTCATTTGGTGTGAAACAATATTTTTACTCAATCTGGTCGAAATTCAGAGCTGTGGGAGAACACCGTATGTTGACGTTGATTTAGCTGAGCTGCTGGCTTTTTTATTCATTAAAAACATTTCCAACGAGTTTTTTTGGATGCACTCAAACATTTGGCCATTAGGGTTTTCATAAACTTCAAACCACATTTAAATCATAAGATATTGACAGATTTATCATCTCTTTTTTACCACGTTACAAAAAAAGGAAAAGTTATCTGCACTGATCTCATGACATGAAAGTGAAATCACAAAGCAAATCTGAGTAATTAATGTAAATTAACAGTGTCGATTCAATACAGTGTATGCAAGAAAACACACTGTGTAGCAAGTTCCTTGGGAATCCTCTCCCTGCAAAATTCTGTTGATGCATAATCACGTTCCCATCTACAGTCGGCGCTGTCTCAAGCGTCAGTGAGCCGATCTCAAGGCCTTGAATAATGCATCTGGAAACCTTTCAATGGAAAATAACCATAAAGTCCTATCAATATTGGATCAAAGGCTGAGGTCATACGATAGCTTAAAAACTGACAACACACCTAAAGGGACACATGATCCCTAAACGTCCTCATCCTAATGATTGATAGGTTTTGGGATATAAAGAAATCACTTTTCACACAGAGAATACACGTGGGGAAAACACAGTGAAACACATGCACACACCAACATGGAGTCATGTTAATAATACATGTTTTATGTATTCTGCAAAATATCACATTCCCTTAGCTCCACATTTCTTTCTTTTGATTGGTTTAGTTTTGTTGGGCTGTTTTTTTATAATGAAGACTGTTGAGTATCTGAAAAAGTTGAAAAATACCATTGAAAACCTAAGGTCTTCTAACATTATTTTACACTCCTTTACCAACAATACAAAAAGCAAATATTCTCAAAATACAACAATATAACGGGGGGGGGGGAATTTTAACTTCACATGAAATTAGGTAGAACTAGCAAATCTTGACTAAATCAATCCAACAATAATAGAAATTCATGCTAGTTTTCTAACTGGTTACCACTCGAACAATTGAAGACATATTCATACTAGATCTGTTCTGATACATTTTTAACTAAATGATTCCTTTTTTTAAGCACATCCGTTTTCACAATCTTACATCTATATCCAGAAGCAAACATTATGTAGATGTGTCATTTTGAAATGATATGGCACATTGAAATGATTCATCTGTTTACACTGTAACTGTTGTTCCATGGTGGGGTAGGTTGCTGCATGACTTACGCAAACATACCACTTATGAACACTGCAGTGGGACGTCTTTTCTAACTTAACATGCCCCGCATATGTAAAATTCAACTGCATGCGGCGTAACCTTTACAAGTCTGTCAGGCGGAATAGGCTTGTTTACATGTGCTCATGGGGTGTATAAGCGCGAGTAACTTACCAGGAATATGGCACCATGTAGAGCTGACAAGGGTGTCACATGGAAAATGCAAGTGAATCAGTCTCAATGCTCCAGTGGTATTGTCTCCTGCATTTATTCCTGTGGGTGTCAGAGAGTTTATGAATATATTGGTCATGTCAAGAAGCCCCAGTGGAATGGAAACCAGCCAAAATATGGGTGCGTGGACAATATCGTACATTTCTTGCTCAAAATACATACTATATGGTTTAATTCTATTGTGTCTCTAATTGTTAAGGTGCACAGTAGTTACTTATCTTGTCAGGAGTCTAAAAAATCTAGTTTCTCCATGTCTCATTAAAAGCACGACAGCGAGGTGGCGAGCCGTGTGTTATTATGAGGACGGCTGACAATGGTCTTGAATGTTGATTCACGATTTCAGACTCCGTCTAGTACCATTCTGCACGGAGGGAAATGAAGAGGAGGGACACATCCACAGTGCACAGTAACCCGTACTTTAAATAAGGAGAAGCTCACTTTTTCTTTTTGCAGACTTTCCTGGAAATAACATTCTTGTCTTCAAAACATGAACAGACTTCTGAAGTATTTGGATCTGTATGTTCTATGTAGTATTTATTCACACCTACCGCAAGTGCTTTGCCAAGTTCCAGACATGAAAAGAACCCTTTTTATGTTGATACATGGCCTACGGTGTTATAACTTATTCACTGCAGTGCTTTTTTTCTTACTGACTTTCTCTTTGATCTGTTCTGTTATACCAGACATTTCTCATATATGGTTACATGAGTTTTAGTGAATTTGTACTTTTTTTTTTTTTTCCTGTGTGTAATAAAAGTAACAACTTCTCAATATTGAGCCTTCTGTCCACCTTTACCACAGCAGCCACTCTCCCTGGCATTGATTCTACAAGTTTTTGAAAAGTATGAGAATCCGTCTTATAGAAGCTGTCTTTCTGAGCACACCTCAGTGAGAGTCTTGTGATGTTACAGTAGCTTTCAAATATTCCCAAAGATGTTCTGTGAGGCTGACGTCTGGTGACTCTGAAGGAAAGCCATGCATGTCAGCATTCTTTGCTCTTTCCTGGAACTTCAAACACACCTGACGCAGTGTCACCACATGTTTAAGGCCATTGTCCTGCAGGGACATGAATCCTTTTTTCTGCCACATTTTTAAGTCAGAAGGGATGACATGCTTCTGAGGAAAATAGTGGTCCTTTTCTTTGGTCACTGTGCAGTTCATCCTGTGTGAGTCACCAGTTCCTGAAAAGGCAAAACATCCCCTCACCTGATAATTCCCAGAGCCGTATTTGACTGCAGGCTTTATGCACTGTTGCATTAACCTTTCATTTTCCACTAGGTCAGCCTGGCCATGCTTTGGATGAAAGTGTGGGTTGTTCTGCCACTGCACAAAGTTTCAATTTATCTGTGTTTGGAGGCCAAAAAAGGCTGGAATAAAATTTGCACTGTGGCTTGTGTGACAGCATAACAACCAAGTGAAGGTTCAATTTCAGACAAATACTAACCTGTGTGAAATATATAGTTTATGCAGCCATACTATAAAAAAGAAAATCCCACTCACTGTCATCAAGGTATATGCACATCTAGAGATTGCTTTTTGTTTTTATAGTTAAAATCAATGTCGTAAAACGTGTCTGAGTAAATGGATTTTAAAAGACATGATTGGACATCAGACAGGATTGTTTTTGGTTGAAAACCTGTAGATGTGTGCAATAGTTTTCCCCAAGTGTGTTTATTTCACATGACATTTAATAGTGTTATAGAATAGCATCCTACTTAACAAGAATCTGCTCTTCGTAAAAAAGACACATTTTATTTCTCGCTGTGATTATATTTGATAGATTTTAGGGACAGAGAAATGAATCCACATCCATCTGTTTGATCTGAAAACTTCCTGTCGAAGCCCCAGCAATAAGGGGCTTTAAAAAAAAAAGAAACAATGAATTTAGATTATTATCGGTCTCTGTCCATGTTTTCTTGCCAAATGTTTTCAAAGGTAACAATATGACTACTAACAGTCTAACACTCTGACACACTTGTCATTCTGTATCTCTGTGGTAGTCTCTTTTTAACTTCCTGTTAGCTAGCATCAGAGGTACAAAACATGAACAAGCAAATATACATTCTTGGCACAACTCTGGTTACTGACAAACTTGAGCCAAAAACTAGTTTTTGTTTTTATGTCAAAAGACTTTTTCAAAGGATCTGATGATGTAATGTATATATATTTTTTTACCTTACCACTTTCAATAATTTCTCAACATTTGTAGAACTAATTTCTTTTAAAAACAGTTCCTTATTTGAAGTCTTTGGTGCAGTGGTGATAATATTACCCATGACATCAGACAACAGTAATAACACATAGTGACAGATTTGGCATAGTTTAATCCCACTGGGATGAATTTGGGATGAATTGAACTGAAGATTTGATGCCTGTGTCTCTTGGACTTCATAGCGTGTATGAATATTATAGTAAATGTTATCTGCAAAGCCCATTTTTAAAGAGAAGCATGTGGTTACAGCGACATAAAACTGAGTCCTGCCAAAGAAATAGATTTCATAATTCAGGAAATTATCTGCATTGGTAATTATGACTCTGTCCCTCTGAATATTGCTGTTTGAAGGATAAAGAGTACATCCAATGGATCATTCTTAAAGCCACAGCACCAGGGTCAGCTGATTCCGATATCCATTGTTATATATTCTTACAGCTATTTTTATGCCATTACTAATGTAATTATTACCTTTGAGAAAGGATTTTGCCCACACTACACCCACTAATTTAGTCTAATTGCGCCCTTTTTGAACCGCGTTGGAGTGTTGAGTACATGTTTGATTGGCATTTCCTCCACTCTTTCACAGTTGTGCTCGACAGCTTCCACCTTTTTCGATCATGTAGTTTCCTTATACAGCTCTTATCACGGCTCTGTCCACCTTCGATATGCAAATTTAATGTATGAAACATCAATGCAATAAAAAATACACCTCCTACCTTTATAATATCTACAGTACATGCTCTTCTGAAGAAGAGAAAAAGAATGTAAAGGAAAAACAAGTTGCTTCTGGTCCAAGTTTAATATTGCATTTGTATCTCATCTTTTTTACCTTTGTTGGTTAGTTTGATTAAACAATTATTATAATTTTTTTTTTTAGAAAAATAAAATTAATTTTTGGAAATGATGAATCGATTTTAAATCTTAGAAGAGAAGAATTTTTACCACCTCTAGTGTGTATGTGAGAACGTGTGCAGTAAAGCTCTGCTCTTTCACACTACAAACTCTATTGGGGCTGTGTAAATGTGGACATTTGAAAACCTATGTCATGCTCTTCCAGCCAATAAATCGCGTTACAAGGTGTTAGTTGATGTGTATGGGTATTTCCTCTCTATCTGGAAAAAACGTTGGTATTTTTTCCCCAGAGCCTTTCTACGTGGTGCACTTGCAAACACACGGGGATCAAAGTAACTTAGCAACACATGAAAAGGAGGCACAGCAGGGTGGAATCAACGGTGGTCAATCTAGTAGGCTTCACCCTATGGGGTTCCACCAGGTACTTGTTGGAAGTTGTAAGGATTTATAAGGACATGGGTAGACATCATCCTATTCACTTTTCAAATCCATAGAATTCTCTCTTTCTTTGTTTTTCATTAACAAATTCATATTTTCCCTTCTCCTGACTCTTATATTTCATATGATATAATATATTCATCTGAACAATGAAGTGCAAATCCATGTGCTATGTTCCTTTGAATACTTGAATAACTGATATTGTGTTGTTAGAGTTTTTACTTGTTTTCTGAGTTTCAAGGATTCTTCTAAAAAAGTGACGAGTACGAGTTCACTTTTGTTCAAACAAATGAATTGATCAACATCTCTAAGATTGTTACTTACTGTTTTAGTATTTACATTGAATATAGGTATGTTTTAAGCACACACCACCCATCCTTTTACAGCACCAGCCCCATCCCCTGCTAGTCACTTTTAGTATTAAATAATAAGAACAAACACAAAAATACATAAATGGTATTAATTACGTATTGTTGGCCTTCATAACAATAGAGTATAACCACTTTCAACAAGGCTCTATGGGATGAATTGAGAAGAGAATATACAGAAGCAATAAATGCCCACTGATACTAGATGTGCTGCTTATAGTTTACTTTTAGTGGCTACACCTGCAGTGCACACGGTGAAGTGTTACAGGCAGCTTATGACGGTGACATTTTGTTTAATAGAAGTTACAAACATGGGGCTGGTCATGTAGACTACACACAGCCTTCTACATTGTTAAAAATAGTTGATGAAGTATAAGTAACACAATCGCAAGCCATACGTTTATTTGTAAAGTTTATGAAGAAGCATGTCACTCCACTGGTGCCCTCTCCACATCTTGTCTCTGTGTGTGTGGACCCCCCTTTTGTCAAATTGTATGATACCAACCAGAGCCATCTAAATGTCACAAAGTACAGGAGTTGGTCTATGACCTGAGAGCAAGAGATGGACCATGACCCAGTTCATCAAATACCGGACAATCCTTAATGTGTGTTAGGTGTTTTCACATACACAACTTTTCTCTTTGCTGGAAACATAAAATGTTAACATGGGCCTAGACTGCAGCAGAGAGTTTTCCTTCTTGGGCGATTGAGGTTGAATGGATTGAGCAGCTGGATCATTCTGATGCTGTACCAGCCATCCTTGAGAGCGTCATTAGATGTAGAATTATAGCATGGCTTGGCACCTAACAGTGCAACCGAAAAAGCAGCCTTGACAGCATGCATTAAAAGGCTTTGAAGGCAATAGGGAAGAAAGAATATGAGCCCCATACAGATTCTGTACGAGCAGGCAGTCATGAAACAACCAACAAAAATCATTGTGGACTCTCACATTCTCTTCTCTCTGAATACAAACCTCTGTCATCAGGAATAGACTACGTGTGCCAAAGTGTAAATCAAACTGCTGGAGGCTATCGTTTGTTCCAACCTCCATCAAGCAGCTGAACTCTAATCCTGAACTGTAGAGCAATAAATACACAAGCACTTAAGCGCCTAGCTCTTTTGCATTTTAATTCTCAGTTTCTTTTAAAGGCCAATGCGTTGTTCGAGGCCAAACGTGGAGTTTAAATGTCTTTTTTATGTGAGGCGACTTTCTTGCATCATGTCAAATGCTTCTGTTTTTTGTTTTTTTTTGTGATGTTATTTATGTGAAACAACACATTGCCCAAGACAAATGTCCCCTCAGGGACATTAAACTTCCCTGTCTCTCTTTATATATTGAAGTATGTCAATTGTAGCCGCCTTTGAAACATGAGTCATGGCCTCTCCTTGTAGCTAGATTTGATGATAAAGGTCATATCAGGGTGATGAAATCAAAGTAAGTCTTAGTATATCTTGTTGATTTGTTGAAGAAAGAAAGAAAGAACACAAGAAAATGTTTTCCTTGTGAAAGAAAAAAACAGATATTAAAGTCCATGACTAGAATTTGTGTCTTAACTTTAGCAAACAGCTACCAATTTAAAATCTCATTTTTTTCCAGGAAGACAATTAGTTTAGAGAAATTGCCACGAGAGAACAGGTGGTGTGACTTTAAATAACCGCTTTCTGAAATTTTAAAAACTCAGTGATACAACAACGTATTTGATTAAGTTAAAAACAGGTTTATAAAAGTGTCTGGTCGGCAGGAATACTTATATATTTTTAATATTCTAATACTTTAAATCTGTGCCAGCTTTAATTGCTCTTAGCTTATAACAGCAAATCTTATGTTGCCCAAAAGGTTGAATGATGAAAAAGAGGAAATGCCAATTCCTGGAAGAACAATGGGCATTTTTGGTAAATTAACTATTTTAATTCAATCAAAATTAATCATACAATGCAAAGCAAAGAGACAACATAATATAAGTAAAACATCCCTCTTTCTCTTGAAAAAATAAAAGGTTCAGGAAGATTTGCCAGATTGATCTGAAACTGTTAAAACTGCTTCTAGTCCGTACTGGCAGCTTCCTTGCTGAAATTAAATATATTTTCTCTCTGAATCTCAGAGCGGCTCCTTCTTTAACTCCTGCCACTCTCTCTCTCTCCACTCACATCTACTCACTTTACTTATGCTTCCAAAAATATATATCCCTCGATTCGTAACTTACACAAGGTCTTATTAGGTTTCTTCGCTGTTCAACCTAACTGTGACATTATCTGTATTTTCACAGCAAGATCAGAAAGCACTAAGGCCGTACACTTTGTATAGCCTCTAAATTGAACTAACTGGAATAGGAATTGAATCTTGGTTTACGTTTTCATTTATAATTCACAAATCACACTGAGTTAAAGCTCTCCAGATGTAAAAACATGAGACCTTTGAGTTGTTCAAACGTAATACATTAGGTCTGTCACCTTGGGACCTGTTGGCTCATTAGATGATACCACAAGTTCTCTCCCTCACATGGAGAATCTAATGAGTAAATGTTGCCTCCCCTGCTCATTAAAACATATTATCTTGGATGTCATTTGGGGAACTAAACTATGCAGAAGTCGTCTCTTACTCTGTGAGCTGGGCTCATTATGACATACCAGTACTACTGTCATTCGGTTGCCCAAAATTGAGTACATATATTCTGTCACCCTGGGACCAAGGCTCATTACAGCCGATTAGTACTTCTGTCATATGAGGATAACAGAGTCCAAGTCATTTTAGGTCTTGACCTGCAGTTTTAAAAAATGATGACCTAAGTTGGCCTTAAGGGAGCGGTAACACCATCTCCTTGTCCAAACTCTTTTGGCCCTCTTTGGACTCTATTTTTACCATCAGTCACCATGTTGCTAATAGCGCCGAGGGAGGGTTGGCACAGAGGTCATCCAACCAATCAGCATCTAACGCTGCAAGTGGAAAGTTGGATGATTATCTCTTTTTTCATTTTGCCTTCCTTCATCGTGATTACATCTTTTTCTTGCTCTCACTCTCTCTTTCTCTCCAACACCGTCTCTGATTATCTTTGTCTCTCTCTTTGTCTTTCATTCTCTTGCTGTCTCACTCTCTCTCTTTCTTTACCTCTCAAATTTACTGTTATCTCGCTCAGCCTCCATTCCTTTCTCCCTTTCCTCAATCATTCATTAATCACTTTGTCATTCTGGTATAGAAAATGTAGTTAACAGACAGATGACTGCAATCAGTTTCAGTTCAACCAGGGGTCACTTAGCACATATAGACTGCGTGTGCTAGCTTGTGCTAGCATGCACATATAGGTAAGTGTGTGAACGTGCACATTCATTCTGGTGTGTGTGGTTTGATTTACTGTACACCTGTGCATGTGTGTATGTGTGAACATGCCCATAGTATGACAGTGATTGAAGATTAGTGCGCTCTTCCTTATAAGTGGCATGTCAATTTACAGTCCTATTAAATTCCACCCTAGATTGGATGGCATGTCATCTGCATAAAGCAGCAATATTATAATTGCCAGTGTTCTTATGAAAGCCCCTCTCAGTATTTCATAATTGAAAGATGCCTTGCACTTGAATTAAAGGTGTGGAGCCTGTTTGATGGGATTACATTCTGTAAAATGAGAAGGAAAAACAAATGTTGGAAGCAAATTTTCAAGTCAGCTAAATAAAGAAGGTTTAGAGATGAATGCTTCCCCACAAAAGAGTGACCATTTGTAAAATCTCTGCAAGGAAATAATTAGAGGAGAGGAGTCAACAAATGGAAGGAAGTAGCACAGAGGAGAGAATGAAGACAAAGGGGCAAAGAAGAAGGAAAATAAGGCTCTTAGAAAGGGAGAATTAGGCAAATTGGAGAGACGTGCATTGAAGATAAAAGAAAAGATGGGAAGAAAGGAGGGAGGTCACCTAGATTCATCCTGGTGAATCATGGTGCTTATTTGAAACATGTTTGTTTGCTGACCCTGAAACATCTCAATTTGGTGAGTTTTGCCATACAGTCCGCGGTGATTCCGACTTGAGTGTTCAGTCATGAAGTGCTCTAGCAATATGTGGCCTGACAAACACATGTGACCATGGGAGCGAAGCACTCATGTCCTGTCCTTTGAGGTGTCCTGTAATTGCACATTTGTTTTATGTTTTTTGTAAGTACCTGCTCTAGGACTACAGATGAAATTTAGCTTGTGTGCTAATTCTGGCATTTGCTGATATGTTGATTAATGTGCACTGTCCTTATTCAAAAAAGAACTTAATGAAACAAAATGAAATTAAACGGTCCATGATGAGGACTTGAAGAAGCACAACCTGAGACTTGATGAATTCAGGAATGTGGCCCACTAAGAAACTTTTGCAGGTAATATGAATCTTAAAATTCTGAATATTACATTTTCAATAAGCAAATATGAGCTGGAAGAAATCATTCATTTGACAGGTCACAAGCTTCTGGGAATAAGAAAAGAGATTTGTAATGTTAATTGATGCATGAACAATAAAAGACAAACAGGGAAGCATCAGCAGAAGTGGAAACGAATAGAAGGAAAGCAGAGAGGATAAAAAAAGAAAGGACAACATGATAATGGATGAAAAGAAACTGAGCTAAGAAAACATTTCCCTTTTACGTTGCCTCAACTATCTTCTCTCTTTAAGGCAGGGGTCCTCAACCTTTGTTCATCAGAAGGCTACTTAAAAAGATGAAAGAGGCCGAGAGCTACTTGCATCAAACATCGGATACGTTTTTTACCATATCGTATTTAAACAAATGATACTTGCATATATCAAATGACAATACCCAAAGCTCACATTTTGGATCAGAGCATCTTAAAGTAACATCACTGTCATGTCACAGGTATTTACTCTTTCCATGTTTTTAATTTCAACATGCCAAGATTAGATATCAAACATCTTAACTCCAAATTAAAGGCATAATATGTAGAATTTGATGACAATGTTTACATTCAAATCTCTTATTTAATTAAAAATGGACTAAACCTGTTATATTTAGTTGTTGTTGAGTACTTACATTACCTCGAATATTTCCAACAGTTATCAAAGCCAGAGAAATCCGTAATTGTATAGTTGTAACAGGACGTGTCCTGTCACGGCAGCCGCCATGATGAGCCGCCACCTCATCATTTTTAGTTATTGTTTAGATTGAGAGCCCCCTGGTGGAGGATTTTACATACTGTGCGTTTAAATTCCAAATAAAACATTATTAAGTTTCCCTTTTTTTTCTTAAACTTATTTTCAGTATTTAAAAAAACTTATTTTCAAATGTAAAAAATGAATACCCTTTTCATGGCCCACATTTTAAGTGTATCACTTTAATGGTGTACGCAAGAGAGGTGAAGGTTTCTATTTTAGAACTGAGCTCACCTAATATACCAAGAAAACTTAGTTTTTATCTGTGTCCTCTTTCAATGTATCACTTCATGTCCAATACCAAAACCTTACAACCATTTAATGGCCCACGTATAAAATAAGTACATCCACTCTTTTAAGTGGATCGTTCGTCCTTACTGACATTGTTCCTTTATTTTTCCTTGATCCTTGCTTGTGTTGTTCTTACTCTCTGATGTACGTCGCTTTGGATAAAAGCGTCTGCTAAGTGAATTGTAGAATTGTAGAATTGTAGAAGTCAGGGTGGCATCGAAGTAATATACCAAGACAGACCTGGAATGAATCCATTTTTTTCCTATAATAGACCCACTTGCTACTTGTAGTTGTGTTTGAAATTCATTCTACATACGCCAGAACAGGCTTGTTGCTGTGCTATCTCTTATAACTGCAAACATAACATTTAAGGTCTGTGCTAACACGGTTGTATTACAGACAGGTGTTCAGTGATTGGGAAAGCTGCAGGGATTTTATCACTGAACAGAATGAAATAGAAGAAGTCAAATGAGGAAAAGGGAGAAACAATGAGGAGGTAGCTTCACAGAATTGGAATGAGGGGATGGATGGGATTATATTATAAAAGGAAAGCGAGGATTTTAAATGCAAGAAACATCTGCCACCAGAGGAGATTACACTGGCCATACGAGGAGACAGAAAATAGAGCATGAAAAGACAGTTGAGGAGTTGATTGGAGAGGAGAAGAGAAGGAAAGGATGAAGAAAGAGGGGAAAATACTCGTAAAGATGTGATGAGTTAAGCGTTGATGTCAGTAATGAATGGTTGGTTTGAGAGCTGCAGAAAAAAAGGGCCCAAAGGTTTCCTATGTCAGAGCTTTCACGTGTTGTATGTCAAAGTAGAGGCTCCATGTGTCAGAGCAGAAGCATATGGAGGAGAAGAAATGTCACATGTCAAAAAACGAAGTTGTAATTTCCTGTGAATGCAGGGAAAAGGAGGATGAAAAAAAAAAAAGGAGATTAATGGAGGGGACAGATGAAAATGGAGAGAGAGCTGAAGAACAGGCGATTGGAAGGGACAAGAAATTAAGATTTAAGGCTGAGAAGAAGTGTAAAAAGACCAGAAGAAAAAGAGTGATTTAAAGACAAATTTAACCACAAGACAAAAGAAAATATATTTATATATGTATCAGTAAAAAAAAATATATATATAAGGAACCTTTGAAGACACAGAAGTCAGGAGTGAAGGATCATTCGTATTGGGAAGATGAAGCACAACTGGCTGTCCTTGTGAACTCATTTATCATTCACATGCATTCTCAAAAATATCTAAGGTACTTATTATTTGCATTGTATTCATTAACATATTTTAGAGCCTGGAGAAATAAAAACATGAGGAAAGAAGAGGTGCAAAAAAAAAAAAGAGGGGTAAAGGGGCAGAGGAACGATGTAAAGATAGAAGAGGAATGTCATTTGCCACTAGATGTGGTGTAATTATTTTCTCCAGAGTAGGGTGAAGCATCTCTATAATGATAGCTCTCTGACATCAGCCGTTTTGTCTGTATGTGTATGAATATTAATGACACAGTAACTGCTTCACAACTGACAACAGGGAGCTGACCAGCACATCCAGTAGGTGTGTGTATCAATATAATACTTGCTCTGAGCTATTAGTTGCAGGCATTTTGTGATTTCTCTGCATGAATCAGTCCCAATCATCCATGAAAATGCCAACCGTCAGTCTAAAGGAAAGAATTTGCTCAGCTTTGTGGTGGAGAGAGGACTGTCATTAAACCAACAATGCAAACTAAACCATGCTGGTTCAAGGGAAAAGGGTTGGTAAACCATTCTTACTATTTGGTCCGCGAAACGTTGTAAAAATACACATGGTGTCTCAGTTATGAGTACTGAAGCAGCTCAGCAAGAACTAGTTTCAAATCGACCATTCGCGGCCTCATTAAATCCTAATTATTTGCCTTACTACAAGCAGGTCGTTGCACACATTGTTTGATCAGTATTACAGCATAGATAATGCTTTCCATTTAAGCCAAAATATTCACCACAAAATGTAAGACTAGCCTCCCAATCTGCATTACACCCATTCAAAAAAGGTGCCTTTGCATGATTGTGCAGGTGGCTAAATATTACAAACATAATGCAAACTGCCCCTGGCATTAGTGTGCGTGTGTGCGTGTGTGCGCGTGTGTGTGTGTGTGTGTGTGTGTGTGTGTGTGTGTGTGTGTGTCTCTCCCTGTGTGTCTGTGCGTGAATGTATTTCCTAATCTGCCTCGTGTCTGTAATCAGTACCAAAGTTCACCTGGGGGACAAGCCTTTGGGGAGAATGGTGATGTGGAGAGAAAGAAAAGGAGAGTTTTCTGGTTAGGGGAAAAGGGAGAAAATAAAAAGGAAGGAGATGGAAGTGAAAGTAACTGCTTCATGGCTTCAAGGAATCCACTCGGATAAAAGAGTGAGCGACAGAGGAAACATATCAAAACATTTGAGGAATTGCAACTGAAGTCCTTTGTCTTGATTGCCTGCTGCGCGGTTCACCTTAGATGAACTGAATCAAAAGTTTCTATTAAAAGTGCCTTTTCTCGTTCTCCCAACCTTTCTGTCTTTTTAATGCACTCGCAACCAGCTCTACTCCCCTGTGTTTTCTTTGCCCTTGAGTGAGCCCCTTGACCCAGTGAACATTTCACCCTCTTTTACTTCCTTATTAAATGCATAGCAGATTACATAAGTAAAGAGGGACAAGAAAATAGACCCTTACGCTTGATCTTGTACCTCCGAGTTTGTCGTGAATTCAAGTGAACTTAATTAGCAGATGTCTTGGTAGTGGGAAGCCAGAGGGATCATGTACTTGATGCAATAAATACTCACTGGCAAGTGGATTCACCTGCACTGGTGAGGGCTGTGTCTGGTGGCAAAAGCTTAAACCCACAGCATGGTATGCCCTCTTTCTGGTGTCATGCTGTTTGTGCCTGCCACTGACCAGCAGCGTTGTTATGAGTGACTAGGATGACCTTTGGTTAGGTCATCACCAATCTCGAAGCATGTTGCGAGATGCATACCAGATATTCGTTTAATGGCTCAAACAAATGTCTGCTTATGAATGCAGAATCTGTAGGTCAGGGGCAAGATCCTACTTGTGTCAGAAGGATTCTTGTTCTGGTTGTATATAGTGTAGTATAGGATAGGGCTGGGATATGAAAAAAAGAAAGAAATCAAACTGCTCTCTGCTTTCATGTCCTTTTCAGAATTGAAAGTCTGGGCATAGAAAGTAGAATAGAGAGAGATGAGTGGAGGGACATGTTTTTGTCGTTGCAGTTGCGTTACCTTTGTCATCTACCAGTGTTACCAATGCAGCGCTATTGTACACATTTAGATTTTTTGAAGGTTTGGGGTTGTCTACAGTACAAAGGGTACTGTAGATGCAATCCTCCAACCCATCAGCATATGTTGGTTAACGTATTTTAAATCCTATAAACAGACAAATATAAAACAGTGTACAACTCCGAATTGGATCTCATGTTGTAAGACAGATGTTAAACAATGACTGGATAGGGAAAGGGTCAGTCTCTGTCTGGATATTCTTTATCATTTATAAAAACAATTTAAGGCAACACTTGAACGCCTAAAAGTCCAGTAGGCTATAAACCCTTTTAAATGATAGGAGCAAGTTTTGATTTTTTTCAGTATGAATTATGTGAGGGTATCGAAGAAGACAAATCTACAAATGTTATGCTTTGTTTTCATACTTGAAAATTATATATTTGTTGTTTCTATTGTTTTTAGGCCATAGCATGAACAGTAAAGTGTGAAAGCCATGGTCACAAGTCCTTTATAGTTATCAAATTGTCATGAAGAGGACATATGATAATGCCTGCTGTGCATTCAGAATGTAAAATGTCCTCCAAAATATCTTTCTTAAGCCACCACACTGCATGCATATTCTGTTAACGTGGTGGACAGTGGTTATGGAAATAGATGTTCAGAGACTGATTTGTTTTTGTCCTAGACTTAGTCATTTCATGGAACATGAAGTCACTGGAAGATCAGAGAGTTCTGAAACTGCATTTTCTTTGAATATTCCGTTGTCAAAAGAAATCCAGAACACATGAAGAGAATTGAATTTGGTTTTAGTTTGAAGTTCAAGATGCACAAAGGCTGCTCTCTGCTCCATGAAAATGAAAATAAGGAAACAGAGGGCAAATTAGACACACTCAACTCAACACAACCATAGACTTGCTGTATAAAGCCTTAGTAGTTTGGGTGAGCTGCACTTTTTTGTTTTTACTTCAAGTGAGATAAAACTAATTATTGAAAATCTTATAGCAACAATTGATCTGCTTAGATCCCACTGCTCATGATTAATGTCTGCAGAGCAAGTTCAGAAAGGTTCTAAAAGCTGCTCTGGATCCACTGATAATGTCTGGACTTTTCTTTCATGATCTAATTATTTTCACCCCAGCTTTTAATGGATGTTGAAAAATAAACTGAAAAACGTATCAAACTGAAGCATATGGTTTTGGAGTAAGCTTCATGAAAAATGCTAAAGACTATGGTCCTTTTTTATTGTGCACAAGTGTGAATACAATACGAGTACAAAGCATACAAAACACATGAGCACAGCAACGACATTGCAAAATATTGTGCAGGACTTTTTTTTAGAAATGAAGACAACAGAAATTAAATAAAGAAATAAAGGGTAAAAAAAACAAAACAAAAAAAAGTGTAGGAGGAAAGAAAGCCAAATAGAAGAAAACAAGCACAGTGGTGTTGCATGTTCATTGTGATGAATTCAACATGCCATGAATAATAATAAAATTCAAAAGTACAAAGAATCTCATGTTCCCTCTTCTCGCGTGTTTCAGAGAACACAGTGCAGAATCATAAGAAGGGGAGTTGTGAGGTTAGACCAGGATAATAGAATATAAGGCAAACTTTGTTTGACATTTCATGACAATGAAAACTGTTCTAACAGAATAACAAAACTGACAATGTATACTTATCATTCGAAATGTTTTTTTATGTGCCAGGATTAATCAGAGATCTGATGTAACTATAAAAAACAGAATTCAAATATCGATAGGAGTACGATTACATTTCTACAACGCAATTCTTTTCATTTTCTATGAATTGATTGTCATTACTGTGCTGTGAAACCATGTACAGATGTCTCCTATAGGCGAGAAGGCACACGTACAGATTGAAAGCAATCACGACACCCCTATCTGCTTCTCTGCATCTTTATCTCTTTTTCTGCCTTTATATCTTTTTTTTGCAGCATCTCATTTTCTCACACTGTAGAGAAAGAAAGTAAGATGAGGGAGATGTGATGTTATCAAAGAGCTGAATTGATTTCAGATGTGACTGGATTTAAACAGTTCTTCCTTTGTAGCATACATGACTTGATGTCCCAAAAAAAAAACTAGAAAAGCACAATACAAGCTCAAGTCCATTTACCATCACCCGTTGGCATGAAGGAACACAAAAACATGAAAAGAATGAATGCTAAATCCTTAAACTTAAACTTACATTTGACATTTTTTGAACATGTGTTTAGGCTGTTTTTCCTTCTCATGGCTGCATACTCATGTCTTAGCTACAGAGCTAGTCAGGCGATTATTTAGGATAAAGTAGAAAAAACGCAGCTGTATCCTCAAAGTGCTAATACTTTTTATGAAAGTTCATTAGTTACCAAAATGATAATTCCTTGTTTTCTTTTTAAGCTTTCTCCAGATAGACGATACATCAAGAGGCCTATAGTTTCGAATGAATAAATAAGGTCCTCGGTGGGGATGTTAAGGAAGGGAGGGAAATGAGTTTTTAATGAGTTTGGAGCTAACACACTAGAACACCACATCTTCAGTGATGACTGATGAGATGTGGGGCGTCTCCAAAGTGTGTTTACGAGTAGGAGCTTGTTCTTATTCCATACTTTTCTCTTTGAGCCGTTGCTGTTTCTTTTTGTCTTTCAGTTAATGTTTTTTCTCTCTTTCTCTCTTTAGCTGTTCCATGAAAACTAAGACCAGCCTCCTTTGGAAACTTCCAAGTACATCCAACTTGATAGTTAACCTTTCCAAACAGAAGGCATCGTGACTTAAACCTACACACACACACTGAACTTTTGCCCCCTTTTGAAATAAGAAGAAAAAGTTTTTTGTGTATTGTACTTTATGACCTTTTATAAAAAGGTGCTTCTTTCGCTGATTTTGCAGTCTCAGAGTCATTAACAGTCTGAATTACTTTGTGCTTCATTTAGCTATAGTTCCTTTCCATGACAGTGTATGCCATTTTTTTTTCTTAAAGAGTAAGAGTGTATAATCCCAAACGTCAACCTCCGGTCTTGAAAAATGAAGCCAATGCGGAAGTGCAACATCCTGCAGTTCGTTGAGGGCCCGCTTGAGGCTGGCTCCAGGAGCCCTGAGAGTCACATACACACCTCAGCCAAAAAAGCTGTTTTTACAGAAGAAGTTAACATGTTTACAGCCTGGTACAAAAAAACGTATAGGTCTGATTAGTTATTGTACAATATACTGAAGAGGGGGGTGATTTTTTTAAATAATGCATCTGTTTTGATTTTATGAACGATGCATGTTATCCATGTCAAGGCGAGAAGCTGAAATGATTGACAGGTGGGCGCGATGTAACGGTTTGTCATAAGGCTTAAAACCAGCCTCAGCTCCAGCTCTTAACCTGTCGTTAGGTTGACTGGAAGTTAGGGTGAGAAAAGGATTTCTAGCATGGCGGCGGCTGTCAATGAGCCTCCGGAGCCCCCTGCCGTAACAGATGGGTGACGTCACTCAGGCTTTGTCCATTAATATTTACAGTCTATGGTATAATCATGTTCTTTACACAACAATGATGAAAAAAATAGACTCCAGATTGTTTTGAACCAGGGTTATGTAAATGGGTCTTCATAAGAACTGTAAGCAAAACAAAATACTTCAGCCTTTTGACATGATTGAATAATTTATACTTATGTTAATGGGTTCATGAAATGTGAATGATTAATGATCTGATATGTGTAATTAATGTCAGTCTTATTGAATTCAGTCATCTCTTCGCTGTCTTTGTAATCCCCAACAGAAGAGAGGGTTTAGTGACAAACAGAGAGAAATAACACAATGTTAGAAAGCTAATTACATGTGGTGGATTTCCACTGAATTTAGACCAGTTCATTACATGTAAAGCGCAGGGCTGTTAAGATGTAAAGAGTGAGTTTTACTGCTCTTTTCTCATATTGTTGTGTCAGCAGACCGTAGCCTTGTGATATAAAACAAAGTCTTTTTCATTTGTTCAGTCTTCTGATGAGTTAATTTTAGCTCATATCTCATATAAAGCAGCATATCAGATCAGAAATGAATTGCTGCTGTTGTATTTGCTGCTCATCCACTGGATTTGTTTTGTGTTAATCCATATCTGGATGGTTCATTCATGCAAAGTGCTGTAGTGTAAGTACTGTACATTACTCTCAAACAGACAGACATAAAGACTTACGCACAGCTCTTTCGTTTGGATTCATTTCAAACTCAGATATCTTTGTTAGGTAAAAGCAGTGACATACCAGTCTGCTTTATTAAACTAATTTTATCCAGGATTCAAGTCGTGAAAAGACAGAAATGTAAGAGAGGGAGAGAATGACAGAGAGAGCTGATAATGAGTGAGGGAGAAGACAAAGACAGTGGATGGGAACTAATTTAGTTATTTGAAAAGTCCAATAATAACCCCTGACATTTCCCTTTTCTTAAGCTTTGAAAAGAACATCCAGGGAACAGACCATGCAGACGGTCTGGAAATGTCAAACTGTTGAATCAGTTGTGAATCAGATGCCTACATACCAGCAAATACACACCTATCTACGATTGCAGGAGTCAGGATCCAAATGTTGACTCTGAATGCAGGACAAGTATGATCTAATGCAAGATCCTGACAGACATATCAATAACTTGAAGGTAGACATCAAAAACAGCCAGGTACAGTTGGAAGGTAGAACCCAAATTCAGCATAGGGTTAGGTTGGGAAAGGGGCTAGTGTTAGGGTTAGCAGCCATCGTGATGTATGCGTTTTTACCTCTTCTGAGATAACTTTTAAGATATAAATCTGAAACTGTGAAGAATTAGCTGCAGTACTCGGTAAGGGGGGAAACAGACACACGTACAGTAATAATGACTTAAATATGAAGTAACGAGGTAATAAGAGCCAGGTGTGCAGGCAGGTGTCCAGAGCACAACAGCTGATGAGTAGTTGGGGTGTCGAGCAGGGGGACACACAGAGGACACCCGGTGGACAGGTGAGGAATCCTAAAGAGCTGAAAACTACACACACACACACACACACACACACACACACACACAAATACAGATAAATAAAAAGGAGCAGGGAGGGGATGGATGCAGAAGGAGATGGAGCTGAGGTCGCAGATTGTACCCCCAAGGCTTACAGTTGGAAAATAATTGCACAGTTCAGGGCCACTGACAATACTTGGAGCATTTTGGAAACAATTTCAATAAGCTATCAGGAGCAGGCACCTGGGACAGTTAATATTATCAGTTAAATGACAAGAAATAGTGGGGTACGAGTAGGCAGCTTGACGAAAACGGACACAGCTGTGTCTTATTGTGCATGTCCAGGAATAATAAATCCACAGAGGAACAAAATAAGGCTGCGTTACTTGTATGATCGCCTCTGCATTAGCTCATTTATTCTTGTGTTACGTACTCAAACAAATGGGCTACTAGTCATATTTAGAGTTTTTAGAGCTAGTTCGTCGTAGACTTTGATCTACACCTCCAAGCATCTGTAAAAGACACGAAAAAAACCTTTCTATCAAGTGTTCCTATCACAAACTTGTTTATTTCCTCTGAAAACATCCACCACAATATTTGGTATCAAATCTCTGATAATTCCACATTTATTGCTTAACGTAGTCGTGGCTTGAAGTTGGAAATCCTGGCTCCAGACCGCCAGAAAAATGTCTTTGCATTCAATTTCTCGGGAATCCTTTCATATGTTTTCCAGTTATCCACCAGTAAAGCAGGAAGATAAAACAGAATACAAAAAAAGCCTCTTTGGTGAAAGATCCTTTGTCTGTGATCAAAATACCACCAAGAACTTCAAGTTCCTTATAATGTCTCCTAGACAGATAGCTGTTCATAAAAACTTATTGTCCAGCAGAGGCAAACCGTTGAGTGATTTTTGGAAGTCTAATAGTGTGAATTAAGAGAACAGGCAATGTTTGTGTCTGAGAGACATTAAATGTGTGTGCTTCTATTTGTAATGAGTAAGATTTAGCTCAAGACAAGGTAGACATGAACATATACTGTTTGTCTGTGTGTGTGTCTGCCAGCTGTAGACTTGAAGGAAATCAGTGGGTTGTTATGTGCTGTTACCACGGTTACAGCAATACCGGTCCCTGGAGTTTTCAGGAAGGGTTGCGAAAAAGTCATCACACAATGCCCAGAAAGAAATAAATTGCTTTCCATCTCCTATTCTTTATCCTGTGTCTTTGTCTGAATACCTGCCAGTCTGCCTGTCCATCTGTCTTCACTGTCTCAATTTGTCTGCTGTCTGCCATTTGTGGAATTAAAGTGGTAACTTTGAAACATAGGAGCTGGCAAATTTCAGCCCTCAATGTAAAAGCGAAGCTGCAAGTGATTCACCTCTCCAGCAAACAGACTGACTTCATTGCTTCATCAGGACTTGAACCGGCGACCCTCTGGTTCCCAACCCAAGTCCCTATAGACTTAGCTACTGCTGTAAGTCAACTCATTCGCCAGATGAGTCACGAAAAACCCAATTTGACTGAAGCTGTGTAGAGATTTCTGATTTTATAAACCCCCTGAAACAATTAAGAATTAGAATAAATGCTTTTTAATCGCTCTTGCGTGGTTCAGTTTTCGATCACTGCAGCAGATGCTTTCATAATGTATGTGGGCATGAGCAAGAGAGATCACCTTCTAAGTGTCAGTCTATTTAATGAATTTTATTGCAAGTACCCCTTTGAAAAGTTGCCTGTCTGCTAACTGAGATTATATCCGCAGAACAACTGATTTTAGTGACAACTTAGAAATTGAGCGAATGAAAGGGAGTCTGAGTAATAGTCTGCATACCAATCTGTCCGTCTGTTTTGTCACTCTGTTTGTTTCTTTGTGGGTATTTATATGTCTGAGACTGTGCTTCTCAGATGTTCTTTTTGTTTCTGGGGATAAATGTGTTTTTGTATAGTGTGCAGCCCTGTGCAACATGTATGACTATCTCAGAGGGACAGCAAGCTTACTTTCTGTCACACTTGGTCAACAACGCAAGACTGTATATGTGTGTGTGTGTGTGTGTGTGTGTTTGTTTGTGTGTGTGTGTGATTCCCTCTGCTGCAACATAAGACTGGTTTAACCCCAAGGTGACCTATGAGAAGTGTTAATGGCTAAAACAAATCCTTTTTATTTCTGCAGGTAGAGAACAGACTCACCCAGATGACGTGGCCACGGCCGTGCTAGCTGCTCTGTGAGGCTGAATTTAGACACAGCATTGCTTTGATAATGCTCACCATGACAATGCTATCACGTAAATATGTTCGCCATGACCCAGATCTTGTTTGGCATATTAGCATGCTACCATTTGCACTACATATAATGTAAAAGTAAAGCTTAACTAGCTTAACTACATTTATTTACCTCTACTTTTGTAGGTAATTTATTGTAAATTGTTTTTTTGTGACCTTGGAATGATCTTTATATCTGTTGTGGGATAAAATCCTCAATAGAGCCTGCGGTCATTTTATACGGTCATTTTTTCGACAGAAGCTTAGAGATGGCAAGTTTTGTGACCACCCTGAGGTTCTCATACATTCTTGGAACTGGAGGGTGAGTGAAGCAGTTTTCATTGGGTTAACAAGTAGTTGGTAGTGATATCCTACACACTGTTCCTCAAAATACTCCAATACTCAGGAGAACAAGGGAAAGGTCTTTATTATATATGCTCTATGTTTCTTTTTCATTTTCATAGCAATCAATTTAAAGGTAGGGTAGGTAATTTCCTCTAGATAC
The DNA here is from genome assembly GCA_020745685.1 of Tautogolabrus adspersus. Taxonomy (NCBI): domain Eukaryota; kingdom Metazoa; phylum Chordata; class Actinopteri; order Labriformes; family Labridae; genus Tautogolabrus; species Tautogolabrus adspersus. The sequence goes on from CM036550.1 coordinate 17,478,827, forward strand.
ACTTTTTAAGATTT